>CM063505.1:142414550-142419550 GCA_032207245.1 Pardosa pseudoannulata
ATAACTCACATTTTACGTCTTGTTACAAAGGCAGCGATCTCGTAACTGGAGGGTTATGGGTTCTGGGCTGCTGTGACACGTAAAATAGATTCGTAGGAGCAATGTTTTCCAAGTTCTCAAATAACACCTCTAAAGGTAGTAGGCCAAGCCTGTGGAGTCTTCCGCTTGTTCAATACTTCTAAGTTACGAGAACCCACTTTGCTTATGTTGTCTTACGGAGTAATGTTGGCTGCCAATATAATGCTCCTATAATAAAATGGTCAACAATTTTCCCAGTGTTGTATGGGCGAATACTTCGCATTCAAATTAATAAGTTTATCGCTAAATCTCCAAATACGGCATGGTCTGAAATTTTTAAGCGTATTTACATGTTTGCAAAAATAAATAAATAAAGAGAACAAAATCGGGTATGAATATGTTTATTGTTTCCTTCGAAAGACAATTTAAAACAGTTTTTTGTGGTTGTTATGTATGCTCCTTGGACAAGCCAAGGACTTGAGCCATAAGCCATGTGTCATCAGCCATGTGAAGAGTTCTGCTAGAGTGAAGGTTAAAGTGGATCCTCGTAGTTTAGAAGTAAGGACCAAGTAGAAGACCCCCAGGCTTGACCTGCTACCCCAGAGGCATCTTTTGAGAACTTGGAGGACATTGTGACCACGAACATATTTTGCCTGCCCCAATTACCCAACGAACAAGGAGAATCTTAGACTGGCTCGAGTCCCGCAATCCTTCAGTTACGAGATAGCTGCCTTTCCCGACTGAGCTAACGGGGCTCTAAAACAGTTTTATATCATTCTATCATTGAATCTGTCAGGAGGAGGGGAGCAAATTCTATAGCCGCCTAGGTTACCCGACATTACACTCAGGGCTGATTCTGGGATTACTTAGCCATCTGCGTGCAAAATAGTATTTGGCTGCCTTCTACCAATACGAATTCCCAATATATCCATAGCTTAAACCAACGCTTAGAAACTTACTATTATGTTTATATGATTGATATCCATAACTGATTAGGTGGGGAAAAGGTTTTAAAAAAGTATATATTATATATTTCTCTAAGTTTGTATTAAGTGGATAAAAGAAACAAAATGCATCCATAATGCATTATTTGAAGACTGCTGTACTAGAAGACCCGTTTTAAGAGTTTCTGCTAAATGTAATTTAAATTTGCCAATCGAAAAGAGTGTGGCGCTATTTGAGCGCAAGCGTATGACTTAAAAATGGAGTACGTTGACTTTTATAAAATTAGTCGGTACCTCATCCCCTCCCAATTCTATAAAGAATTGAACTCCCATCTGTAAAATTACTTCAAATGTTTGATTATTTTACAAATGACTTATGTTAAACGTTTGCCGTAAAATATTTATAGTGTTCCTTTGCTTTATAATCTTGATTTTAAGCTACAATACAGTCTCTTTCACAATTTATTATCAAATAAGAAAAGGTGTATTACATAGTTAAAACTTATTTGATCTTCACCTCTTCGGTAGGGAAAGTTTCTTACAGAACTTACTATATTCTTCCAAACGTAGCTGGATTTCTTCTGCAGTGACAACAACGCATAAACTAACTTTTCTCCTACAGCCATCAAATAATAAACACATATCTCGTGGGAAGGCCATTACAATGTTCTTTGTTAACATAATGATTCACTCCAATAAAACAAAGGATTTAAGTAGGATCGCCCTGTAATAGTCCTTGCCACAACCTTTACAATAAATAGGCAAATTGATATATATATATATATATATATATTTTTTTTTTAAGATATTTCTACCAACGGGTCTTTTAGTTAAAATACATCGCTCGTTTTAATGCAACAGAGGTTCATAGAATAAAAAATATAATTAGATTCTATTTGATACAAAAAATTAGTTTTTTATTTATATACTGCAAAGTCATTTTGTGGTTAAGTAAATTTCTGGTTTTTTTTTTTTCATTACATGTATGTATTTTTTGTTTTTAAAAACGGCAACTTTATATGACTAATTTAATTTTTATAAAGTTAAAACTTCAATTATGGTGTTGGAAAATATCATTCCAAACAGAGAAGTACTTTCAACTTTATATTGAATCGAAAACAAGAATGAAGATTTAAAACACAAATGGTACTATGTCCCTTAACTGTCGTCAGTTTCCAATTTGCTGTTGTCAAAGGTTCAAAGTTCACTTACAATCGTCTAAAAATATTAAGGATCAAGTCGATAAAAATGACTTAAAAAAGTGAGTTTACACGCACCACTGTAGTAATTACTTTTTAGTTTAAGATATAATATTTAAATTGTTGTTCACTAAATTATGTTGAGAGTATTACCGTACAGAGTATTATTACTGGCATTATATTTAACACCAGGGCCTGATTATTGACCTAGGCACAAAATGTCCGGTCCTAAATAGAGAAGTGCTTTTAACTTTACATTGAATCGAAAGCAGGCTATTAGAATGTAGATTTAGAACACGAAAGGTACTATATCCCTTTAATTGTCGTCAGTTTTCAAGTTGCTACTGACAAAGGTTGAAGGTTCGCTTACACATAGTTGTCTGAAAATATTAAGGATCGCGTCGATAAAAATCTGTTAAGAAAGCGAGACTACACGCACCACTACAGTAATTACTTTTTACTTTAAGATATAATATTTAAATTGTTGTTCACTAAATTATGTTGAGAATAATACAGTACACAGTATTATCACTGGTATTATAGTTAACACCAGGGCCTGATTATTGACCTAGGCACAAAATGTCCGGTCCTAAATAGAGAAGTGCTTTTAACTTTACATTGAATCGAAAGATGGCTATTAGAATGGAGATTTAGAAGTCGAAAGGTTCCATGTCCCTTTAATTGTCGTCAGTTTTCAAGTTGCTACTGGCAAAGGTGGAAAATTCGCTTACACTCAGTTGTCTGAAAATATTAAGGATCACTTCGATAAAAATGACTTAAAAATGTGAGTCTACAAGCACCACTGTAGTAATTACTTTTTAGTTTAAGATATAATATTTAAATTGTTGTTCACTAAATTATGTTGAGAATAATACAGTACACAGTATTATAACTGGCATTATAGTTAACACCAGGGCCTATTTATTGACCTCGGCACAGAAGATCCAGGCCTAAATAGAGAAGTAATTTTAACTTTACATTGAACCGAAAGCAGGCCATTAGAATGAAGATATAGAACTCGAAAGGTTCTATGTCCCTTTCATTTTCGTCGGTTTTCAGGTTGCTACTGGCAAAGATTGAAGGTTCGCTTACACTCAGTTGTCTGAAAATATTAAGGATCACGTCGATAAAAATCTCTTAAAAAAGCGAGACTACATGAACCACTGAGGTAATTACTGTTTACCAAGATATAATCTTTAAATTTTTGTGTACTAAAATATGTTAACAGTAAGACACTGCACAATATTATCACTGATGCTAAGTAAACACCAGTGTCTGATTATTGGCCTAGGCACAGAAGGTCTGGGCTAAAACCCCAAAGCTTCGTAGGCTCCAAAATTTTAAAAACTATATTCTCAACATTTTTTTATAATTAATTTTTTTAAAACATAGAATCTTCCTCCCTCTCACAAGGACTTATGAACAAAATTGATTTTTGAATATTTCAAATAGTTTTAAGGTCCAATTTAGTTTCAACCTAAACTTAATAGTTTAATTTTATTAGCTGCAAAACTAGATTACTTCTAAACTGAGCTCTAAGGAGGAGATTAAAATTTTGCTGAAAGAAAATGTAGAAAAAAATCCTTTCTGAAAATAAAATTTCACTATTATTTATTTGTCTCATTTGTAAATCTTCTTTGATTTCTATAGATTTGGAAGCGATAAAAATCATTTTCCACCGGTCCCAAATCCGGGCAGCATTTAATTATTCAATATTTAGTTAATTCAAATTCAGTAATTTTATTTGGTTTCCAATTTGAAAATTTTGCTCATATTTCTAAATTTTTATTTAATTCTTGACTATAAACGTATTCAGTATAAATGATTCTGACAGACATTAATGGGTTAAACTATATTAGAAAGAACTGAAAAATGCTTTGGAACTGACATTATTTTTTATTACATTATAATAGGGACTTATTTTCATTTATTATAATCAAATATTTTACTCTTAACTAGTTTAAAACCGGAACTGAAGTCCTTCAACCTCTTCTAATCAACTCCTGTTTCTATACTTACGACCCTGGGAATGAAAATGGACATTAATGAAAAACCTGTTATCATTTTACATTCGTGCACAGGTAAAAAATCAAATTTTAAGTCCGAAATCATCTAAAGCAGCACTGCCAGTGATAGAAAAGGTCATCATTCAATATTTACATAAAGGGATTCTCCAAATACTCAAGGAAGCTGGCCGTGAATAGGGGCGCCATCTATTAATAAAAAACTGAAATAATTGCCTTCGATTATTTATTTTAATTTGTACGAATGCAATAACTCTTCAGTCTATTTTCTTCACATCGGAATAAATTCTCTATAAATTTCACTAATTGCCTAATGTTCATTAACATTAATATTTGCTTTAAAATTGTCCATTATAGTAAAATGAAAATTTATTTTCGTTTTAATATCTACTTTATTACTTTTCACTTAAATAAATGATTAACGTCATAAAATACCTAATTAATAAAATATAAGAAATATTAAATAGTATTGTATATTTTCTATCATCATTATTTTATATTTTATATTTATATATTTCATCAATATATTATATTAATAAACATTTTTTATATGCGAAGAAATATGTGATGCTTTTATATGTGATAACAGGAAATATTGAAGTAAATCTTCCACCTATATTGATTTTTTGTCTTTCTCTTTCTTTCACATTATATATCTATACATTTATACACATATATATATAAATTTTATTTTAAAATTTTAATAATAAAAAAATAACCTACGCTTTAACGAATATATATCGACTGCTTACAGGGATGACTTATGCTTTAAATTATGTAACTTCAGTAATTACGAATTTGTGTTTTCGAATTTC
>CM063505.1:142422050-142444550 GCA_032207245.1 Pardosa pseudoannulata
CTTAAATAGCCACTGTTGAAAAAATAAATGTAAACATTGTTAAAATGATTTCTTCCCAAAGTTCCCAAAATTCCGTGTTTATTCCCCAAAATTCCCGGGTTTATTCCACCTCTTCAAAATTCCGGGTTTTTTACATCTCTACTCGGAGACCCAAGACGATTGCCCAAAACGTAGCTTGAGTTGAAAGAAAAGCCTAGGAATTGTATGGCGCTAAGCAACGCGCAAGCTGGACAAATGGTTGAAAACGGGAAGAGCAAAACGGCAACCCACGGGTAGTTAGCGAGGGAAAATTAAAGTTGACTTGGACTTGGACAAGCCCCATTCTATAAAATAAGGGGTCAATTTCTGTCATTCCCTTTTAAATAGAATGTGGCTATACCACAGATGGGAAGACTGATTCCCGCTTCAGTTTTGAGCTTCCATCTATTGTTTGATCAACTGAATATAATTATCACTTCTGTGTTGAAAGTTTAAAAACTTTGTGTGAGATATAAATGGCCCGAAAAAGGGTTAAATTGTTTTTCATATTGTGTTGTACAGTATCAACTCCACCCTACTGTGTATCTTCCAGTTGTATGAAGAATTAGAAAAAATGTCTAAGAATCGTCGGGCTAGAGTCATAATTTAACCTGTTTGGAGAAACTACTTACGAAAATGATCATTAGAAAAGAGAAAAGTGTTTATCAATGTTAGCAGTATTCAAACAGAAGTGATTGATAAAATATATGAAAATTAAAAAAATTGTTCCAGAGGCAATGATCCAATGAACTTTCATTTTCTTTTAGTCGATTATCTCGTGTGAGGCGTATACACCGAATTGGCTTATCTACCCGAAATTACGGTATATAGAAAATTCATTAAATGGGTCACCTTTTAGGGAGATGCTGAATATTACAAAGTATTTTTATAATTATTAACTCAGAACTTCGAAACTTTGTACTGTAACAAATAGGAAGATAGCCCCCTAGCGGCTATAAAGGAAAACACTCATGTAACCTCGAGAATTCAGAGATGTCGCATCGCCATTACTTTGTCATGTTAACTGTTTCATTTTTTAATTATTTTGTACCTAACTGTTCATTTTTGTGGCTCAGTAGAGTTTAAATATTGTAATTAGATTATTATGTTTTAGATATTAAAATTAATATTGATGCTGACGGAATCCTTCTGTCTCTACAAACTCGGAGATCGAATCAGTATATATAAATTAGTAATATTCTATTTGATTACAAATATAAATTACATGCAAATACTTATATACCTGGTCAAATTAAAAAGATCTGTAACTGAAATATAATGATTTATTTCAATAATCTTCATTTAAAGAATTGTACTAAGTATAAAATAAAAAGTATTCTTTATCTACAAATAGCATCAGTTAATAAAGAGTTTAAGCTCGTGAATAAATATTAAAAAAGACGGTTGGAGGCTATACTTCTGTTTGTTACAGTACACATATAAAATGAAGCATAAGTAAAACAATTATACTCAATTTTTACCTAAAATCTATTAGCATTGATGTTTTATTCACTTTTTATAGATTTTTCATAGATTTTTCATTAATTTTTAAAATGCTTCTTGTGACTTCTTTTTCTAATAGATTCCTACAAAATGTTTACGAAACATTCCTTTTTAATATTAAAGTAAGTCTGGGTATTTATTTTAAATTTCGACTTTATTTGGATTATTAAAACTCAATTTAAGTTTCGATAGCCTGAATGTTTCATGAAAAGTCTACGTACATATGTAAAAATATTTCTTACAAATTAACTATTCAATTTTTAAACAAAACAGTACCAAAATATGCTTGAAATATACTTTTAAGTAATAATAATACAAAAACAAATGAAAAAATTGAAAATTAACTGGTGAGGAACATTTAAAGAATCAACAAGCTATTTTAAAAAGTTAAAATTAAAGATTAAATCACATTTAAACTATTCTGAATGGGATTTTTATTCTTTTATAACTATAATTATTTTAATCTAAAATTTTTATTATTTATTTTTATTGTTTAGTTATTTTAACTGTAGATGTAAACCAAATTTCATAAATTTAAGCTAATAATTTTCATAAACGCACTGTAACTTATATTGTCATCAAAGTACACAAAACAGATTTTAAATTCGTCAACATTAAATACTAATTTAATTAATCTCTCTTTTTGTATAATTTAATATGTATTTATTTTATAGCTATTTATTTTATTCATTTTGCTCATCAATTCATTTGCTCAGATTATTTTAATCTGAGAAGAAAAAATAATTAAATAAAATATTGTCTGGACATACAACGTATTTTCATTTTAAAATTCTATATTAAAATTAAATTCATTTTAGTGACATTATATATTTATTATAACAAGTAATTTTAAACATACATTACCATGTGTCCTTAAATTTCATAGCTGATGAAATCTTTCAATTTTCTCTGAAATTTTTTTTCTCATAAATCTTCTGGTTGGAATATAAAGAATGACAGTGATTTTACCACTTTCGGGGATTTTGAGCCTGGTAAAACTAATTCACTGTCAGTGATTACTATGAAATGTGTTAAAAGAAAGAACAAATTTGAAATGTACAGAAATATTTTAAGAAATAGGGAGAAAAAATTAGATTACTATTTGAAAGTTATCTTACGAAGAAACACAAAATGTTCTCGATTCTGAGAATGTTTTCACTATAATAATAAAAATAATAATGATAATAACAATAATAATAATAATAATAATAATAATAATAATAATAATAATAATAATAATAATAATAATAATAATTTCTTTAAATAAGGGTTCGTCTGTAGTTTTTCAACTACAGTATTTCCTGAAAGGGAATATACTTATTAGGTCTAAAGCAGCTCCTATCCAATGAAGCATTTTCCTTGAGTGAACGTTATCATACACAACCATATCCTATAGATACGTTAATATATTGTTATCACTATTTATAGAGGATAGAAGGAATCGTGGTAGTAAAAACAAAGGCATGGATATCTTAAAGGAAGAGTATTTGGATTCGAAACCCAAACCAGTTAAAGATCCGAAATGTTCGTTAATAGCGGCTGGAGCACTGAAAGGCAACAACAAGAACAACATTAGTCAAGTGGGTCCTAGTAATTTAGAACCAAGGAGCAAGCAGAAGACACTCAGGCTTGGCCCGCAACCTACAGAGGCACGTTTGAGAACTTAGAGGACTTAGAGGTTGCGGGCAAAACCTGGATGGCTTCTGCTTGGTCCTTGCTTCTAAATTAAGACGATTCACTAGATGTCGTTCTTATTGTCGTTGTTGTTGTCGTCTTATGCCACTTGGTCAATCCAAGCTCGAAATGAACTGGAGACTACTCGACTTAAGGTGAAGGGGAGCCCCTTTCGTTTCAACGAGCACTTTAAGAGTGAAAGTCCGACTTATGCTCGAATGGGTCCGCATAATTTAGAAGCAGGGACCAAACAGAAGACCCATTGGCTTGGACTGTCATCCCCAGAGGTATTGATTGAGAACTTGGAGGACAGTTCGGCCACTAACATATTTTACGTTCCCCAGTCACCTTTAGCAAACACGGTGGATCTTAGGTCGGCACGGGTTCAAAACCCGTAACCTCTCAATTACGAGATCGTTGCCTTTGCGGACCAAGCTACCACGGCTCCATGTCGTTCCTTCACCATAGCGATGCACTTCAGACGAAACGAACCTTTCTTGAGGTTTAGTTAGTCTTTAGCCTTCGTGGTTTCTAGCTCAAGTGAAACTGAATATTACCCTCTGCTATGGATCTGTTGCATAGTGCGATGAGGTCATATAGACTTGGTGTACGCTTTCCTACATCAGGAGGATGAGCAACAATAGCAACAACAGAGTTTAGAAAGTTTGTCTGAAACCTTCAGGCGTAGCCTGAGAAAATAACAATTTTTCATAGTTTGAAACTTGTTCACTAACGCCCGAAGTATATATTATTGAGAAAAAAAACTTGATTAATTTGATGATTAGAAGCCAAGTCAAACAGCTAGTCGAAATCTTGTTTACCATCATTGTCTTAAGTGTACCATTTAACTGTCTTAACACTTTAGGTTTTGAGACGAGTAAGCGAATAAAGGATCAATGACTCTCTATTCCTGAGAAAACTAATCTAATATATTTTGCGATAGAAAGCAGTGGTATGATGAGTAATAATATCAAATTATAGCTAAACTAAAAATCAAACTCATGCTTTTATTGATATGCTTGCATAATTCCTTCATTAGATTCTCTTTATATCATAGATAATATTTTTTCCTTGGAAAATGAATATGATATTGTTTGATGATCCCTTCGATGAATATAAACGATAAATAACATTATTTATTATTACGCTGACTGCATAACAATATATAAACATATGTATATGTATAGATATGTGTGTGTCTATGTGTAGATACAATTTCTTTCAATGAGTATCATAAAAGAATTAAAGAAGAGTACCCTGAAGACATTTAGATGTTATTGTTTCACCATAAACGGATGTGTACTTTCTATGCGTAGTCTGTGAATTGCACCTGTGTGAATTTAATCGTTAAATAAACATTATTATTATTCTCTTCATGAACTTTATTTTTCCTCTAGACTTGTTTTATGAAATAATTCGTATTAACATTCCTCTGGCATCTCTAATTGCTTTTCAGACAAAGCAGATTTCTCAATTCCGCTCTTCCGCTGTGTTTGCATTTTTCATTTTAAAAAAGTCATCAGTTTAAATAGTCTTACCTTTCATTAATGCGATTTTTTCTTCCTTACTCTCCATTTTCACTCATACATCATGAAAAGCTCTTGAAACACTCTTGACAAGACTGATGATAGCTACATTGTGAATTATTCCTCATTTCTATTAAACTTCTATGCAAATCATTAAACAGGGTTGGTCAGGTACCCGATGAAATCCGACCCTAGAAAGATTAAAACCTCTTTTACCGCCAAAATTAAATTCCCCCGCGAAGAAAAATGGACTGAGCAAATGTTTGGCTAAGTGGGGGTGGTTCCATCAACACCGCTTCATCATTCCGATATGTTATCATTATGGAGATCTCATCCTTGTTGGGTGAAGCCAGATAACATCTTAATGCTATTATGTACGTGGAGGACGAAGCTTTGTTTTCTGGCACCTTACGGGGTCACGTGGGTCATTTCCATTACAACAGTGACCGCCTCCTTTTAACACTTCAAATTTGTTTTGTCTCCAGATGATAGAATGGCGGATGAAGCTATTAATGGTTGTGGATGGGAGTGTGTGATTTCCTGCGAACATCTCTCCACTGTGCAATGTGATGAAAAACGTTTCACGTGGGGGTAACCCTGTAAGAGATATGGCAGCAAAATTCATTTGTTGAGAACAATATGACAAGATAAGGACCTGGTAAGAAATATTGAAAGAATAAATACGCTTTTAGAATTGCATTGAACTCGCCGACGACGAATTCAGGTTGTATGTTTCCAGCTTCTTATGCTGAGGAGTGAGGAACCTCAAGGTATCACAGGGTGTCAAGAGTCATCGCGATATGGCACGGGGCATTTATAATAGGTGAAAGCACTCACAAAAACTAATGAAACTCACTCCCTTAATGTGATTTATTTATTCATCGAGATATGAACTGGCATGATATGATCAAAAAATCAAATCGGATGTTCACCAGATAGAGGATCTCTCTCTCTTTTGCCAACAGTCTATTGTCTATTTTTAAATGTATTACGTCAACAAGACAAGTCAAAATCCGTTTCTGATTTTCTGCTTATGTTGATTTATGTTAACATTTCATTGGGCATCTGTTTTACAGATTGCCTGATGTTTCACATGTCAGTATATTTATATAGTGCTCGTTATTTAAGATCAAAATCTCAACGTTTGAATGTTGACTTTTAAAAATCTTTTAAAGACATCTGTGAGCATTAACTCTGTTGCGTCATTACTTATAATCTATTATAATATACTCTAGTTTCTTGGCCTCTTTTGCGTTTACATCACTCGCTTTTGTATGAATCCTTAATTTCAATAGCGTGAACATTAAGATAGCTTCAAGATTCTTTGAAGACTATCAAGACTCCTTCTTGTGATGCCGATAGGTTTAAACTTTACCTTACTTGGCAAAAGAGAGAGTTCCTCTATCTTGGTGAACCTCTGGCTTGGTTTTTTGATCATATCCAGTTTATATCCCGATCCAAAAATAAATAACATTAATACACTGTCTACCAATAAGTATTTGGACACCTATGCAAATGACGATATTTGTGGACCTGAGGTACGTCACGGCCTCCACCGGTATTCATCGTGTAACAAACAGCATCGGCATTACTCGCATGCAAGATGCCGCTCAGTTCGGAGCTCTCTGATTTCGAGAAAGGTATAATTATCGGGTATCACAAATGTGGCCGATCCTTAAGGAACATATCTAGCGATCTGAAATACCCGAAATCGACAGTGGCCTATGTGATTAAGAAGTGGAAGATGAGCTGTGATTGTCGGAATGTGCCTCGAGACGGCAGACCAACCAAATTGGCAGATAGAGACCAACGAGTGCTTCCCAGAGAGATTCGGAAGAACCGCACCCAACCGATGGCCCTCATCCGCGAGGAGTTTCAACAGTCATCCGGGAGTATTGTTTCAATGAATACCATCCGTAAGGAAGCACATCTACTTGGTTTTAATTTTCGTGCTGCTGCCCATAAGCCTTTGATCATAAAATCCAACCGCACTGCTCGGTTAATGTGGTGCAAAGCACATCGAAATTGGACCGTAGATCAGTGGAAAAGAATGATTCATTTCCATACCGTAAAAAATAACTCATTACTTTTGACTGAAGATTAGACATTCAGAGTACTATAAACTCAACTGAGTATGTGAGTAATTTATAGTATAGCTGTACTCTTATCCTTATTTCATATATTTTGCATACAGCTGAATAGGTAGAAAAATTTACCATAAAAGAAAGCTAAGGATCTATATATTATGCGATTTCAGTAGTTGTAATTTTAGAAGATGATATGAATGAGAACCTAATAGCTATTAAAATTGAAAATCCTTCCTTGTTAATGTTTTTTTTTTCTAACTTCATACTAGGGTTAGATAAACTTTGCCATAGAAACATTAGTAAAAAAACTTAGTTATTATATTATTCATTATATAATAATAAATCATTCAATAATGTTATTACTATTATCACTATCAGAGACAGAATCCCTGTCACAGTTTTTGTATCAGGAATTGGAGTGGGAGTAAAGATATGCCACTTGTAAAAGTCAATGTATATTCTCCAAATAACAAAGGCTAGTTGTAATCCTTCTACTTTAAGTATTTCATTTTTCATTCTTTATCTTTATGACAATTATGTTTTAGAAGTCACCTAAAAATAGTTTTCTACATTTGAAATGCAACAGAGGTTTTGCCTACAAAATACTTGAAAATATTTTTATACCCAGGTAAAGTATAAAATAACTTGATAGTGTAAGTATACCAGTAGTTCCTGATAGTATATCTATAAATGGTTGCTTTGGATTTTATAAAATTTTGTAGAACTCAACCACCAATATCCGCTTTACCGTATATTCGAATATGAGTAATAATGGAAAATGAGTTATACAGACGTAAGAATAAGTTAAATAATGAGATAAGAAAAAATTTAAGCTTATCGTGCCAGGCTAGAATTCCATCACAATCCCGGTACTGGGTGCTCGAACACTGGCAGGTGTTCGAAAAGTCTCCTCGTGAACATAAAATTCAGGAAAAAAATTCACTGATAAATCTGTGGGTTTGAATGTTCTTTCAAAAAGAGTTATGTGGAAGAAATGACTGGAAGCGGAACAAAAATTCTCTTCTTTTGAGAACGATGAAAACTTAAGAAATCTCCAGCGAGGTTTACTGAATACCTTCTAGTCATTTGGGAACACAACTTTGATCAGTCATGATCCCTCTTGTCTCAGCTGTTGTTTTGGAAAGGAGATCGCTAGCAATATTCTGCGTCATTACGAGTTTTTCTCGGCTCATAAGTATGAGTATTTTGGTAGTCACCTTATTGACCCTTAGGACCTATTTGATATTTTTATCCGCTGTCTGTTGAGGTTTGTAAATGAGTCACAGTCCTCTTTTCTTAGGTGATATTAGGATTGCATTTTCTTGGGATTTTTGTACAATAGATCTCTGATTGCAGTGTCGAGCTCTTGTGATCCCCCCCCCTTCTCTACAAGAACTTTACTAAAAGTGATTTCATTCATTCATTCATAGCATAAGATGTCCATTGTGAGTTAAAAAAGGTTATTTATCTAAGATGAGTAAGTTGGTTTGGAGTGCTACGGTCTACTTTTTGCTACAAGAGGGTTAGTAAAACGGAGACCTGCTGCTTAAACCAGATTCCTGACTACTAGAAACATCCATGCCATTCGAACTCACGAGAAAGGTTCAACTTAGAACCAATCAATCAGAGAAAATAGTTTTTGAAATTTTTAAATACCTTGACATAGAAAGTAGATTTGTATTTTGATGAAATGAATCTAGATGTTTGGTTGCATTTCTTTCTGGAGCAGACACTAAAATGTTACAGACTAAATACGGCAGGATAAAAATAGAATGAGAATAATCAATATAAAATATTTCCATCCGTTCACGGTAAGGGATGTTTTTAGAAAGGTTTAAAATAATCTTTTTTTAAGTTGCTATAGCATATTATCATGTTATTGTAACAAATATAAAAGCTCCCTACCTATATCGGCTATCGTTCGACAAACAGCTCCTGGTCAGATATAGTACTGTAAACACAAAACGTTTGCGAAATGTTAATTCACTTAGAACTTGTATTCTTTTATTCGGGGACAAAGCTCAGTACCGTTCGTTACACAAAAATTTATTTTGGGGGGAGGGAGTTTTATTTGGGAGGGGACTCGAACATGCAGCATGAAGTTCCAGACTGGCATCTCTTAATTTTCCTCTTTTCTTACCCTTCTGTTACTTTCCACTCTCGAGCACTGAGCATGCGCGGAGATTTGTTCCGGAGAGTTTTCCTGACAACGAAAGCGAGTGCGCTCTGTGGGACATGGCAGGCCTTCTGTCAACCGAATCATTCCATATTTTCATGCAATAAATGATCGTGTTGTTAGTGAATTTCGCCTTTGATTACTTTAATACAGTCCATTTAAAGCACATATATCTTCAATATATTTTTACCCAGTCAGCATTTTCATAGTAACGCAGATGTCTGAACGGTGGTTAGATGTATATATAATTAACAGGCAGTAGAAACTTTGAAGACACAAATACTTATACTCCCATGATCTTTATTCCTTTGGGAATTATTTTAAAGTTGAACATTTGCTACATATGTTCCAATGGATCCTTCCACGAAATTATGTATAATTTCTGAATAGTACTTGAATATTTCTGAGTCATGTCTTTAAGTCCTTGCAGACAAGTGGAAAAGTTTACTGAAATAATATAATTGAACCATATAATTCCTAACCCATTTTTTAAAAAGAAATAGTGATTTATTATGTAGTTCAAAAGATTAGTATCCACACCTTTATACTAATCTTTTGAACATAAATCATGAATCATTTTAAATTACTAAGCACCAACAAAATATCATCATTCATTCCTCTTTTCAAAAACTGATGCATCTATTCCAATATATAGAGTACATACATACATATTTATCTGAGTGCGTAATATAAACATACACTTAAATACTCAGGGGTAGAGATGTATAGATTCATTAACATTTTGATCACCTTGGAGTTACTGGTGACCAATAAGGTCACCGGTAACTCCATAGCGACCAAAATGTCGTACCTTTTGGCGACTGGTTCTTTCAGTAGCGAGCATAGGTGACTGGCAAAGAGGCCATCTTTGAGCTATTGTTCAGCGCTTCTAGTCAAGCTCTGATATTTCCATACATAAAGTGATCGGCATGGTCCTTCTGCAAATTACTGCGAGTAAGCTTGAGAATGTTATTCCAATGAAGCTCTGCTCATTAGTCGAAGAGAGTTTGTGTCAAAAATAACTCGTTAAGTACAAACGTGATTTTACTGATAAGAAAATATAAAATATCAACATTGCAGACTCTCACATTTCCCTTACAGAATAAACCTAAATACCAATAGTTATTTTGTAACTAATTTGTATAAAATTTTATGGTGTAAGATTCAAATATTTAGTCAACTTAAAGTTTTTTTAAAGTATTTTTCTGTATATGAATAAACAAAATCGTTTTCATAATGACAACCAGGATATAAAACTAATATCAAACTGTAACAACCTGTTCACCAAAAAAAAACCGGTAAGAGGATGCAAAAAAATATATAATAATAAACTTCATTTCGACCCACCGCCGGTCATTGTCGATTAACAATATTCATAATGTGCCACAATGAGTGGCTTTAAAGAACAATTTAACGTCTGCACCTCCTCTCCCCTCCCGTGTACGCCCTGACGTCTGAAGTACGCAGGAGTGGCCCATTTAATGAGCATAGGGGGCGCACCTTTCACTAGTGGGACATGACAGCTCGGGCCGGATGCGGCCGGCGGGACGGTGGAACAGCACCCACGTGACAGCTCGATGAAAATGAGGGCCCATCGAGACAGCTGACAGAGAGGAGGAATTCGAATTCCGAGAGCCGTCAGAATGTTATGGGATCCGATGTTCGAGTTCTGTCCCCTGGCGGCATGTTACGGAATAGAGATGTTTCGAGTTCCTTTTTGTTTTTGTGGTTTAGGATGATGAGTTGCATGTTGGGTTTTGAGAAAGTCTTCGGACAAAAATACCGAAAATGATCCGACTTTTGTCCAGTGCCTTACCTGGGAGTTGAACGCCTACTAGGCTTTTTTTTGTGTATCCCTAATAAAATTTAAGCCAAAATAGTATTCAAAATATTGACATAATGACCCAACAATATTATAGCGCCGTGACATATTTTGATCAAAGAAAAGTGATAGCCTGTGGTTTGTGGTTATATTCCTACAATAAGGCAGGAATAGAATGTAAAAATATTCATGTATTGAATAGAGAGAATTTTACTTTGAATAACCATGAATCTTGAATTTTGGTTTTCTTTTAAGTCAATTAGTTAAAGGCTCAGCAGTAATGGTAAGCAATTATTGAATAAGGTAATTACTTACCTTTATATTTTATTTCTTTTGAATTTGATTTGGAGAATCCTTAGAAATCGAAATGATGAGCCAAAAAACAAAAGTATATTGGTGAATGAAACTGTCTTTAAAGATGAAACATATCACGAAGAATTGAAGTTACATAAAATTAATTTAGAATTTAGAATTAGGTTTCAAAAACACATGTTTAACACTGAATATGAATGGATCACACTAAAAAAAATGAATAGAATTACACAAACACCGAATACCAAGCCAACAGCCATCTTTTCTTGGCCTTGAATACTAAAAGCAAACAAAACAATAAAAAACTGTTACATGATGTTGCCATCTGTCGAAATACAAATAGTTAGAACAGAAATCACAGACAATAAAGAATAAAAATGAAACAACTATTATGAATTATTTAAGAATTAAAATTAAAATAGTAAATCTTTTATGAAGACTGAACAATTCATTAAAAAGGATATTTATGAGGAAAGTTTTTTCTTTTATAAGTTGTAATATAGGATAAAATTATGTTTGTCTATTGTGTTTGCTATATTGGATTAAAAAAATCATTGGGTAATATATTTGTCTTTGCACATTAACTTCCACTTTACAGGATACCGACTGAATTTGGCACCAATAAATATTTACGCTTGTGTGCATGGCATTCGCTGCATAGCCTTGAGGAAAAGCCCTCTTCTAGCTATTCTTAAGACCTTATCACACATCGACCCATACGTGCTGAAAAAGCAGCAGATTCGGTTTAAGATTTATTTTCTCGTTGAAGATTATGCAAATTTCACGGGTGATAGCGAAAACTTTTTAACTAATTAAATAATAAATTGATTAAACTGATAAATTTATCTTAACTAAAATAAATGGGTTGAAATTTTTTCATTGTAACAAAAGAAATCTGCACTTTCTTTATCAGTAAATTAAATCATAAACTAACACGCACTGCCATTCCTCTTTCATATATGATCAACACATAAAGCATTGTGATTGTCAACAATTTCTAAATTGAGAATTTGATGAATGTTGACAGTTTAGAATTTAGACCACACATTCTCAAAGGGGACGCTACAACCCTCCATTAGGCACTGAATAAGGTTTCCATGGTAGAGGGAGCGGGTACAAAGAGAAATGGGGGATGAGCTTTACGGCAATCAAAGGGGCAGCAATGACGTACAAAACTATTAAAGAAATTAATAAAATACTCTTTAAATCCCTTCTATTTTAATATTTCATTTAGCTGTATCAAATTTTTATTTTATTTTTATCGTGTAAGAATAGAATTAAAAATTTAATTTCGCCTTAGGTGTACCTAATTCAGTTTAGTATTACAGGTTACAACATTGGAAGGTCTCTCATTTTGATTTTAGAGTGATTCTAGGATTCTTGAACAAGGATAAGCCGAAATGGGTTTTTGATCCTTAATCGAATTGAATAATATTACGTAAATGTGATAGTTTTTTAAATTGTACATTTCATGAATTCTACTCCTGATCTAGGCTACAGAAAATTTTTAATTGCATATCATTCCTTTGTAAATGATGTTAACGAAATTGGATTGCAACAAATTGTTAAACTCCACTAACTTCAACAATATTAATAATATTTCTTTAATTACCATTGATTTTATGCTGAGTTTTAAGTTTTTAATAAAAAATATTTTTGCAACATATGAAGGCCATTTTAACTAACTTCTACTTTATGATTCTTAATAGACAGTTTGGTATGATTAACTATTATGTTAGAGGGGGCACAGCCGGAACTAAATCCTTGGTGCCAGTCGGAGAGGAAAAATTGGCTTCTGCCCCTACCGCCAAATGTAGTTGGGAAACTATACCATGTTTTCTCATGATATAATAGATTCAGAATGAACTCACCTACCAAATTAAAAAACTAATAATTTTATGTTTATTTATTACATAAAAAGATAGAGTGTTTACAAGATTACTTTCTTAAATTTGGTATCTGAAACAAAGTCGATGATTTAACCGTAGTTCAAGTCTTTGTAGTTTTTATTACAGAGCACAGTATAAGCATTCGGAGCATATTTCTTAGGCATTCCTATTCAACAAAGGAGAGAGGGGCATAAATATGATTTTTCGCTTTCAACTTGATGGAGAAACATTTAAAAGTAAACTGTTGCTAAAAGTAAGTATAGAAAAATTCTCAATGTAGTTTCTAAATTTGGATATATATTCTATGGTACTAAATAAAGAATTTCTATAACTTTTTCATTGATTTTCAAGTTTTAGCCTTTTTGAAATGAATGTATTTTGATGTGAATAAATGGAAATTTCCATACCTATTTCTTTTAATAATTCTGATTGGTTTTTTAACCCTATCCTTTAACAAGAATAATGGTATTTGGGAAATTATTTTTCAACTTTCCATTGAAATTATCCTAGTTCAAATCCCGTTTCTATTGCAGAGCGCCTTTTGTAAGCATTTTGTGCATAGTGTGGTGCCCCTCTTCAGTCTGTAAAATTTCTTTTTCGAATTGTATTTGAGAGAACCAATTCACATGTGAATGCTATCACTGATAAATGAAATGGATTCGACAAATGGCCCTCAAAATAGGCTCCTCAGAAGATTATGTACATTCTGTGGCATTCCAGAATAATATGTGTCCTAGTACAGTTACACAATCGTAATTACAGTAGAACCTCGATTATCCGAGCTAAATGGGACCGCTAGTACCTCGGATATCGGAAATCTCGGTTAATAGAAACCATGTATGAAAACCTTCCGTGCTTGCGAATTTAACTAACTTTTAAAGTAAAAAACAATAGATTGTTCTTTAAATGATAAAAATAAACATATATGAACTTATGTTTCATAGTTAAAAATATTTAAAAAGGAAATCAACTCTAGTAGTACATTTTAAAAAGTAAAATGGAATTTTTTTTAAACTATACTTAGTTAAATATCGAAAGACAAATTTTCAAAAATAACACAAATCTCAAATATTGTATTTTTAAAATTTAATATACATTAATATGTTAAATTTGCATTCTTTAAAAAAAAGTCTGTTACCTTTCGTTGCAAAAGTTCAGAATTTCTATCATGGGCAGCCCTATCTCGCCAATTTTTGAGCAACGGGAGATCCATCGGTGTAGCATCGTTTCTTTGCTCCAAATATTTTAGGGCAGTTGTCAATGCTTGAACACTTTCACTATGACTTATAGTCGTAAAATACTTAAAGTCTTCATCTTCATTTTCTGCGTCAAAAAAAATCTGTTGAACGATTAACGGCTTGTAGGATTTCTTCGTCATTGATAATTTCAAAATTTGGATGTTGATACTCAACGTCCAGCCACTCGCAAATGTCCTCTTCCAAAACTTCCTGACATCCTTCAATTCCATTGATCTCAAGAAGTTCCCTGTAGGTGTGTTTTCCGTCTGCTGGAATTCACCCTGTCTCCTCTTTTCAACAATTATTTTGTTGAATGATTTACGAATTGTAGCTGGATTCAGTAATTGCCATGCCTGGGCAATCATATTTTGGGGAAGAAGTGCCTGTAACACGAACAACGAACTAAAATGTATATCATTTTTCCCAAGCTCATTTTGGAAATGACAAAAAAGAAAATAGATTTCGTTATTTACTCGGTTAACAGAAACCTCGGTTAATCGAGGTTTTAATGTATTTTATTATGACTCTACCACTCTTTTTGTCAACATACAACTGCGTTAATTAACAGAGGTTTTTCTTGCTTAGAGCGCCATCTACTGACTCGCAATGAGGCTGTACATAGTTTTTGCACAACACGCGTAGACAATGTGGTTTAGATGAGGGTAAATTACGCCCGTGACAACAGCTGTCAGTGAAATTGAGGGTAAATAGCACCGCAGTTCTAATCCAGCCAAGGGGGTGGAGTTTCTTATCAACGAATGGGGATGGATCTGATGTCAAATAACTCAACAGATGAAAGGGTTCAGAAATATATCGATTACTTGACAGATACAACTGTAGCTAGAGAAGTTAAATTCCCACCTTTAATGTGGGCTATGGATGAAATAAGAGAACAACTAATGTGTGTGAAGCTTTTGTTTCAAAATATAATGGAAATTTTAGCGCATAGAATCCAAATGTCCATGCTTTGTGCAAGCGATAAAGAATAGTTAATTTTCGTACGTTGAAAAATAGGGGAAATATCATTAAAAAGCTGAATAAAAATCTGAAAAAGAAGATGGAAAACATTAAAAAATTGTCAAAAGTCGTAAATAGAGAAATTTTAAGATAAGAATTTTTAAAGGCGGTTTCTTACTATAGTTCCAAGAAGTAAAACTCAGATTTATGAAAAATAACATAACTGTGTGAATTTATTGTATGACGAAGGAAACAAAATCCACTAATTTTTTAAACTTTTCTGGAGATACAAGCCCCTTCTAGTCCTATGGCTGGAGATAGTGTGAAAGGAAAAAATGCAAATTTAGTTGTCCCCTCAATTTTGCGGTTGAAAATCACCTGTGAATTGGAAGACTTCAGCGGTGCAACTCGTCCCTTACCCAATCCATGAGGAATCGGTGACTAGATGGTAGGTCGCTGCTCTTCGGTTCCGAAGCCGTGGATTCGAATCCCGTTACTGACATGGCTGTTCGTAGCCGTTCGGAATCCTCTTTAACAGTAGGTCCCAGAATCATTAGGCCTCATGTAGCAGAAAAATAGATTGTAGCACTCCAGATCAAACCAGCTGAACAATATCAGAATGGTTACGGTACGGATCTTCGGTGCGGAGTTCATAGTTTCGAATCCCCCTGTAGCATGGATGTTCGTATCCGTTCGGAATCGGCTTTAAGTAGTAGGTCCCAATCTCATTAGCCCTCGTGTTGCAAAAAAGTAGACCGTAGTACTCCAAACCATCCCTCGGGTTCAACTTACCCACTGCCCGTGGTTTGTATGACTACAAGTTTCACTGGAACAGTGATTTCAAAAAATTCGACAAATGCTATAGTCATTTAATTATTTTTTTACTATAAGTAAAATGTCTGGATTTCACAATCATTTTGGATTTGTTTGACACTGGTAACTAGTGTGGTATTCTTGCTGCGTACATAATTTATTTTTAAAATATTGGAAGTGGATGTTATGTACATATTACTTATTTTCAGATAAATACTCCCAAAGAAAATGGTTAATGTCTCAAACAGAATCGGGATATTTAAGAATCCTTTTCTGGATGTGAGTAAAAGTTAAGCAGAAGTGAGAAAGCTAAACTGTAACCTTCTTCACATATGCAATGGAAATTATTTAATCTTTGTTTTCCTATCATTAGTGAAAGTCATTTTTCATTGGTATGTTTAAATATAAGGTTGCAAAATACAAACAAATCATTGCTTCCAAAGTTTTTTATTATTATAATTTGATTTTATTATTGCAGTGTTTGGATTTAAATTTTGTTTTAAAATGCTAATATTATAATGTAAATGCCAATAGTGGTAAATAGATGGCGCTACTTGCAGTGGAATGATGTATATTGAAGGAAGGAGAGGCTGGGTAGAGATTGCGTCCAGAGAGGAAGCATCTTCTGCGTACGGCAGTTAGTTAAATAAAGTTTTGTTATTTATTTTGTTTTAAGATTTTGCTCTCTTACGAATCAGCCACTACAATTTTAATAGGTCTTTCAAAAATTTTCATATAGTGCCCCTTCAATTAATTGTATAACAAAAATTATTAATTTTAAAATGGATAGCAAAATATGTTTTAGTGCGCATGATGAGAATAAAGTTAACGGATCATCACTGAGATAACTATCTTTAGCAAGATATTTAGTTTTCGGTATTTTAAATAGGAAATTAAGCTCTCAATTTCACTTTGCATATTCTAATGAGATGACCACAAGTTAAGAATAATATGTTTGAAAAATTGATCCGTAACATGTTCAGAATTTATAAGAGGTTCAGTAAAAATGGTCTGACAAAAGAATTTCTTCAAAAATAGTTCAGCGATGATTAAATGAAGCACGATTTAGCCGCTTATATGACGCTCTCCCCCCAAAATGACCAACAAATCTCCGAGGTTTGGGAGTGCGGAATACTATAAGAGGAGGTTTACCCCCCTCATTGGAAACAATAATAATAAATGAAGCACATTTAAAAGCCAGAAGACTATAAAAAAATATCATTAATGAAAAAAATAATGAAACCAAGACTTGAGTGCATCAGAAAATTTAAAAAGGAGTTAACAAATGATTGGTTTTGTGTTATTTTTTCTGAAGAGTAAAAGTTTGATCTATTTGGTCTTGAAATAAACAAACTAGTCAAAGGACTAAAAGGTGAGTGACTTGAAAAAAAAAAGTTGAACACTTTTGAAATAGCGAAAATTTCTACTTAAATTATGCTATCAAGATGAATAATTTTTCAAAAAGTTGGGCAAATTTATACTCCCAACTGTTCAATTAACTCGGAAAAGTACACCAGCATTATAAAAGTGAGTGCTTATCATACTATTTTGGTGTCTTCTCAAATTTTTCTACAAACAATATATCAGTATGATAATGCACCTTGCCATATGTAAAAGTTTGACCTATTTGGACTTGAAATAAACAAACTAGTCAGAGGACTAAAAGGTGAGTGACTTAAAAAAAAAACTTTAACACTTTTAAAATAGTGAAAATTTCTACTTAAATTATGCTATCAAGAGGAATAATTTATCAAAAAGTTGGGCAAATTTTAACTCCCAAGAGTTCAATTAACTCGGAAAAGTACACGAGAATTATAAAAGTGAGTGCTTATCCTACTATTTTGATGTCTTCTCAGATTTTCCTACAACCCATATATCGGTATGATAATGCACCTTGCCATATGATGTCTGTCATAATTTCAACTTTATTTTCATAGTTAAATTTGAGTTTTTTACACATTAGGCTAACGAAGTGTGTGTGTGTGTGTGTGTGTGTGTGTACGTGTATCTATATATGTATTCATTTATTCATTAATGTGTAAATGTATGTCCTGTACACAGAACCTGATTTTCGACAGGGCATACGGGGCAAACGCCCGGACCCCCAGTCAAAAAAGGGCCCCCAAATTAACTGCCATTTCAAGTTAAAAATATGATGCGTATGTCTAAAATTCACTTTAAATTATCGACAATTTCTTCTTTTAGTTTTTGACTTATTCAGTATCATTAGAGAGCTTGTTCACAAATGTAAGTGCTGACAAAAAAAATGTAGAACACGCAGCTACATTCTGTTTTAGGCAGGAAGATTCCTCGGTTAAGCACTTACAAAATTCTAATATACGCTTTACCTTCCAGGATTTTGTTTGTAACTTTTTTTATGATTTTACTTATTTCATAATTTTTCAGTTTATTTTAAACTAATCTTATTTTACTAACTACAGTAGTGAGTCAACTTTAAAGGTTCTGTGGGCCATAGTTTAAGTATCACTACATATGACAATTACCACATGTGTACAGCAGATTGAGGGGAGCCCCGGATGAATAGGTTTGACATGGACACCCATTTCTGTAAGTCGGACGCTGCCTGTACATCTACAATATGTGAAAGATGTATCACGCTTATATTTACTTATCTATATATTCATACATCAATCCGGTACTCAACTTAGAAAGAGAGCCTTAATATGCTATTTGAAACAGTTGATATTTTAGATATTACAAATTTCAGTGTCCGACAAGTGCTGTATAAGTTTCATACAATCAAATAAAATAACGTAAAATCTATAAAAATCCAAATTATGAAATGACAAATAGTAATAAAGTTATCAGAAACTTACGGGAATCGTGGCCTAAGATTTGCACAGTCGTTTGAATCTCAACAAACTAATCCTTTACTAAAACCAACCACTGCTCAAGGCCATCACTTCATCCCTGAGTTAAACCCAATAGACACAATACTGTCTGCCTCTTTAAAATTCTTAACCACTCTGTTCAATTCGTTCCACGGTTTTGTCCCAGCGTGATTGCCTTCTAATCTATATAACTGCCACCATTGCACGTCATGTAATCGCCATAGACCCCAAGAGGTCGCCGGTGACTTACACGCAACAAGAACAAGCATTCCGAGTGCTGTGATTTATGGCGGGAAAAAAATCTCCAGATTTCTCGTTTAATAACCTGCTCATTATGGGGCATGCTTTAGTCACACTTCTCAAAAAACAGACATTTAGACTCATTTTTTTCGTAGTGGGTGGTCTTTTTCACAAACTGGGTGAGTCTTTCTCGAGTCTATTTATCTCGTAAAAGGTTGCACATTTGCCCAATTTATGTTCTTCACGGAAAATGATATTAATAAGGGATGCGAAGCCCGAGACTTGGGGCTAGAGAAAGCTTAAGCAGATATATAAATGGTTATGACCGCGTGCGAGATGAAATACGTGCCACTGGAGGTGGGATAAAAGGTATTGGTGGAATGAAAAAGGAGAGCTGAATATTTTTGTCCCAGTAGGTGTTCTTCAGCTGTTGAAAGTAGAATGTTAATGTAAGCTTTCTTAATTATGAGTGCATCGATATAGAAATTACATGCTTGAAGGTGTAACTAGATGTGGAAATTTCATAATGCATTCCACTTAAACAGTGATTAAATGAATCTTAACGTGAATGGATTACATATTTGAAGGACACTTGATTCATTCATAAAATTTATCGTTTGTTGTGATTTATGAATGTTGAAATGTCAGTGCAAAGACAAGAATTTTAAGTTCTCAACGAATTAAGGTAATAAGAAAATAAAAAGTTCAACAGTACACGGTTTCCGAAATTGAATTTTAATGTATCTTTCTTAATTATGAGTGCATCACATAGAAATTATAAGCTTGAAAGTGTAACTAGATATGAAAATTTTATAAATGCATTCCCCTTAAAGGGTGATTAAATGAATCCTAACGTGAATGGATTACATATTTCAAGGACACTTGATTCATTCATAAAATTTATCGTTTGTTGTGATTTATGGATGTAGAAATGTCAGTGTGAAGCTAAGAATTTTAAGTTCTCAACGAATTAAACTAACAAGGAAATAAAAAGTTTAATAGTACATGGTTTCTTAAATTCAATTTTAATGCAGCTTTTTTAATTATTAGTGTATCATGTAGAAATTCTATGATTGAAAGTGTAACTAGATGTGAAAATTTTATAAATTCATTCCCCTTAAAGAGTGATTAAATGTTTCCTAACATGAATGGGTATTTGAGGGACACTTGATTTATTCATAAAATTTATCGTTTGTTGTGATTTATGGATGTAGAAATGTCAGTGTGAAGCTAAGAATTTTAATTTCTCAAAGAATTAAGGTAACAAGGAAATAAAAAGTTTAACAGTACATGGTTTCTTACATTCAGTTTTAATGTAGCTTTCTTAATTATGAGTACATCATATAGAAATTATATGCTTGAAAGTGTAACTAGATGTGAAAATTTTATAAATGCATTCCTCTTAAAGAATGATTAAATGTTTCTTAAATGAATGGGTATTTGAGAGACACTTGATTTATTCATAAAATTTACCGTTTGTTGTGATTTATGGATGTAGAAATGTCAGTGTGAAGATAAGAATTTTAAGTTCTCGAAGAATTAAGGTAACAAGGAAATAAAAAGTTTAACAGTACATGGTTTCTTACATTCCGTTTTAATATATCTTTCTTAATTACGAGTGCATCAAATAGAAATTACATACTTGAAAGTGTAACTAGATGTGGAAATTTCATAATGCATTCCACTTAAACAGTGATTAAAGGAATCCTAACTTGAATGGATTACATATTTCAAGGACACTTGATTCATTCATAAAATTTATCGTTTGTTGTGATTTATGGATGTAGAAATGTCAGTGTGAGTTCTCGAAGAATTAAGGTAACAAAGAAATAACAAGTTTAACAGTACATGGTTTCTTACATTCAGTTTTAATGTAGCTTTCTTAATTACGAGTGGGTTATTCCATGTGAAATCAACACAATTTTAGAACAAATTCTACCTGACCCCCTCCAATTTTGATTAAATTTGGTATAGTAAGTGACTTCATGGTAATAAAGAAAATCCCCAAATCTTATGTTCAAATAATAATTGGTTTGGGAGTTATAAGGCTTTAAAGTTGCCAGATTTGTCTAAAAAATACACTATCGGCATACCTTTAAATTACACTTGCTACTCACCTAATTTAGCTAGAGATATGTGCAAGGTGTTATTTTAAACCTTTTTTAATGGGCTTTCATATGACATACAACACATGACGACTTGAAAAATTTTTAAAAATTTAAATTTAAATTAAAATTTAAAATTTAAATTTCTCAAAAAGCCAAGTTTTTAAAATTTTGAAAAAAATCTCAAAAATTGCTCATATTATTGTTAATTAATCCTCAAAGTTTCATGTAGGGATCATAATGGGATCACAAGCTACAAAAGTTTTTTGTTTGATATATTTACTATTGCAATAACGAAAATGAGAACATGCATTCATTACTTCTAATCTAACTCATCTGTATAGGATGGCATTAATGTTTACACACTACCTTATCGACATATACTCTAGTAAATAGTACATTTAACATTTGTGAAGATTTTAGAGTGAAGAAAAATCATTAAAATGCATTACTTTTGATGGATGGTGCTACTTATTTAGTTGAAACTGATAGAAAACTTTATGTGTTTTGAGAATTTCTACTTCAGAAAGAATATACATTGGTCCTGTTAGAGTTAAAGGATTCACCTTACACATAACATCTGAAATTGGAATTCATAGTACATCTGGCTTCATACATTGTGACATAGTACATTGGGATTATAATGGGATCACAAGCTATAAAATACCAAATTAGCATCCATTAACACATGGAAAAATTAACACATACAAGGACTGCCTTGCTATGATGATTTGTAATCCAGCATCAGTCAGCTGCCACATGGGAGAGTGTACATCATGTTCTGGGACTACATAATTAAAAACCATACTTGGTGAAACATTCGATGAAAATATGGTGGAAAAGGTCATTTTCAATCAGTGGATTTCTGTTGATAGGAGCTCTTTAGAAACAATACAAAAGTCAGCATCAGAATTTATTGACTTATTTTGTGAGAAAATGTCTGTATTAGTTTATCATTACTTTGTGGTGAAACAACAAAATTCATTTATAAACAATATAAAAGGAAATTTAAAAGATTCAGAGTTTGTAGTTCTTGATTTTGCTGAAAATTACTTATTTGTTATACAGGATGAGGCCCAGAGCTGCCACTGGACTAATGTTCAATCTACAACTCACCCATTTGTTGTATATTACAAAGGGAAGTTTGGAATTGACCACTTTACATACATTGTAATTTAAGACTGTTTGGAGCCCAATACAGTAGCAGTTTACTGTTTTCAAAAGAAGCTTATTACTTTTTTTAAGACAGAATTTAAAAAAAAGTGCAAGGAAAATATTTTTTCAGTGT
>CM063505.1:142449550-142452050 GCA_032207245.1 Pardosa pseudoannulata
TGTATGTATTATATATATATGTATGTATATATGTATGTATATATATATTATATTTATATATATATATATATATATATATAAACGAATCGTTAAATGACTTTGGTGAGCCCACAGAGTTGTAAATCAATGAGCAAATCGATTGCTCTCTGAAAACTTAACCAATGATTTCATTAATAAAGTGCTCACTTGACAAGAGTCTTGTCCTCCTTCAGCATGTCCAGCGCAGACCATACTCGGAGCGATATCGAAAAATCTGTGCCATTTTCTGCATTTTTCCAGAGACACGACTGGGACTGCGGCTTGCCTCAGTTCTAAGTCAGAGCCTGTACCTGTAGAAGTGGTGACAAATTATAAACTTAAAAAAGTAATAAATAAATAACATACATTTAGAATGAACTCGATGAGTCATCGAAAGTCGAAAACTGTTGTGGAATGCAAGTGCCCCAAAGAGCAAGTGCAAGGAGGAAAGAAGCAGTGGTGTTTAAGTCGCAAGGAGCATCCTGCAGTAGAAACTTACTGCTTTCATTTATTTATTTGTATTAATTATTTTTTTTACATGAAATGGCAGGAGTTTAGGCGTTTCCATCGATTTGTGAACATTTCGCCTCCATTTCCAAGAACTACTAATGTTACGAATTTGTTTAATGAACCTTAAATTTAAGATGGGACTCTATGGGTATCTCGCCAAAGAGACCGTTGGCGACAGTTTTGTCAATCTATTTCTAATCGCCAAGTTCGTCACCAAATATCGCCAAGTGTCGCCAAATGTTGCCAAGTGTGGTGTCGCCTGACAACTTCCGGTTCCGGTTTCTGGAATATTCCAGCAGTTTCTTCGGGCCTATATAAGGCAGGCTGAGTCCCAAACAGAGAGTCGTTAAGTGGATCTCTCGGTTTACAGAGTACGCACGGTGTGTTGTATTTTCCAACTGAATGCTAATAAATGATTGTTTTCGTGCTGTAGTCTTTAAAGTCCATTCAATCCCCGAATCCAGCTGTTGAAGTTCGTAACAATTTCTGTATTGTTACGAACTGCATTGTTAGTTGTTAGTTGTTAAACTGCATTGTTCTGTATTGTTATTGTTTTATTGTTTAACTTTATCTATCACAGTCCGGTTTTCCGGGCTTGGGTTCGAATCCCACCTCTGACACCAAATTGTTACGAACTTCAACAGCTGGATTCGGGTTTTCATAGAGTCCCATGTTAAATTTACGGTTCACTAAACAAATTTGTAACATTAACATAAATATAAATTTTCATATCTGATTTTATAAATAATTCTAATTTATTGTAATTTAATTTTATCCTTTATTTGTAATTTTTAAATTTTTTTTCAACTTTTCCTTATTTCGATTCTCGTTTAGATCGCATTTTGTAGTCTTTAGGAATAAATACCTTCTTAAAAATTTTGCACACGGCTCTCGCCCATACGACTGATGCGCCCTTTGCAAGTTCCGCCCTAGTTATAGCCTTTTTCAAAATAGCTAACAAGACGAGAATACGTTAAGACTGGTTTTAAGATAGTTAAATTATTTACTTCAATATTCATGATACAGTTACAATTAAATAAACCTTTTTCATGTTTATTTAACGTTACATTGTTTAAATCTTAACAACGTCTGCCATTCTTTGTTTAAAAGTCGGAAAATTTGACAGACATATCAAAATTGATATTTTAATCGATTCATAAAGGTTTCGTTTTTAAAAGGCATATCATAAAAAATACCACGTGTTAGTTATTTAAAACGAACTTCTGTTTCCATACATTATAAAGCTGCTGTAAAATACCATCCATTACGTTAGATGTAAAAAGATTACCGGACAGACCTATTTTTACAGTTAATGAGATTTTTTGAACTCTCTTTGTCAATTTCTGTTAGCAGTTTACCAACCTCACACACTATCCAAACAATAATAGATAATCTTACTTTTCCTTCATCCTCTAAGCCCCACATGCTGGCTTTAAAATACGAATAAAAAGTTTACAATAATGAACGATTTAAAAAATGGAGATAAGCTCTGACTGGTCTATTGTTACCACAAAATGTTATATGTTCCCAGAATTCGAGGTCATTACGCAGTCTGTTTAGAAAAGAGGATCTACTGGAAATGGAAGTAGTTTTATTATTGTATAAGGTTGATATCTCAGCAAATTATTTTCCTGAAAAGTAAGGGGGAGGGAGATTCCTATTACTTTGAGTAACTTGCAAATTTAATCAAGGTGTGGCTGCCTGAAACTGTGCGAAATGATTTATAGCTTTTGTCTACAAATGATTCATAATAGAAGTACTTGTTCGATTATATCCTAAACAAAGTCAGTTTTTAAGCGATTTTTTTCTACACCAAATTATTTTTTACTGCTTTATAAAACATAGATCTCTTGAACAAAAAATTAAATTAATTAATTAATTATATTTTCTACGTAATTCAATGAATTGCATTAAGGAAAATTACCCATATCTTGGAATGACAGGTATATCAGTATACGGATCAGAAATAGGA
>CM063505.1:142454550-142511197 GCA_032207245.1 Pardosa pseudoannulata
GAGTCAGCGAGGATGTAAAATAACCTTGCAGAAATGAAATGGGTCAGACCACCAAATTTACCTGTATGGAAATACAGTATTACCCTCACATACTGTAACATTGTACAATCACGTCATCTAGTGCTATATGATGTAAAGTATGAAAAATATTCCACTGTTTGATGACTACTTTTGATCTGCATTCTTCCCAGATAGGAATTAAAAAATAAATATTTAACCCCATCTTTGTATGATTCGTATTTTGCTCTTTAAGTAAAGTACAAATAGAATTAGAATGCAGCCATAATTTTTATTACTTTGAGAATATGGGTTCAAAGTGAAGAAGCAAAGTTTAGATGATTAATTTATAGCTGGAAGTTGGTGAAACATTATTCTACACACACATACACATAGATATTACCCAACTTTATAATAAGTTATTCTTCTAAAAAATTTGAAATTAATATGACTTTACGTAGAATTTCTTATTACGATTAATTGTCCAATGTACATACCATATGTTTCTCCCCAGCCAGTGACATAACATAATGTTCCAGGTTCGAGTGAATGATTAGATGCGGGCAAACATACGGGAGATATATATTCAGTAAACACTACAGGAGCGTTCAGTTTTATCAAAGCTATGTCATGCTGCTTCCTCACTAGCCACGGTGTTGATATCTATGTTATGGAAAGGAAATTATTATGAAATGAGAAATTAAAAAGCTAAATAACAGTTTATAAATTAATACATTAATGCCTTTTTAAAACTAAAACAGCGGTGGCGGTCATTTTGACCGCTGATCATTTTTGCCGGAGGTTTTCTTTTGTTTGGTGGCAAGAAATTATTTGAAAATTTTTTACTTTTTCTAAATTATCCTGAAAAGGAGTAGTTGCATAACTTCACTGATGGTTCTTTTTTGGGGAGAACACACGGTGCTGGAGCAGATATCTATTGTGAACTCTTTAGTTTTTATTTACCAACTGGCCCTGTTACTGCATTCGATGGGGAAATTGAAGCTATTGCAGTAACAATTCATCAGCTATCGGTTCGTAGTCACTCTTTTATACAAGAGTAGTCATCTTGTCGGATTCTAAGAGGACGTTTCAAGCTTTTTTGAATAATCAAAATTGTTCCCTAAGAATTTTAGAACGCAGACCTTTGTTTAAGACACTAGGACAAATAATTTCTTTTCAGTGAATTCCTGCCCATTGTGGAATTTGGGGCAATGAAAAGGTTGATACACTGGATAAAAAGAGAGCCTTGATAGACCAACGCATGAATCACCCTCTTTCATTTCTCACAACTAAATTGTTTGTTAATCTGACTCTTAAGAAAACTCTTAAACAAGACATAGTTCATCGTGCGACGAATAAAAGATGGAGGATTTTGGTTGAAGAGAGAGCTGTTCCCAGTTATCCGAGAAAGATTGCAGTGGCTCTTTTTAGAGGTCTAACTGGACATGACTGTTTACAAGAACATGTCTACAGAGTTGGGGTGGAAGATTCACCGGACTGTGTTTTATGTGATTCTAATCTTCAAATAACTTTTGAACATTTAAATAATTCTGTTGTACTCTCTCAGTATGAGGACATTGTTAAAAAGTATTGGAGAGCCCGTGAAATAATGGCTAACCGTGAAATAAGACACTAGCTAAGACATGGCTTAGGAGCTAATGATCTGGCATTTGTAAAACAAACTTTTTTTTAAATAGGTAACACATATTTATAAAAAAAATAGCGTTCTAGATTTGCTAGGTTTTTAAATATTTGCGAGTATTACTAGACCGGTGGACAGAGTCATTTCGAACCCTTTAGTAAAATACAAAGAAATAGGTGCAGGGTTTTTAATGCTTGCATTTCTTTACAGAAGTTATTTTAGAGATGTATATGATTAGCAAGAAATAAGTTCACCTCGTCTGAGGATCTAGAATACGTTCTATTGATCCAAATGATATGCAATTGGAACTACAGATAATTCAAATGATGCACTAGAAATTTTTTACATAAAAAATTTAGTACAAAAATCTGCATATAGATGGCGCTGTAACACATGTCATATTAATTTACTTTCATTAAGTCGAGCATAGTTTCTTGTCTGCACATCACACCTCTGTTGCGAGAAAAAGAGCTACTGGTAAAACTGTTCTACCAGAACTAGCAGAACTTCGTTGATAAAATAATTCTGTGGTATGATATGTAGGTACGAAGCGGTCCAATGCCTACACGTGCCTTACGCAAGATGATCATTCGACAAATATCACCTTTTGCGACTTTTGGTTGTGGGGTTTATAGGATCTACCGTCAAATACCAGCCTGTGTGTCAAATCTAAAGGACAGCATTCGACGCCATTTTCTTGATATTCCGGCATGTCATTCCGGTCAGTTGTAGAAAATATGGTTCTGCGATTACAGATTATTGTTGAACATGGAGAGGGACTAATTTAGACTTTTAATGCTGCTTTTTGACATTGTTTAGCATTTATAAAGCCAATTAAATGTGTTTATATGCATCTCATCGTCACTTATAGGCGTATTTTTGTACTGAATTTTTTTTTATGTATTAAATGTCAAGCACATTATTTGAATTATATATAGTTCCACTTGTATTTCATTTGGACCAGTAGAAGTATTCCAGAGTCCTCAGAAGTGGGGAACTTGTTTCATGCTAACTCTGTATTTTTCCTTTTATTTCTTTTGTTAGTTCAGATCACTCACTGCAGGTGGTAACAGTTAAGACAACTATTTTCTATGTATTTCCAAATCAGTATTTCAGTACATATGAATTATTTCCTCATTTTCAAAACAATGTTAAAAATAATTTTTGTATCAAATGTATTAATTCGTATTACGTGTGAGTAATTTGGGGTATTTTAAACGTTAAATAAAATTACAACCGAAATTCTTTACGTATTACATTGAGTAACACTTATGAAGAAAGAACTGAAAAAGCAGCGAACATTTCGCATTTATGGATTTAGGACTGGTCTTGCTAAAATAGTTTAAATGTTAACAGCGATTAATCTCTGTTTACATGGATAATTGAGTCCCACCACTGGTTGGCGACATGGGTTAATAGCGGTTAGCCGTTAAACGACTTTGATGAGACCCCTTAGAGAGATAATCGTTCTACGTGTCAGTAGGTAAGAAATATTTTATAAACTGTGTTTTATTTAGTTAGCACGAGTTTCGGAATGTAAACCATTTGAGTGAAATCAGTTTTATATCAAATTAAGGACTTATTTGAATAGTTATAGCATGATCCAATTGATCGTTCCCTATGGTCGATATATTTACAATATTTTGAAAATTCAATAAATTACCAAGCAATTTTGTCTATAAATTACAAAATACGCCTACATTATATATTATTCGCATTGTAGGGCATTTAAAATTGTTTTATCGTTGTTTCGGTAGCATCGTTGATTTTTCGCCATTCTATTAGTAAGAAAATACGAAAAAAATCTAAAGATATCTTAACAAAACTTAATGAAGTTCACAACAGGTATACAATAATAATTCAAAATTTATTTTTTAAAATTTAAAGTACTTTTCAAATAAAGTTTCTTAACATTAAACTATTGCATTAACAATAAAATTTCCAATCGTAAAAGTGTTTCATTCCCAATAAAATTTATTTTGTTAAACAAAAGAAAAACTTTTCACACTAAATACTGGTCTATTTTTAGTTTTTTACTTTCTTATTTTCTTAGATTTTTAACCACAATATTTTGCGAATGGTACATCTTTGATAAGCGCTAAATGTAAAACATTTGTCCCAAATTTACAATTTTTTGCAAAGATGGCAGTGTGTTTTCATAACTGTTTTATATAGCTTTTAATTATCTGTTCAAAATTTTAGTATGTTATCAGTAATATATTTATAACTAGTTAAAAGTTCAAGGTAAAATTTTAACTATTTTAAAATTTATTAATCATTATTTTTTAAAAGCCATCTGTATTAAAATGTTCTTTTTATGCATAAGGTGGAATTCATTTTCGTAAAGTACATTTTAGATCTTAGAATAAAACTCAACAATGTACTGTCTCCTTGTAGCTACATTACATTATTTTTAAAAAATAGTAAAAAAAAGTTAAAAGTATTTAGTTCTTACCCTCGTGTCATTGAGTCCTTTATATTCAGGATGCAAATAGATAGCTTCCATGTATCGTACCTGTTCGGTATCTTCAGGAACAAGGCGAAAATGCTTCCCGAACATTATATTCCATTTCCTGACATCTAAGTTGTCACTAGAAAATCATTTTGTTTAGATACAATCCTGAATGATAAGTTTTTTTAAACATACAACTTCTTAATACACACACTCAGAATTAGAAACTTTGAGTGAGGTTATAAAAAATGCTCGCAAACGGTGTGTGTATACAAAACTTGTTTATGACATGGATGAAACGTCATCAGAATGATAGTATAAGTTAGGTGTGGGGTTGCATTTCATGATAAATGGAGTAAAATGGGAAAAACAACAGATCATTTACCATTTGAAAAAGGATTTTATGTTGGAGTCCGTTTAGCAGGAGCGACGCTTGTGAAGACATCTTAGCTCACTGTGTTCTCAAAAGCAGTCCTTTCGAAGTTCAACAGTTTGAAGCAGAACTTACAGTCCTTGTTCTAAAGACGTAACTGTAGTGTGAATAAATCAACAAAGATAGTGGTGGGCATCGTTTGCGACTGACTGTACATCTGAAAAGGGACCTAATGTACTTCAACTAACAAAAATCTTCAACCAAGTTTCGTACCAACTAATCTTAGTGAGAATCATGAGAAGAAAATTGCAAAGGATGTAATTACGTATCTGTATGCCTGTGAGAAAGCCTCTCTTACTGCTCGGAATGCCATAATTCGTTTTCAATGTTGTTTAGAAAGACGAACCTAGACAAAACACTGAGAAAAGATTATGTGACCAAGTAGATTCCCCTATATCTTGTTTTACACTGATAAAAGAGGTCAGTTTTGGAGAGAATCCCATGAAGCCATGAACCCATCTTTCCTTGTTGGCACTGTGCAAGGATCTAGTTGAAGAATCATGATTTCGGACGTATTCTGCTATTATGGAAGTAGTTCCCTTATGTTCTTTGAGTATAAATAGCACAGCCGTGAAATTCCTGGACATACTGGCTAATCAACTTCATCCAGCAATTTTATATTTTTACTTCGCAGGTAACGATAATGGACGATATGGGCTTAATGGACGATAATGCAACTATATGTATAGTGCCAGAATTATTCGGGAATGACAAATATCTCTCAGACTTCCAACAGTTTCTAGGGCCACTGCAAAGTCCGGATATTAATACAAAAGTAAATGTTTTGGATATGATGGAGAGGCGCATTTTACAGAAATTGTTCATCCAATTTACAAGATCTTAATGTCTCTGTAACCAGTACATGTATTCTCCATGCATAAATGAACTCCAGACAACTTGTAAAATCGATGCCTTTACGAACGCTGACTACTATATATTACAATAAGATGTACGATAAATTATTAGCACTAAGTTTTTTAATTCATTGGCTAGTGTGTGTAGTATTGTTCATGATATTTGAAAAAGGTTTTATCAGTGATTAAGGTCGTTTAGCAAAATCCAACTTGAATGGAATCATCAAGTGAAACTACACTCTTTGTTGCATTATTACATTTATACATTGTGTTAGTGTGATGTGAGGAAAATTGTGATAAATTCACATTAGTATTCTGTCGATTTAATTAACTAGATTTAAATCCCTTTAAGCTCACATAATTGGACTTTGGCTTGGTTTGGAGCGTTACTATCAATTTTGTACAACAAAAGGATTAAATAGACCAAGATCCACTGCTTAAAGTTGATTTCGAACTGTTACGAATGTCCATGCCAGCAATGGGATTCAAATCCACAGATTCTAGTACTTAAAGGTAGCTCCCAATTTATTAAATTATCATTTGGCATTAGATAGGTTATAGAAAATCCCATCTTAATAACCAACGTGTACTTGAAATAGTTGTAATCATCTTTCATAATTAACCGATCAATGACTTGCAAATTCTCTGCCATGACCAACTATGGATATTTTCCTCGACAAATAGGTGAATACAATGTTAAGTCAGTGATCAGTCCTTCAGCTGTTCAATGTCTACAGTATCCTAATATCACAAATATTAAATACTCTAGCAGAAAGTTTGGTAATCAAGTTTGATTTCAAAAAAAATATTCAAAACGCAGATAAAAGCGCAAAATGTTAGAGAAAATAACTTACTTGGGGATTAAATATGAAACTTTTCAATGTAAAACGATATATATCATTATAAGGGAATGAGAAATACTTCTGAGAAGTTGGAATTTACTTTTTGAAACAGTGTCCAGCCGTTAACAACCACTGGGGATGAATGAGAACTCCTCCACACCAATGACTGAAAGGTTCGTTGGCAACAAGCCGAAGAGAGGCTTGCCAAGGCCAGCTTCCAGGGACAGCATAACGTCCACCAACTATTCGAAGCGCTTCAAGAACTGGTGGTACTTTAGGAGTGCCACATTGAGTATCGCTCAGCTTGTAGTTTTCTGAAAAATTAAACCAAAAAGAAGAAAAGGAATGTAAGCCAAATTTATCTCTCAAGTGGAAGTCGAAGCTAAATACATAACGGTAATACATGCCTTTCCATTATCTGTATTAAAATTTACGTGTAAATAACAGTTTAAAAATAATTAGTTGATAAAACTAAACTTTTGTGAAAATACATTAAATAAAAAAAAACCAGCAGAATAAATACGCAAATATAAAAAGGAAAGTAGTTTAGTTTGGTTTTGTAGCACTACGGTCTACTGTTTTGCACACGAGGGCTAATGAGACCGGGACCTACTGCTAAAAGCCGATTCCATCTTCTTTACTTTATATGAACATTTTATTCTTAACTCTTTTTTTACTAATTTTTACGTAATAATTAATAATTATTTAGCATTTGGACAAATATCGTTAAATATTATTAGCTCGGGGTATAATTCAAAAATACGGATTTTTTTCACCAGGACCTTAGAGATTCTAGCAAATAAACACTGAAACCCATTGCGGCATCCTTCTAATTTATATTAATACCCTTTGTAATTATTAAAATTATTTACACACGTACAACTAATATAAACTGGATATTAAATAAAACGAACTGGGAGACAATAGTAATAAAATCTATTTCGCGAGAACTTTAAAAAATATAAATACCCCATACCGTCATACGATGTGTATTTATTTAGTTTTTCTCTTTTTTAAGTGCTTTCTTTAATTTTAGACCATTTAATTGAAAAACTATTAAAGAAGTGGCTTAAAATGACTTGCTTTTGCAATAATCCATATTAAGAAATTTTGATTTCTGCCCAAATTTAGTTGCACTATTGTACAATACATAGTGAAAAAATCTAGGTATAATTATTCCTCTATCACGTAAAAATTCCCCTCTTACGTAATGCAAAGAAGAAATCGGACTGATCTTTCGAAAACGACTTAGCCATCGTTGAAAGGACTTGAATGCTGGAACATATTATTGTCAACTGCCATGGAAGGGATGTTTGGATGAGGAATTAAAAAGCGTTATCAGTTGCCAACTGGAAAGCAATTTTCAATAAGAAAACCGATTGGAAAAAGATTCTTGGGAAGTCCCTTCCCACATTTAGTTGTAGTGAGAATAGAAAAAGTTACAAGAGTACTTAAAACAATTTTCTCACCGCATTTTTCTTCGTCAGAACCATCTCCGCAGTCATCGGTACCATCACATTTTTTGTCAAGCGGAACACACTTAGTTTTATGCCGGCACCGGACTTCTTTATCACTGCATTTAACTGTAAATGAGTAAATAAAAGGAGATTTTATTTGCATGATTAAAAATTTCAATCCACACTATAATTATATATTTGTATTAGTTTAATTAAATAATAATAAGTAATAACAAATAGTAAATGTACATGTACACGAACATATATATATATATATATATATATATATATTATATATATATATACAGTCGTACTCGTTTATAACGAGCACAAAGGGCATACTCGTATTTACTCGTTAAATCCGAGAGCTCGTAATAAAAGGGTCCTTAAGGCAAGAGTGCAAACAGAAGGGAGGGGGGAATTGGGAGGTCAAATGATTGAGTTTGCTTAAAATTTAATTAATACTTACTTTAATTACACTAATTAATTTAGTTAAATACTTTTCTTAATTTAATGACAATTAACCCTCCCCCCAACCAGTGAAAAATTTCTAATTGCGCTACAGTCTTAAAAGAAAGAAACAATAAAAGGAAAGAAAAATAAAGGAAAAGATTCTTACCAAAACATTTATTTTTTTCATTAATCTACATATTTAAAATTGTAGTTTGGTAGCTTACTCTAAACTCTTTCCCTGTCTCTTTCCTGTGCTATTGTTCTTCGAAGAAGATTCATCGCCCGGAAAACATCATCACTGATATCCCTCGTTTCAAAAAAAGGTCTACATTTTTTCAGCGAACTCTAACATCGTAGAACAAGTTGGTGGTAGTTCCCTTTCTTTATATTCATTAGTGTCTTCATCGTTTTCGTCATGTTTTTCCGCAGAATTCGCTAGTACGTCAGCTACAATATCTTCGGTGCTCAGTACATCTGAGGTCATCAGTTAGTCGTCGATGGATACATAGTTTTGAAATTCTTCTTTGGTCATTTAGAAATTTGCAGTTTGTATGAAATTGGCTTCCTCAGTGGATTGACCATCTTGACAACTCTCCAATCCAGCCTTATGGAAACACTTCTTGAGGATGCATGTTGATGTGACATTTTCCCATGCATCGTTCATCAAACGTATTGCTTCCAGTACGTTGGTATTTGTTGGTATTTTTATGATTGTTGGTATTGGTTTGATTGGTATTTGATGCTGTTCCACTTCTATCTCTTCGGTCCAGAATCGTCAAAATCAGTTGCTTACGGAAGCGGCACTTCAAACTTCTTATGACTCCTTGGTCCATAGGCTGGATAACAGATGTAGAATTTGGTGGAAAAAATTCAATTGTACCGGATTTGTGAAGACTCTCTATTGACATTGGAATGCTGGAGGAATTTTTCCTACAAAAGTATTAAACCGCGGAGAAGAAAAAAAAAAGATAAGACAGAAAGACCAGAAGGATGAGAAAAAAGACTGCAAGGCAGAAAAATATTGCTCGCTAAAACCAGGTCTTGCTCGTTAAAAGCGACTTCTGTTCTATAGACTTTATACTGATCCAACCAAATATTCTCGCTACCCTCGGTAAATCCGAGTTCTTGTTAAATCCGAGCTCGTTATAAATGAGTTCGACTGTATATATATATATATATATATATATATATATATAGATAGATAGATAGATAGATAGATAGATATGTGTATATATATATATATATATATATATATATATATATATATGTATATATATATGTATGTATATATATTTATCATAAGCATTTATGATAAGCATCAAATCAGATTATATGAAAATTGAGTTCCAGTTTATTTCAGATTTGAAAGAAAACTTTAATAAAGTTTGGGTGCACGAATTTTGTAAATATCTACCAGCAAGGTTTGAAATCATACAAAAATGTAGATTTTTAATTATTTTTATGTTTAGAACTAGTTGTACACAACGGAAGCAGTTGCGACTCTTTGGTACGCTTATGGATAGAAATAAAATTACTATCGAATTCATAATTGTTGTTGTTCATACTACAGCAGTAGTGAGAAGATACGTATATATATATATATATAGATATATATATACACACACATATATATATATATATATATATATATATATATATATACGTATGTGCATACATGCACGGGTATAAGAAGAATCTTTGGCACTGATTAGAACAGTTTTTAGAAGAATAGTAGAATAGTTTTTTGTGCATACATGCACGGGTATAAGAAGAATCTTTGGCACTGATTAGAACAGTTTTTAGAAGAATAGTAGAATAGTTTTTCTTGGTATAGATTCAGAGCTAAAGAACCATCTGTTAGATAATTTTGAATTTTGCCGTGAAAAATTATGTTATAGAATATGGACCACAGTAAAAATAAATAAATAAAAACGGTAAAACATTAGTCAAACATATTTTTATCTGTTTTTCTATATTTTTAATGTCAAATATTTTACCGCTTTAGATACTGAGAGATTGACAAATGTAAACAATACTGTTAAGTTTCAGAATACATCCAGAAGTAATTTTAATTCAATTATGTGCAAAATAATAACATCTTTGATGCATCTCTGATATGCTCAAGAGACTTGAAAAAGGAGAGAAGCGAAGAGAGCAAAACAATATGGATTGGCGGTAGCTTAAAAAATTTATGAAGCTTAAGTGATCATGGAGAGATCCTTGATTTTAAAGAATCAGCCTATATTGCATTCAGTAGGCTATCAGAAAAAGAAAACTTAATGTTCACACTTCCGACTATTGAGAAATTTAAAAATCAAGTTATTTTAAAGTTAATAGATGAAAAAAAATAAGATTTTTTTTTATTAAATCCTACATATGTTAATCTTAAAAGAAAAACTAAGAAACGCTACAAAAGATCTTTAAAATGTTATCGTTAAAATGTTACTTCAATGCTATCTTTTAGATATCCTAGCAACCAAATACATATAGCAATAATGATGATGACAGCAATGTTTAGGTTATTGTCAATTCATTGAAAGTGAAAATGATATGCCTCATGACAAAAGGACAGAAAAGAAATCTATTATTTTAAAGTAGGACACCTAGTAAACTTTCAGTCTCTAGCAGAGCCGTAACTAGGTCCTTTAGCGCCACTGACAAAACACTAGTCTGCCCCCTATCACCAAATATAGTGAAAAAATATATAAAAAAAAATGGGCAGGGGATTTTTTTATCATATATTCAGAACAACCTAGCAAATTATTTTGTTCATTCTTAAAATGTTCCTAGTATATTAATTTTTAATTTTTTCTTCTATTTTTTCCTTATTGATATTTAAAAATATTTTGGGGCACTTTGAGGGTGTTAGTTTGCTGATAAACTGAATAGTTTTTTCAATGGAATATTTTTATTTTAAAAATTATTGAATTTCTAAATTTAAACTAAATTTTAATAACTTTAATAAATTCAAAATTCAAAACGAATACTTGGATTTATATTAAGGCATATCAGGAGTGTTTGGTAGACATTTTGTATGAATCTATAACAAGTTTAGTCTGTAGAAGCCTTTTTAAAACATATGAAAATTCATAAAACTATAATTTTCAATCACATTGGATTTTATAATGAAAAAAATTATTTTTCAACTTTTCCTTATTTTTACTCTAGGTGAATCGGCATCTTTAGGAACTTATTTTCCTCACGGTGCTGCACCCCTAACACTGATGCGCAGGTGGCAAATGACACCTTTCCCAGCCCAAGGCATTCTGCTTGAGTTGGTTACCGATGATTTTGTAAGCTTGGTAGGAGTGTGCAGTACCTTACTCTTGATGCCTTTCTGACATTCTATTTTCCATCTGACTGTCAATAAATAATTGTTTTAGTGCTGTCTTACTTAAAGTCCATTCAATCCCCAACCCCAGCAGTGAAGTTCGTAACTGTATATTAACCTTTTTGTGACAGGAGTTTTCTCCTTATTTGTGAAGATAAAGATGGGAGTCTTAGTTTCTGTGCTTTCCCTTAATAATCAACTCCTTTGATGTTGACAATTTGTACAAAAATAAGCAAGAGAGAAAAAAATAAAAAGTAATTTCAGAGTGGAGTGTTAAAATAACCCTACGAAACCATGACAGATAGTAGACACAGAAAATGAAGAGCATAAAGTGGACAGCGGAGAAATCATTTGATTGGTGCATATTTCAAAAGCCCATAATTTTATAACTTACATAGCTTGGTTGAAATATCGACCGACCACCAATCCCCCCAAAATTTACACTGTATAAGACATAACTGACACCATAGTTAAGACATTTATTGGTTTCCTGTTTAATTAAAAATTAACCTAATTTAGATTTAAAAAGATCGTATTTGTATTCTATTACCAACAAAGTAAACAATTATTCCAATTTTTAAACATGAATTTAAAAAACCTAAAATTTCCATTATTTTTATAGTTTTGTATTCTTCTAACTGAACGTTCAACAGATTAAAGAAAAAGAAATGAACATTAATTGTTGACGGTGTTAAACCAACTTAGCCTCACCGTGGCTTCGCCACTGTTTCTATTTTAAACTATATATATATAGAGAGAAGAAAGTGATGTAAATATTTAAAAATACTTTTTGAGAGTAAACTGTAATAACAGTTGTAAAGTTAAATATTGCTGTGGTGAAGCCCAGGCCTTAGGCTTTATTTATTTATTTATTTTTGAGGCCCTATGGTAATTTGAGTAAAGTTATGGGGTGTGAAATTATGTCAGAAGTTGAAGAAAGGGGACATTTGAGATCCATCGTACTAAATTTCGCGTTAATTCGAGAATTTGTTAAAATGTATATTTAGACCAAATACGTACAAATTATTTATGTGTTGCGCGCACACACACACATATATATATTTATTATTATTGAGTAGTCATGAAAAAGAAAGCTACGTCTTTAACTGCACTATTAATCCTTAATTCAAGTTTAATGAAATTTTTAAAAATAATGCTAATATTACATATATACATATATATATATATATATATATATATATATATATATATACAGATGCATAGATAGATAGAGAGAGGGGGGAGTGGGAGAGGGAGATGAGACAGGAAAAACAGAGAGAAATAGAGAGGAATAGAGAAATGCATAGACAAAATCTGTAAACAGAAAACCAGACTAAAATATATACTATTGTATAGTCAAGAAATATAGAAATTAGATGTCTATACCATAAACGACCGAATCAAGCTGCTCAAGAAAATGCACTTAAAAAAAGAAAAATAGGTAAATAGGCAAAAGATTGTAGATAAAACTAAAATAATATGCTTACCGATTGGGTCCGTTTGCTCGAAATAGAATCTGAATCCTACATCGCGAGGTATCCTACCACTCACAAAGTTCAGGTAAAGAGTATTTGTGGTAGAATAAAACGTGTTAGGAACAAAATACCCACAGTACGCCCCAAGTCTCTTGTGATTTGGTGGTTCGCCCTCATACAAATACAAATAATCGTAGCTGCAATCAACATTCAGTCCAAAATACATTCTTTTCAAAAATATAACCTGTAATCACAGAAAAACATACGATTATCAGAAAGTAGCAAATAGTGTAATGGTGAATTAAAATAATTCGTTGAAAAGTTGTACCACGGCCTTATTTTTAACACTATTAGTTTAAACTGTCTGAGGCAAAAATTCCAATCTTTTTTCTACACCGGTAGCTTTTATAAGAAAATGTACTTAAATTTACATTTTCTTGTGTTTATGCGAATAAACATAAGCATGTTGTTGTTGTTATAGTTTCTCATATCACTTAGTCAAACCAAGCACGATTGAGCCTGTAGGCTCTCGTATTAAGGCTAAGGGATGCGCCTTACGTTTCAATGAGCGCCATTAAGGTGAAAGAACGTCTTCGCTCTAGTAGGTCTCCGTAGTTTAGAAGCAAGGACCAAGCAGAAGACCCATAGACTTGGCCTGCCTAATCTAAGTTGGTATTAATTGAGAACTTGGAGGACATTGTGACCACGAATATATTTTATGTGCCCCAGTCACCTTTAACGAACATGGCCGATCTTAGGCCCGCTTGGGTTCCGAACCCACAACCTCTCAGTTACGAGATCGTTGCCTTTGCCGACTGAGCTACCGCGGTTCAAACATAATCATACAAGAAGTAGTTACACATAAATATCTTTAAGATAATAATTAAACCAAGAATAGGAACAAAAGATTGAAAAAATAGTATATTACATTTATTTATTTTTTTATTTATATTTTATTTATTTATTTTATTTATTTTTATTCCTTTATTTATTTTTGTTCGTTTTTATTTATTTATTTGTTTATTTATTTTTAATATCCGTCTGAATATGATTGTTCTGCCTTTAGGTTTATGTTCCCAACAATAGTGTTAAAAATTTCAAAACAAAATGATATCTGAAGATTTATTTGAGTGTGTATAACGAATGGCACAAATAAGTTGGTAAACATGTTTGATTAGATTGTCTCTATATATAGCCTGCTTTAGTTTTTAATATAAAAGTCCTCCACTGTAACCTCATTATGACTAGACTAATCCGTTCATTTCGACGCTCATTGCTCATCCCTCGCTTATTCATCATATAGTACACGGATCTTCAGCTTGGATTCTGCAAAATTTTTCATAGCTTCTGAAAATTACTCTATATAGTATATTTTACATTGAATTTTAAAGTGATATAAGCCTTGGAAATCATTTTACAGCTTAATGGTTATTTTCCACGACACAGATGTTGAAAAACCCTAGTATAGTGTGATGTTCTGTAATGATCAATCGCCATTGCACATTTCGCTGTCGACATCCATTTTACCCCTTGATCATTATTGATTCCATTTAAAATCTCATTGACCCATTGATAATCTTGGACAGTGATCTCTTGCTGGACTGAGTATGGTATATAGCCCAATAGTGAGTTTAGTGTATCTTCTCTTAAGATGCACTTCTATGCACCTTATCTATAAAAAAAAACTTTTGCATTTTAGTCAATAATTTCCCCATAGACTTCAGTTCTCAGCGTCCATTTAGATCCCACTTTTATGTATCTGGGGTTAATAATATCTAGGGTTGTTTATTTAGAAAAAGATAATAGCAACAGATCTGATTCAAAAAGAAAAAAAGTTTTGTTTATAAGCAAATACTCTTAAATTTACATTTTCTTGTCTTTATGGGATAAACATAATCATACAAGAAGTAATTACACATAAATATCTTTAAGAGAATAATTGGACCAAGAATAAGAACAAAAAATTGAAAAAAATAGTATATTACATTTATTTATTTATATTTAACTTATTTATTTTTTAGTTTAATTCATCTATTTATTTTTGTTGGTTTTTATTTTTTTATTTGTTTACTTTTAATATCCGCTTCAGATTCTATATAAAGTTACCTCCACTGTATAACCATTATGACTAGACTAGCCCGTACTTTCCACGTTCATTGCTCATCCATCGCTTATTCATCATTTAGTCCAAGGTTCTTCAGCTTGGATTCTGTAAAACTTGTCATGACTTCTGATAATTACTCTATATAGTATATTTTACATTGAATTTTAAAATGATATGTAAGCCTTGGAAATTATTTTACGGCTCAATGGTTATTTTCCGTGACACAGATATTGAAAAACCCTAGTATAGTGTGATGTTCTGTGATGATTAATCGCCATTGCATATTTCGCTTTCGAAATTCATTTTACTCCTTGATCATTACTGATCAATTTAAAATGTCATTGACCCATTGATAACCTTGGACAGTAATTTCTTGCTGGACTGAGTATGGCATTTAGCCCAACAGTGGGTTTAATGCATCTCCTCTTAAGATGCACTTCTATGAATCTTACCTGTAAAAAAAATTTTTGCATTTTAGTCAATGATTTCCCATAGGCTTTAGGTCCCAGCTTCCATTTGGATCCCACTGCCATGTATCTGGGGTTAATAATATCTACGGTTGTTTATATAGAAAAAGATAATAGCAACAGATCTGATTCAAGAAGAAGAAAAGATTTGATTCCACCCGATTCGGTTACGTTAGAATACCGTGAATGTAAAAAATAATTCTGAAACTTTAAATATTCGTAAACTTAAATTTTGCTCTAACTTTTTGTTGTTTTATGCCACGTGGTCAAACCAAGAATGATTGAATTACTCATATTAAGTAAATGCGTTTTTCGTTTTTAACGAGCACTACAAGGGTGAAAGTATATGCTCAAGTGGGTCCTCGTAATTTTGAAGCAGGGACCAAGCAGAAGACCATAGGCTTGGCTTGCCACAAAGGTATTTATTGAGAACTAGGAGGACATTGTGACCACGAACATATTTTACTTGCCCCAGCCACCTTTAACGAACACGGCGGATCTTAGGCAGGCTAGAGCTCCGAACCTGCAAACCTCCAGTTATGAGAGAGTTGCTTTTGCCGACTGAGCTACCACGGTTCAAACTTACTATCATGAAATGCAACCAAGAATATTTTGTACAGCATCCTTTTCTTTCAAGATGCTTTGTCTTACTCATGAAGTCCGTGAACAGTAAGGAATAGATATTAATACACTGCTGTGTATCTGCTGTCAAGATTAGCTAGGGTTTTTTATATTTTAGAAAAACATAATGGCAACAAATCTTATTTCGAAAGAGGAAAAGTGTGGATTCCATCCAATTCGATTACGCTAGAATATTACGAGTATAAAAAATTAACTCTGAAACTTTAAATATTTGTAAACTTAAATTCTGCTGTGATTTGTTATTATTAAATGCAACCAAGAATGCCCTGTACATCACCATTCGCCTTCACAATGTTTTATTTTATATAGGAAGTCCTTTAACACACAGTGATATATATTTGTAGGGCCGTTCAGAATGAACCCATTTAGGGTATATTTTCCAAACATAAAACCAAAAAACTACCATGAAGATCATTAAATGGGTATTAAATATTCCATCTGTCATAACGCGATTGTATAAAAATGTTTTACAAACCTTTCCTTCTGGAACTTTGAAGAGCCATGAGCAATTTTTGTTCGGTGGGTAGTAATTGAAATTGTCAAATCCGGGAGAAGACAAGAAACCGTATCTCTGGTCTATTATTAAAGGTTGCTCCGAACCGCAGGCGATCTTACTATTAACTGAAGTAATTTCTAAAACAAAGAGAAACATTAAGATTTAAGAAATTCTGAGACCAAAGTGATATGCATAAAATAGTGTTTAGGAGAAATTGGGGAGATGACAAGAAAATGAATCTCTGGTATACCCTTAGTAGCTTCTCCCGACCACAGGCGATCTTACAATCAACTAAAGTAATTTTTAAAACAAAGAGACGAATTAAAATTCAAGATATCCCTGATACCAAAGTGCTATGCATAAAATAGTGTTTAGGAGAAATTGGGGAGATGACAAGAAAATGAATCTCTGGTGTACCCTTAGTAGCTCCTCCCGGCCACAGGCGATCTTACAGTCAACTAAAGTAATTTTTAAAACAAAAAGACGAATTAAAATCAAGATATCCCGATACCAAAGTGCTATGCATAAAATAGTGTTTAGGAGAAATTGGGGAGATGACAAGAAAATGAATCTCTGGTGTACCCTTAGTAGCTCCTCCCGGCCACAGGCGATCTTACAGTCAACTAAAGTAATTTTTAAAATAGAGGCGAATTAAAATACAAGATACCCCTATACCAAAATACGTATGCATAAAATAGTGTTCTGAGAAATTGGAGAGATGACAAGAAACCAAATCTCTGATGTACTATTAGCTGTTGCTCCTGACCATGGGCGATCTTACTATCAATGCAGTAATTTCTAAAACAAAGTGAAAAATTAAAATTCAATAAATCTCGATACCAAAGTGCATATGCATAAAATGGTGATTCCGAGAGATCGGGGATAACAAGAAACTGAATCTCTGATGTACTAATAGTGGTTCCTCCGGACCACAGGCTATTTTACTATCAACTGAAGTAATTTCTAAAACAAAGGAAATATTAAAATTCAATAAATCTCTACAACAGAGTGCATATGCATAAAATAGTGTTTCTGAGAAATCGGAGAGATGACAAGAAACTGAATCTCTGATGTACTAATAATGGTTTATCCGGACCACAGACGATCTTACTATCAACAGAACTAATTTCTTAAACGAAGGAAATATTAAAATTCAATAAACCTCGACACCAAAGTGCATATGCATAAAATAGTGTTTCTGAAAAATTTAACAAATAGCTAAAATTTGCATATGTTTTATAATTAATGCAAATTTCATTACTAATGTGTTTCATTACCTAGTTTTATACCTCATTAAAACTAAAAACAGAAATTTCACATTATATTTTTGGATATTGAATGATAAAAGGCTTCGGAGATATACATGCATAACCTTAAAACAAAATAAAAATATCGATATCTTATGACAGAGAGCTAATGAGATCTGTATTCTTTAAACATTTTAAACGATAACACTAGTTTAAATTAAACGATTTTAATCCCTAATACTTAAATTAAACACTAATTTAAATGATGACATTTAGGTTTTCTGCAATAATTTTCTTTAACTCTCTCTTTCAGTGATATGAAACTCAAATGAAAATATAATTTTGTATATTTTTATACTGTAAATGTATTCTATATTATGTAAAAAAAAAAGATTATTGAGAATGATTGTAGTAAATAATATTTATGGAGTGTCATTGGATATTTTAATTGCTGGTAGGCTGCAAATACATTTACATTTAGAAAAATTTTCTTTAACTCTCATTTTCATTGATATGAAACTCAAATGAAAATATAATTTTGTATATTTTTATACTGTAAATGTATTCTATATTATGTAAAAAAAAAAGATTATTGAGAATGATTGTAGTAAATAATATTTATGGAGTGTCATTGGATATTTTAATTGCTGGTAGGCTGCAAATACATTTACATTTAGAAAAAGTAAACAAAACAGACGTGGCATTTAGATGATAAATTTTATAATTATGATTTTGCATTGTTGTAAAGGGTATTTCAAACATTATTAGTAGTAGAGAGACAAAAATCGAACATATACAAAATGTTTAGTTTCCATATTCATTTCTTACACAAACCTGAAACACCGATTTTTCAATCTCGCTCTACAAACTCAATCAAATTAGATGTCACTTATGAGACAGACCTAGATGTATAAAAGATGTCCCTGAAGACAAAAGTTTGTTGAACAAGTGTTATAAACTGTTTTCATTATTTAAATTAAGAGTCTCAGATGAGCGAGTGGGTTAATCTATCGCTACCAACATTTATCGAAAAGTGAATCAATTTGAAGTCACATAAAAAGCATAAATGTATAAAAGTATGACTAAAAATAAAATTTTATTGAAAAATTGTTTCACACTGTTCTTATTACTTGAATTAAAAGACTCGAATGAAGTTCAAGTGAGCGAGTAGGTTAATCTCCTTCTATCAACGGCCGAACGCTGGCCGATTGGTTAGGGCGCTGATCGTCGGTACCAGAGTTCGCGGGTTCGAATCCCACTATGGCATGGATGTTCGTAGCCATTCGGAATCGGCTTTAAGCTGTAGGTCCCGGTCTCATTAGCCCTCGTGTGCAAAACAGTAGACCGTGCGCTCCAAACCAAACCAAAACCAAACCTTCTATCAACGCTTATCAAAATTTCAATCGAATAGAAAGTCACACAAAAGACCTAGATATTTAAAAGGTGTGACTAAAGATAAAAATTTGTACAAAAATTGCTTTCAATTGTTTTTATTAAATTAAAAGCCTCAGATGAGGTTCAAGTGAACGAGTGGGTTAATCTCCTTCTATCAACGTGTATCAAAATGTCAATCTATTAGGAAGTCACACAAAAGACCTAGATATTTAAAAGGTGTGACTAAAGATAAAAATTTGTACAAAAATTGCTTTGAATTGTTTTTATTAAATTAAAAGCCTCAGATGAGGTTCAAGTGAACGAGTGGGTTAATCTCCGTCTATCAACATTTATCAAAATTTCAATCTATCAGGAAGTCACACAAAAGACCTAGACATTTAAAAAGTGTGACTAAATATAAAAATCTGTACAAAAATTGCTTTGAATTGTTTTTATTAAATTAAAAGCCTCAGATGAGGTTCAAGCGAGTTAGTGGGTTAATCTCCTTCTATCAACGTTTATCAAAATTTCAATCAATTATGAAGTCACACAAAAGACCTAGATATTTAAAAAGTGTGACTAAAGATAAAAATCTGTACAAAAATTGCTTTCAATTGTTTTTATTAAATTAAAAGCCTCAGATGAGGTTCAAGCTAGAGAGTGGGTTAATCTTCTTCTATCAGTGTTTACCAAAATTTAAATCAATTATGAAGTCACACGAAAGACCTAGATATTTAAAAGGTGTAACTAAAAATAAAAATTTTGTACAAAATTGCTTTGAATTGTTTTTATTTAATTAACAGCCTCAGATGAGGTTCAAGTGAGCGAGTGGATTAATCTGGCGCTACCAACGTTTAGCGAAAACTCAACAAAATTTGAAATCACACAAAAAGCCTTAATGTATAAACGGTGGAACGAAAGATAAAAGCTTGTTGAAAAAGTGTTGCAGACTATTTTTATTACTTGACTTTAGAGCCTCTGATGAGGTTCAAGCAAACGAGGGGATGAAAAATGCTGGAAATATTTTACGAGTATAGAATATTAAATTACTAGCATATAGTCCGTCATATGACGGAATCAGTAAAATCTTTAATTTTACAGAATTGTAAAGTACCCTATGAGGCAGGTAAAAAAATGGTTTGCTGTTTGGCTGAGAATTATTTTGCAACAAAAAATAATCAATGATTAAATTTAAAATTACCACATATGTACCTAATCTATTATCTAAGCCAATTATAAAAGAGAATTATTTACGTAATATCTAAGATAAAAAGTGTGAAAATAATGCAGACGATATTTAAATAATTTAATGTAAGAAATAATTAAATGAAATGGATAAAGGAATGACGTCATAATGCTAGAAAAAAAATTATTTTTACCTATTTATTAATGTGATAAATTGATAAATTTAAATCGTCTGCTCTTAACCGGGGAAAATAGGGCTCGAAATAATGGCATTAAAAGCTCAAAAAGGGGGACGAGTTGGATTTCGAACTTTTTAAAGACGACATTATTTTTTGCCGTGATATGAAGCATATTTGTAGCAATTTATTTTAGAATCGGATCGATAGTTTAGGAGACGATAAACTTTATTCTCTTTGAATTTTTCTAATCCTAACTCATCAAGAATCCAATATGGATGCCTCTATCCATTCCATTGTCCAACTGCTTCATAAATTCCAGGGCAGACGGACAGTTAACTTAGACTATTATTATATAGGGGGTGAATATTATTCTATTCTGATTTTCAAAAATCTGTTTTTAAATCCACTAAAGATATTTTTTGTTTAATTTGACTTTACATCGCTGCTACGTCAGTGAAATTTTATACATGAAAACCGCAGAAAGTAGATGGATTGATTAAGTTTGTGATTATCAGTGATCTCTATCGGGATAATTTGATCACAAAGAGTTCAAATTTAAACGTTATATTGCAGATATCCGAAGTTAATACTGTCGTATTGATAAAGTTTATCGAGGTTCAAAAACTCACCTTTAGCCCAAGTGAAAGTTGCTGATACAATAAGTGCGGCGAGTATGGAATACATTTCCGGTTTTCTAGCAACCGTTTTCATGAATTAATACAAATTGGTGAGTGATTCCTCTCTCTAATAAATTTGGGCACCCAATCAGCTCTTCGTTCCAGTCGCTTTCTTAATAATATATTGTAATCATTTATCTATAGAAACGCCTGTCTTTCACTGTGGAAAAGTGATAACAAGCAATCACAATGCCTGACGTCATTAATGTCATGGGATTCAAGTTTATTGAATAAAATTAAGCCATTCCAAACAAGAAAATATAAATTTGACTATAAATAAAAAAATTTCCGAAAGTTCTTGTTTATTAAACATTTTTCATCCAGAAAAATTTTGTCTTATTATGGGAAAAGTATAAAAATTAATTGAAAACTTCTTTCCATATCATGTTCTACATTTTATGAATTAATATTTAATATGGCTGCATTGATTTCTATCGAAATATCTTAATTATTAAATAAATATGTGAAACTTCGAGATTTTGGAACGATCATAAACGATTATATTAATTTAAAATTAGCGTTTTTACTCACTAAAGCAAACTACTATGAGCAATAAAAGGTGTTATTGATATCACGGAGACTTAACTTTATTTATTTTATGGATGGGATATACTGAATCTGTCTAACAAAAAATAGCTCCCAAGAAGTCTTTTTTGTTCAGTAGTCACTTCGTTTCGTTACTCGTTCAGTAAGCCAAAGTTAGGGCTATTCTTCTGGCTTTTCCTATCAAAAATGGGCCGAACGCTGACCGATTGGTTAGGGAGCTGATCGTTGGTACCGGAGTTCGTGGGTTCGAATCCAACTATGGCATGGATGCTCGTAGCTTAATGAATCGGCTTTAAGCAGTAGGTTCCGGCCTCATTTGCCCTCGTGTGCAAAACAGTAGACCGTAGCGCTCCAAACCAAACCAAACCTATCAAAAATGGAATGAACCTTGTTTCCATAGCAACAGAGAGATTGGTAAGAGTTGTCTTTGTGACCAGAAGACACTCTCTTGGCAGCATTTTTGGCCTAGTGTAGACAAAAGAATAGGCACTAGTGACTACATTTATTCAATTCTTTCAAAGATATATATTATTCTTAATGAAAACATTCTCATCCCCTACAAAGACTGAGAATTTAATTTTCAGTCTCATATCTTAAAGAAATCTCTGATTTGCTAAACACTCAAACAATAATTATATTATATCTTTATGAACTTTACTCTATAAATAAGTATATTTTTATTATTGATTATTTATTATGGTATTATACTGAATTAATCATATTTATTTACGGTAATTATTTTTTTTCTCTTCTGACTGTTATTTATAATTTTGTCTTACTGTTATACTGTTATGAATTTTTCTAATTGTTTTATGTTTTATATTATACTAAGATATGCCATTTATTATTGAATATTTAATCTTGTAACTTGTAAAGTAACTTTAAATGTAACCCTGCTTTTAAACTTTTTGAATAAAGTATTTTCTTACCCCCCACCGCCGAACGATGGCCGAATGGTTAAGGTTCTGGCCTTCGGAACCGAAGTTCGTGGATTCGAGTCCCACTGTGGCATGGATGCTCGTAGCCTTTCGAAATCGGTTTTAAGCAGTAGGTCCCAGTCTCTTTATCCCTCGTATTGCAAAAAGTAGACCCTAGCGCTCCAAACCAAACCTTGCCTTTATGAGGCCTACCAACCCATTTTAAATAATAGATCGTGTAAAAAAACTGTCTACTGTATCAGTTCTGACTTAGCGTTGTAAATCTGGCCATTATTTGAAACTTATTTTTAATTGTTATTACTTCCTTGTACCTAGTAAATGAGGTATCACGAAACAGTTCAGAGTTCAGATTTCAAAGAAAATATTAATTTTGACAGATTTTAGTGTTACTTACGCATGTAAAAAGAAACTTCAATTTTAAAACTTTAAATATCCATTTTGATCGTTTTTGGGCTGGTCATTTTCTGTCAGATGACAGTACTTGAGTTCTAATAAGAAAAGTTTACCTTGAGAAACGAAACTTACTTAAAATTTTAAAGAAAATGTACAAATGATAATTCTAATGAGCATCATATAATGTAATATATATATACACACACACACACACACACACACACACACACACATATATATATATATATATATATATATATATATATATAATGTAATAAGCTTATAAGGAAGCCCTGTGGTGTCCCCATCAAATTATTTTAATAGTAAATACATGATTTTTTTTATAATTATGATCTTTGTAGGATTTATGGATGTATTATAATCGAAGATACATTAATATGCAAATTTTCAGCTTATTTTGAGTTCAGGAAGTTAGTGTAATTTTTTTCCAGTGCAGCTGATTTAACGAAGCCACATATACTTCCATCACTCAATGCATCTTCTACATAAAGTAGGGCACATCCTCTCATTTCCAGGTAGAAGGGTAATGTACAGTTACTAATGCAGTGTGAAAAGGCGCATTCGACACGGCGTGTTTTACTGATTTCTTGTCACGGAAATTCTATAGAGCGGTGATTCAAATGTTTTTTAGCTTTTCTTATATTGTCGACTGATGAAATTCCCGAAGGATGAAGCTAGTCTTGAAGACACCAATTACTGGATCCTTTACAGGGAATGAGATGAAACCCAAATTCACCTCTACAGCAGCCCCCGTCGGATCAATTAAGAAGGGGGCTTTAAGAACCGTCCCTTTAATTAAGTTTAAAAGACGGAAACACGGGAAAAAGACCGAGAAAAAGGAGACATAGCAAGTATTTTTGAGAGTATGGTAGTAAGAGAGACAACAGTGATACGAGGACAGGCGCTAGCTGTCTGGGAATTAACGATTTTTTTTCCGTTGTTGTTTGATGGTTTTCCTTGAGAACATTTAAGCGTTAGAACCAGTTTTCCACAGTTCTCATTTGTTATTAAACGTATGTTGTAACTGAATTTGTGCATAAGTTTTTAAACGACTTTGTACAAAACTCCATTAATTAATTTGCTTTGTAAAACGTTTGGTTACATTGGCAATTACACTGACAATACAAAAATACATTTTTATGCCAAACACTCATTGTTTCACCCGAAGAGTACATATAACTCACAGACTGCTATGGACGCGGGTGACATTGCCCGGCTGTGCTATCGTAATTTAGAAGCAATGACCAAAAAGACCCACATACTTGACCTACCACCTCCAAAAGTATCGTCTGTGAACTTGGAGGACATTGTGACCTTGAACCTATTTTATGTGTCCTAGACGACATTAATGAACGCGGTGGATCTTTCACCGGATCAAGTTTCGAACTCACAATCTTCCTACAAATTTGCCAACTGAGATACCATAGTTTAGTTAGAGTAAATAGGCTACATGATTTGACAGACATACAGTGGAAATTGAAATAAAACGTGTAAAAAAACAAAATCAAGCAAATGTCTGACGAATTACTGTTACTGATTGAAATGAAAATATTTAACATAAATGCAACTGTTTTTATATCTTAACAATAATTATATCATAGATTAAAGGAAAGTGGGAATAATTCTAAAGTAGATCTGCGTAAAATGCACTGTGATCTTTAGGAAAAGTAATAAATTTCTGATTATCATTTCATGTATGCCTTTTTACCTCTGCTTTTGCGGTTTTATCAACAAAGCAGATTGTAGCTGGTAAGCGAGATAAAAATTTCGTGCACGTAAACTTATCTCATTTACGCTTGGAATATAAAGATAAAATCACTTAAGAGATCTGGAATTTTCCTATTTGTCCCCTCTTGAATGCAACTTAATGACTTTAAAATCCGTTATATTGATAAGACAGCTATTATCAATCATCCGTGTCGTTATTGATAAACTGAAAAAAATGCCAACATTAAAACTAAAAACTGAATTAGAATGAATATCACAAGCTCAAAGGCATCCGAATTAGTAACTTTTTCCCAGTGGTTGAGGGCTGCTAGAATCTATTTCATTCTTATAGTAAAGTAAGGTTTACAGAAGGCATGTCCAACAAACAGAGCTGTGGACTGCGTTGATTTTGATTGGAATTCTACGATCTACTATTTTTCAGAACTAGGGCTAAAGAAACCAGGACCTACTGTTGCTGAAAGCTGATTTCAAAAGGCTTGCGAACATATAGCAGTGGGATTCTAACCCATGAAGTGCTTTTTACTCCCTATGGTAGCATTGCACTTATAACAGTGTCTCCCCTAACAGACACTTTCGAATAGCTGATACTTCTAATTAGTGAACAGTTTTGCAATTCCCAGTCCCTTAATATAGAATTGTCTGTGTTATCCACTCTGAATAGATAACGTCTCTCCAACAGACATTTTTTAAATAATTCGATCTGCTTGCTAAATGCACATGCTGCTTGCGAATGCATGTTTTATACACAGAATAACTCTTCTTTACTCCACTCTGTAGTTTAGACATAGTCGAAAAGAAGTTTTGTACATCTTTAATGAAATTCCCTATCCCCAATGGAATTTATCCCCATCTCAACTCACCTGTTCATAGGCTTTTTCCGTTTTCAATCTAAAGGATTTTGGGACACTTTAAAGTGTTTTCAAAAAATGGGATATGCACGTTCGAGCAATGTAGCAACAGTTCTAGTAGGGTAACTAAAGAAAACAATGAAGAAGAGCTTACGTATCATAAGGCAAGTCTAGAATCTAATGTTAGCGCTGAATAACATATCAAAATTAACAATAATATTTACATAGATTGAAAAGGCTTCAATATCCCAATTTCTTTCTGAAAGACAATACTAAAATTTTTTAAATTTCTGAGACCTGTAAATTTATATAGGAGGATGAAATTACTTTATAGGAAACTATGTATTAAGGACCTCCCAGAAGCAGTCAGGTTAAGATTGATTGGGTTTGGAGAGCTAATGTTTACTATTTTGCCCCACAAGGGTTAATGAGACAGGAACCTATTGCTTAAAACCGATTTCAAACTTCTACGAACATTCATACTTACAATGGGATTCAAACCCAAGAACTCTGGTACCGAAAAGCAGTCAGATGACCTAGGATACACTAAGGGCCGATCCCACAAAAGTCATTTAACGCTAAGCGCGATTAATCTCTGTTTAAACGGAGAATTGAGTTCCTCCATTGGTTGGCGCCAGGGTTAATCGTGGCTAATCGTAGTTAGCCGTTAAACACCTTTGGTGGGATCGGCCCTAAACGATTTCAAAAAACATTTTTACGCAAGGGGCAGTGATTAAAGCTTTGAAAGAGAAAATGTTTCAAAAATTCACCCTCAAATGCAAAAAACCAAATTCCGTTAACAAATTAATTTAATTACAATTATTTTGGCACCAACTTTGATGAAATTAATTCTTTGTTACCTAGTAACTATTTTATTTTAATTAAAATTTAATGACTTTAACATTGTTTTAGCTTGCGTTTTATTTTGTGATGCAAATCTCATACTATTATCAAAGTAAATACTTTCTTGCAAGTTTATTTTAGTAATAGTAGTTATTGATTTTTAGATGTCAGACTAAAAGTCAAAGAAAAGAATTTTTCCCTAGTAGCGGATACCTCCAAAAAATCTAATGCCGTCACTGTTTACTATTTAAAAGTACCATATATATATATATATATATATATATATATATATATATATATATATATATATATATATATAATTGATTACGAAAGTCTAAAAACTTTCATGTTAGAAGTGGGAGTCAAACCCTTTGACTCCGGTAAAACAGCGCCCGACCAATTAGGCTAGTAATAGGCTGGCTAACAAATTGCTTAATGCTGTCCATTTATATTGGATCCCACGGATCCTTGAGCTACCTATATCTAATTTAAACAGGTAATGACACCTATAGGTACAGTAGATCTTCGATTTACCGACTCTTACGGAACTAATAAAAAAGTGTCGTAATAACGAAAGGTAGGTATAACGTAACGAATTTTAATTATCAATCCCACAAACTGAGAAAAAAACGTAACTATAGTTTATTGAAAAATCATAGTTGGAAAAACTCATAATTTTTGATTGTTCGATTGAAGAAGAAGCAACTTTCATAATCGGTTTTGTATTACCATTATCAGCATATTCTTCGTGGTCGTCAACAGAATCACTGCCTGGATTGTTATTTTTAGTTATTCGGGAAATAAATTCGTTCTCATTAGAGAATTCCTCACAGAGAAGATGGTCCATCTACCTTCGCAAAATCAGCAAAAAATAGTTGATCAAGAAGTTTCATCAGTTTTTTATGATCATCGTTTATTATGTCAGGGAATTTGACGGTCCCGTTGAAGATGAGGATCAGACTTCAGGATTTTGAGTTGTATCCGGTTCATTTTTGAATTATTCTTTAGTTTTGTAACCAACATAATTAAAACATTTAGCTTTTTAGTAAATCCTCTCCTTTCCAGATATACAGTATTTTGGAATTTCAATAAAAATTTCAAGAACGTTGTATCGAACAAAAGTAAAGTTTCGAGAAGAAAGTCGTTATAAGAATTATAAATCAATATTCTTCCCATGCTAAACCAGTTGGGGCTTTCAAAAAAAGTTGTTATAACGAGGAGTCGCTATATGATGGGATCGGTACTACTAAAGTATTATCTGTAATAAGGCAATAATTACATTTTAAAGTAATTTGTCGAATTCATACATTTTGGTTTAATAATTATGCGCATAAGCACACTCACCTGTATACATACATATGGCTCGACAGGGGAGGGGCATATCTCATTCAACCTTCCCAGATCTTTGTTTTTTATACTTTACAAAAAAACGAACTTTACAAAATCACTAGCTGAGAAAACTTTTGAATCAGTGAAATATGTTTGTGTGAATACTAATGACGTATACAGATTTTCATTTGTGGGGTACGAGTTAGATGTGAGTGATACAAACAGACAAATTTTTGTAGTTGTTAACTCCCGAGGGTTCATGACTGCAAAGCACTACACAAGAGAGAAAGAGCACTGCTCTCTTGCTTACACCAATGGTGAATAATGTGTACCAATTTTCAAAAGCTTCACCAGAAGACTTTTCCTGAATACAACTTTGAAGGCAGTCTGAATTGCTTACCTTTCCAGTTTTAAGAGAAATTAGGAGTGTATGGCATTTTCCCATGGAAATTTGTTGGAATTTAAAAAACTTTATGGCGTACTAAGTTCATCATGAGTGATTTGAGGGATAAAAATGTAAGAAGGAGCTTTTAAGATTCTATATTCGAATGGTAGATAGGCGGGATAATTATTTTCATAGGCTTTGTCTGTTTTCTGCAGTAATGAAGTTTCTGCTCTACATCAGAAAAAAATATAGTACAAATGTATTATTATTATTTTTTTGTCATTTTGTTTTCTGTATGTGGTTTTCTCAGAGTTATCGTGTTATCATTTGTAATTCTTGCAAAGAACTTATAGTCTTTTTGAAAAGCCCCTTTGGAAGTAAAGTCCTTAAAAGGAGATATTTCCTCGCCGAGAACATCTTTATTGGAAAAACAAGATTTGCCTTTATCCTATCTGAAGATCAGGTGGACGTTTTATTTTATCGATTTTTATTCTAAGTTTGTTTCTCGTGTAACAAAACTTTCGTAGACATTAGAGCTCTGAACTAAATCAAACTAAGCCTATATATTTTTTCCATTTAAATCTTAAATTTTAATTTTAATGTAAGTTTTTTTTTAAATATATTTCTGGTATATGCCTACGTGTTTTCTTACGTATGCTTTATTTACGTATTATGTATTTCATTTCATATCTCTGTTAACCGTTAACTGATTGGTTGGGTGTTGTTTCAGTTTCGCGTGGATTTTAAAATAATGTAAACATTGCGAAACGCCTCCGCATTGTTGATAATGAATGTTATATCATCTATTTTTATAAACATATTATTACACGTACTAGAATGCAATTTTAGTGATTCGTATTAAAATCTATTGTTTTGTGTCATGTCAATGAATGTTTTTTATTTTACCATGACGTGAATAAGAAAATATAAAGATGACTACACCCAAAGGTGATAGTGATGCAGGTAATCTAATAGATTTTTCACCCACTGAAGATACATCGCCCGTGTCAGAGGACAAATTCAATAATTTGGATGAAATACGGGATGAATTACCGGAAGAAGATTGTCCATTGGAGTCAAACATATCCCCATCTGTTACAGAAACCAAGCATTATTCTAGACTTTGTGGCTATTTGAACAAATTAGGAAATCGATCTATTTTAAATACTTTTAGGAAAAGATGGTTTGTCTTTAACGAAAGCAACTGCAAATTATATTATTATAGATCCCCACATGATCAAATACCTCTTGGAGAAATAGACATTTCTCAAGCTACATTTTCATTCGAAGTAACCAATAAAGAACGCACCGGCTTGTTCACTATCAGGTAGCTATATCCACTTGTTCTTTTGAAATTCCTGGCATTTCACTGATATTACTAACGTTAGTGTTTTGTTTTAATTTATTGCACTTAAAATTCTACTTTATTGTATATAATTTCTTGATCAATAATTGGTATGAAAAGTATTTTGTATTTATATTAAGAAAGTAATGTATCTAGAAATAATCCAATAACCAATGAAGTATTTTCCTCTGAATTCTGTTTTAAAATTCATGACTCTTTTTCTCTCTTTCTTTTATTAGTGTGCCTGGTAGAGACTATTTTTTAGAAGCAAATAACAGACAGACATGTTTATTTTGGCTTCAAGAACTTCAAAAGAATAGGCGAGCTAATAGCCTACTCCGTACTAAAATTATATCTGATGAGTCCTCTGTAAATACTTTAACAGGTGTAAGTAAAAATAAAAAAAAATTAATAATAATATTTAAATATTAGTATATTCTATGTTATTTAGTATTAGATTAACAGTTAAAAGTTTGTTATAGTTTTTAATGCACATGAATCTGATTTAAAATGGTCATATTAAATTTAACCAATGTGTAAATGTCTAGCGAAATCTTGAATATGAAATGTTTTTTCTTTTTTCTCTATATTTATCAATGATTCAAAATTTTAAAACTTAGATAACTATTTTTCACTACTGTTACTTATTTTTTAATGGAAGATGAAACTAAGAATATAGCAATTCTTAAAGGTTTTTTTTTTTTTTTTTTTTTTTAAATTGTGCTTTTTAAAATATCTATTTTTGATATAATAGTAAAACATTCTTAAATTTAAGCGTTTTTTTCTTGTTCATTTTCATATTTTTCTGTTAGTAATGCATGGGTACCTCTGACATGCTATAGCACATAAAAGATGCAGAGTACACAAATAGGACTGTATTCAAAGCAGTGTGTCCTAAAGGACTTGCTATTTTCTTCACTAAATTTTCTTTTAAATAAAATTTCCTTTATTTTTCTGTTGTTTTTTTTACCTACTTTATATTGGCTTAAATTTATTAAAATTTTATTATTTAGCTATATATATATATATATTCAATGATGCTATAAATTTCTCAAAAGTCTTTAATATTGCCAAAAACAAGCTTTTATTTATTTATTTTTTAAATCAAAATTTTGGTAAAGGACCCAATTTTAAAAATTTTAGTCCTTGGGATCTACATTTATGAATAGTTCATGACACCACTGATAGATAGTGTGTATGGATTACAACATGTTTCATTGATGCTTTGAATAGCTCCTGTGTTAAAGAATCCAATCTTTTTATTGAGATCTGCACATCTGTATTCAGCATATGGATGAATTGCCTAGAAGAACCAGTATTCAAACCTTTGTATTTATTATATTCATATTATAAAAATTATAATTAAAGGTTGTTCTCTTCCAAAAATTAATTTTAATTTACCATTAAAGTAATACAGTTGTAGTTTTATAATTCATTAGTGCTTTTGACATGAGAAATTCAGGCCATATCTTTATGAGATTTATTTTTTTTTATATTTATATGATATATATATTATTTTTATATCAATTTTTCTTAAAATGTGTTTTAGGCATGCTTATGAAGTGAAATCTAATCCTTAGAAGTCTGAATGTTTTAATTTGTTTAACATTTACTATGGCATCAAAGACTATCTTTTCCTAAAAAAGACTAAAGATATTTAAACTATTATATAATATTTCTAAACTGTGTATGTTTATTTAATTTACAAGCTTTTTGTATAAATATAAAGATTACTTTTGTGATTTCTTTGTGGTCTGTATTATTTTATCCCAATATTTTTAATTACCTATCATATGCAAATAAAATGTTGAATTTCTTTTAAAGTTGACTTTTTAAACTTTTTTTTAGCGTCCACAAAGTGGTTTATTAGGTCAGACATTGCTAGATGTCAAGACAGAAACAAATACTAAAACTGATGTGCCATTAATGCTTCCTATAGATTGTCCTACTGATGTGATAGGGGATGATTCAGCAACTGCCAATACAAATCCTTTGCAAACTGCACAGCAAAAATTAAATGTGTTTTACAATCAAATAAAAACCTCTGCAAGCTTTTCAAAATATGATAAATCACCCCTTATTGGTAGGTTTCTTTTTAGAAATGTTATTTTTTAAATTTTATTATCTATGTATTTTTTTATGTGTTTTAATCCAGGGTTGGCATGATTTAAATGAGTTGATTTAAATCAGTTGATTTAAAAAAAATCATTGATTTAAATCATTTTTTTTTCACTTCTTTTAAAACCTATATTCCAAAGACAGGAATCAGTCAGCACAGAAATACCAATAAGTAAATAAATGTAATTCTTGGAAAGCACTTGCAGTCTATTTAGATGGCATGTGCTTTCCAAGAATTTAGGGGTTGTTAGCAGAAAGAATATAGTAGGGGTAGGTATAAGGACTGTTTGGTCCAGGTGTCCCTTCTTAATCTTTTGTTCTTTTGTTACAAACCTGTTTCAAAAAGGTTGAAAGCAAAAAGTAAAATCCTGTTTGCAGCAAATCTGCAAACAAACTCATTCCACTTGCAGTAACTTACACTTGTGGTATACTTATGCTGTTCAAACTTAAATTATTCAATAATCTGATTTTTTTTAAAATTTAATTTAATGGCAAGTTCAGGAAGGAAAAAAGATCCCATATGGGAACATTTTAAAGAATTACCCAAAGTAAGTGAGAAAGCAGGGATTAGAGCCAAATGCAAGTATTGTGCCAAAGAATTACAAGGATTGTTAGCCAAGCTGAAATTGCATCATAATAAAAAATGTGAAGCTCAAAGGACTTTCTCTGCAAATCAAATGTATGAGATTCCTTGTGATTCACCTTTTACAACAAATGATGAAAGAGGTAAGTTTAAAAGAGAATTGTATTTTTAAATATAAGTTATTCAATGTAATGTAAAATTGAATGCTATACTTACTTTTTAAAAATATTACAAATTCAATAATATAAACTTTTATCATCTAAATCTTAACTTCAAGTTTTTGAAATTTCGAACACCTACTTCTTTAAAATGTTTAAGATTTATAATTATATTTATTATAAAAATAAAATCTATTTATACCTACTGCTTTAAAATATATTATTATATTTTATCAACAGGGGTGTAGCAGGAACTGCTATAAGAAATTATGATTTTACTCCTTTTACTTAGATATACTTTTTCATATAAACAGTTACTTAGTTTTACAACAGTTATTTATTTGTTCATTTATTTTTATATACAAGTTGTTTAAAGTATTTATAGAATTATTTAAAATCAAACAAAAACAAAAGTATTTATTACATATCAGTTAAGTGATCATAAAAGAATGGGGGGAAAATATAATTCAAATAATTTTCAAACATAAAATAAGGTTTTTAAGAATTTAGATTTATTTTTCATGCATACCCAGCTACACCAGATACAAGGCATGTGTGTAAATGATTAAATCATCTTTCAACTTAACCCTTAAACGTAGTTTTCTTTTCAATGTATTTTCCTATTAAAATGGGTAATCTTCTATTTTTTAAGAGTTCTGACCTCCTCCAGAATGTTTGAAATTACCTCCCTTTATTTCCTTGGAGAATATATATATATATATATATATATATATTCTTCAATCATAATGCACTAAATATTACAATTAAAAGATAACAGTTTTGCCACACCTTTGTTAATTTCAATTATTTAAAAAACTCTAAAATAACTTTATTTATTTCAGAAAATTCTACATTTAATTCATTAGTGGTAAAAAAGGAAACAAAAGATGCAAAATGGATAATTTTGTAGTCCGAACATCAGCTGCAAAAAACGAACTTTTAGATGAACAAGCTGCTTGTTTCATTTATTCTAATAACTGTCCTTTTCGGATAGAGGAAAATCCTGAATTCATCAATTTCTGTGAGAAACTTTGTCCGGGATATACTCCACCAAATCGCAAAGTTGTTGCTGGAACTTTATTGGAAAAAGTATATAATGATAAGAGTAAAAAATGCTTAGATGTTTTAAGTGGTGAAATTGTGTGTATGGCATTTGATGGATGGTCTAACATACGAAATGAACCGATCATATGTGCATGTGTGATAAATAAAGGTAAAGTCTACTTAGTGGACACTATCGACACATCAGGATTTTCACACACAGGGGAATATTTAACTGAACTAGTAACTAAAATGATTTCTTTAACAGAAAGTAAATTCAAATGCAAAGTTCGTAGTTTAGTCATTGATAATTTTGCCAACATGGTTAAAATGCGAAATGAATTTGAAGAGAAAGGTTTAAATATCATTTCTTATAGATGATCTGCTCAAGTTCTAAACTTGTTGGCAAAAGATCTACTAAATAAAACTACCAATGATCATATTATAAAAAAAGTAAAATATATCCGAAATAGTCATCTCCCTAAGGCTTGGTACAATAGTGAAGGTGGCAGTATATGTATTCTTTCTGTAGACATTAGGTGGAATTCCTATGCTTATTGTTTTTAATCATACGTAAAAAACTGGTCCAAAATAGTAAAAGTATATGAAGAGTACTGAGAAAATATAAGTTCTGATATCAGAAGAAATGTGATGGTCTTAAATATTAAAAAGAAATGCAGTGCTCTAGATAAAATCCAAAAAGAAGACTGTTCTCTTGCTGAATGCATGTGTCAGTGAAAAATTTTGGTAAAAAATTGGAAAAAGTGCTAAGTATGATGGAATAAATAAATATAAAACAAGATATGAACAAGCAATTAATGCATGTCATTTTACAGGAGCTTTATTAAGTCATCTGTCTTAAATCAAGATGAAATTTTAGTTAATGTGGATGAAAATAATCAAGGTTTACAATTCATAAAAAAAAAAAAAAGTGCCTAAATCTTGTCAGCATTGTAGCAAATTTCCAAGCTAAAAATGGTCCATTTCAAAAATCAACATTGCTTGATAAAAAAGTTACAGGCACAATGACTGATTATGACTGGTGGAGTTTATTTTATGTAATGGGAGGTAAAGAGAGTATTGCAGAACTTGAAATCCAGTTTATCTACCAAATAACAACAGATGTCCCATTTGGGTTTCGAAATCAGAAGTATGATACTGAAGAATGTTCTCAATGGCATTAATTAATTGCTCAAAAGCAAGGCACTTTTAATATAAAACACTTTTTATTATATTTACGTATGCAAGATCTTTAAAACACAGAAAATGTCATATAGAAGAATTTATGGTGTAAATAAGATTAATATATCAAAACACAAAAGCAACTCAAGAGCCATTTTTTCTCACATACGAAAGAACAACCATGTTTTTACTAAAAAAATCGTTCGTTGCCACTCGCAACTTACAGAGAAAAAATAAAATAAAAAAGATAATATGTGGGTAGAACATCAATTTTAACAGACGATTTGACAACAGTCATGGCTTCATCTGCTGGAATAGAAAGACAGTTTTCTTCTTTTGGAATTGTTCATTCTAGCATTCATAACAAATTAGGAATGGATAAAGCATCAAAAACTAGTGTTTTTATTAAAACAATTAAATATATAATTTGTTACTAAAAAATATTGAAATAATTATGATTATTTTTAATAAATAATTTGCATTAAATGAATATTTCATTTGTTCTTTAAATTTATATCTTATTTAGTTTGCAGTATCCAATTACAAAATAATAGAAAGTATTTAAATTAAAATTTATGTTTAATTTTAGGTAATCAGTGTGTAGAATATACTAGATAGATAAGATGTTACTTCTTATAACAAACTATTCCATGCATAGTACAAAAAATGTATTACACAACAATAATTAAAATTAGAATTCAGAAAAAAAATAAAATAAATCCGACTGAAATCAAATAAATCCTTTTTTTTTTTCTTTTTTTTTTTTAAATCATGATTTTTTTTTCAACTCTCGGATCTATTGTTTTAAAGCAGCTTATTCATGTTTGTTTTCAAAGCTTAATTTAATTCTTTAATGTGTATGAGAGTATGTGTTAGGGTATCGAGAATGTTTTCAAACAACATTATTATCCTTTCTTAATTGTTTCATAAATGCAGTTCATTTAAAATAGAATTTGTATGTTGATTTGCAAAACTTTTGTGTGTGTTTAGTATATATATATATATATGTATATATATATACACACACATTTAAGAACCACAACATTCTAACCACTTTGGAGTTTAGAATTTTTATTTTACATTTCTAAAAATATACTTGCCAATTTTTTCATTAATTCTGGTTATATAAAACTCACACTTTCCAGTGAAATTTTAGTGACTTCAGCATTTAGGAGACAACCAATATATTAAAAAAAGAATTTTTTTTATCACTCTGAATTATAAATAACTGGATATGATTTTTAGGAATGATTCCTCATATATTAAAAAAAGATATCATTGCAAAATTTTTACAAGTTTTTTTCTTGTTGTTCCCAAAGTTTATATTTGCAGTTTATGAAGCTTACAAAAATGATATAGTTTTTCAAGAGGACTATAAAAATATAAATTTTAAAATATTTAGTTGATAAAATATGAATATGTAAAGGAAATACTCTCTTACACTATTCATGCTTCAAATACTCCCATAATTTTTCTTTTTTATTTAAATTTGTAGCCAATACTTTTTTTTAGAAATGCAATAGGGAACTTACTTAAAAATTCAAAGAATATGTTATAAAATTTATAAAGATATTGGCGATAACAGAATTATATTGCAGTCATTCTCTGCTACTAGTTGTAAAAAAAGTAGGGATTTTTCATAAATTGCTAAAATAAAATGTTTGAAAACTGAGAATCTAATTTATAAATTGTATACAATCATATTTGCTACTTAAACAAGAAATTGCTAAAATCCTATTGTCACCAGTTTAGGCTCTTCAGTGTTATAACTTACTTTTTTGTTGATTTTCCAGTATTTTGACTATTTATGAAAAAAAACCTTTCTTTTTTTCAACTATGTTTGAAGAGAGGCCTAAATATAGCTTAATATAATACCAATATCTTTTACAGTTTCCATAATATGCTATTGAACTTTTTTCATAAGTTGCCCTGTAAGTTTAATTCATACAGAAAAATATGATGACCATGCAGCTTGAATGCATGTATAACATTAAATTAAGGGAAGAAAAAGATCATTATTTTCTATAGAAAAGTATATTCTAAAATTTTCTAAATTCAGTTAAAAAGTTCTTGTTTTAAAATTTTAAATAAACATTAAAAAAGAATACATAGATCTCAATTCCTCAATAAATTTTTAAATATTTACTCTTCTATGAATACAGAATGAAAAACATTAGGTAGATCTTTTTTTCTCATCAGAAGAATTAAATATTTGTCAAAGATTTATAGGTAAAAACTTAAAATTTATAGGTAAAAAAATTTAATTTAATATTTACATAATAAGATGATTATTAAAAATTCCAATCAATCTAAAATCACTGACACGACTTCAGTCTGTGATTTTAAATTATCGTCATAATATCTGATTGGTCTGTAAAACTTTATTTTTATTTATTTATTTATTATTATTGAGTTTGAAAGAATTGAAAGTTGGTTACTTGAAAATTTTTAAACCTTTTTTAGTAGTAAGAACTGTTGAATATTTGTAATTTATCTAATTTAGGTAAAAACCCTCCCATAAGCAGGAATTTGATGAATGTTCTTATGTACTTTTTGAATGGGTACATTACTGTTATGTGTGTTATTGAATTTATTTTGTTTGTTTCATAAATGTAAACCTACATTTTATTTTAGTTTTAATACTCTTTCATAATTTTAAAATTTTAAGAATTATGAAACAAGCAATTTTTATCATGTTATTTTAAAGTTAAATGTCTACTTTCATTTTATTTTCAGTTACTCCTAGTTCTGAAAATATTTGTAGTCAAGAGAATCATCATCCACCACTCAAACATACTAAATCATCTGGCAGTGGATCTCAACAGAAGGCAAAATATCAAAACTTTTCAGCATTAAAACTGAAATTATCGAATTCATTTCGTAAACCACATTCTAGTGAAGAAAAATTGATGGATGATGAGGAGCATGCATCAGGGAGAGAGCATTGTTCTCGATGTTCTATAGTATGTTATTGATTTCATTTATTTATTATTTAGTTTATTTAATAACAAGTCAAATTGAATCCTTTTGTCAAATTTGAAATGATTTTAAATAAGTATAGGGGTTTTGTGTTTTATTTTTATATTAGGACTTTTAAAGATGAATTACTTTTTACTGTCTATTCTAGTTTGCTTCTTATTACCATGAGTCTTGTAAGTTATTATAATGAATTATTTTAAGTCTATCAGGGGTGTTCATTACTAAATCTGGAATCCCTAATTTTTTTTACTTCGTAGAATTCAGATTTGTATGCAAGTTTGTGTAATCAGGTTATATTGTAACTTATATGTACTATTCACTTTACAACTGAGTTCTGTTCTGATGACTACATTGATAAATGAATTGGTCAATAAGTGAGGAAGGAGCTTACGGAAATATAGGAGTTCTATAATACATGGTTTCTGCGCACCTGGAAAGTCATGGAAAATCATGGATTTAGACAATGGATTAATTTTGTCATGGAAAGTCTTGATTTTAAGTAAAATGAGTAAAAGTCATGGATCCACTAAACTACCAATTAAAAAAATGCATTGAATTGTTTAATTCTATTTTTACTTCTCATCTGGCTGAAGTTACTGAGTTTGGTATTTATGTATTATCCTACTGACCATATTGCCAAGTAAAATTTGTTCACCAAGGAAACTCAAAGCAAGAAAGCTTAATGGGTGGGTAAATATATATTATTCTGTTTTTTTCTTAAATTGTAGATTAAAATTTTATTAATATAATAATAATTATTTTTTAATAAAAATTAGTTAAGATTTTTGCACAAAATATAAGTTTATCTCTAAGGATATCGTATATAAACATTATAAGGTTAGATATGGCTATTATTCACGGTCACCTGGATAATACCAAAGTACCCTGAATTCAAATTTGAAACATTTTGATTGAAAAATTGCTATATGATTAAACTTAGGTATGTAGATACAACAATTTATTTTTATGTATGTGAGTTTATTAACACTTATAAAGTAAGTTTATAGTTTTTTTATGATAAAATTCCTGTAATTTCTCTAAAAGCATATATTTTATTTGTATGTACATCAGAAGTTTTATTCATGTATACTTTAACGAAAGCTTTTTAAAGTCATGGAAAATGATCTGCTAAATCAGGGAAGTCATGAAAAGTCATGGATTTGAAAAATTTTATTTTGGCAGATACCCTGATAATATTCTAAACATTATAAAACAGCCTTCACATATATATACCATATATTTCCAAATATAAGCCGAGGGTATAATTTTTCTTAAAAAATTTATCCAAAGTTCAAAACTCATATATAAGCCGAAGTAAAAAAAAAAAAAAAAAAAAAAAATTTCTAGAACTTTCAAATATGTTGTCAAGAAGCCAAAATTATCACCAGGTAAAGCGGGGGAAATATTTTCCAATCAAGTTGCTTCAAATTTAAACACTAGACTAACACTTTTCAAACCTTTTTCACCACAGCATCCAATTTAAATACCGTAGAGGTAGAGGATCAGTTGCACCTCCAGATAAGTACATGGACATATCTTAGCATGTTTCAAAAGTGGCAAAGAAAATAAAATTTAAAATTTTAATTACCTTCATGCTTTTTAGTTAATTTCATAATTTATACTAACTTATCTAAGATTATTGCCACAAAGCACGGTTTGATAATTGCGGCAGTAGACCATGTGACCAATGGTATTTTTACTTAGTTGCTAACAGCGTTTCTATTCTGGTAACCCTATATAAAGATAATTTTTTCTTAAATTTAAGCAGTATAAGCTTAGAAAGAAAAAGATGCTATGTTTGGCAATTCATTGATTGCTTATGGGTTACATACAATTGTGTTTATTAGAAGAATAACCATCCGCTACTGTACAGTACTGTTGTTATGGAGCAAATATAACACAGATAAGAGTCATTTTAAATTTATTTTTTAAGTTTTCTCATTTAAAAAGTTTTATGAGCTTTATTTGCTTTTCACTGTTATGCATTTTCTCTTTTGTTCTTCAGAGTTTTTTTTAACTGTTCCATTACTTTTTGCCAATTTGGCGACTTTTTCTTGCCAATGGCAAAAAATGTCTCCAAAAAAAAACACATATATTAAATTTGTTCCATGGACTTGTATATAAGCTGATCCTCCACTTTAGGTCTTTAAAAAGCCCCAAATATTCTCGGCTTATACACTGAAATATACAGAATCTAGCATACAAATTTAATCTGCCAAGTTACTAGGTTACAGGGTGATTTTAGCCTCTATTATTTTTAATTGCCAGGACTTACTGGGCAATGAGAAGCCCCAAAGTAAATTGCAGTCAGTCCATTAAGACAACAGCAAAATCTGTGATGGAACTTTAACTTTCTATAAGCCTGAAAAATGTAAGAATATATGTCAAGAACAGAACATGGAATGATGATGAAAACACAGTCTTATGACACATTTTGCCCCATAGCATGTGAAAACAGGGAGTTTTTCACATGAGACCAGCTGCTTAGTTAGCATTATTGTTAGTTAGAAATGAAGTTTGATCATTTGGGATAGCTTGAAAATGTGGCCAGAGTTAGTTTTAGGAGACAGGTTAAAAGAACTTCACTCTTGAACACTCCTTCAAATGAGATTTTTTGGCTGGGAAATTAAGTATGAAAGAATGAGAAGGGGAAAGGGAGAATTTTGGATGAATTGTTTAGGTATAATAATTTTGATATATATATATATATATATATATATATATATATATATATATATATATATATATATATATATATATATATAACATTTTGTTTGTATGTTTCTGTGTATTCTGAAATAATCAGAATGATCATGACATGATTTTACATTGTAATTGAGGTTCAAGGAAGGTTTTAGACAAGTTAAATTGTTTGGAGCTTAAATACATCTGGAAAATCGTTTTTCTTTTTAAAATCTAAATTGGGTTTGGTAACTATTTTGATGCCTGATAGCATTTAAAATGTGTTTTCTGATAATACAATTTTAAAAGCTTTTTGACCATATTTGCTTGATTTGATTACTTTCACTCGATTGATTTTATTTTATAATTTTCTATCTTGTATTCAGTTGCACCTTATTTTTAATCCAATATTTGGGATTGCCAATTTTATTTCATCCCCAACAGTAGTGTCATTTAGAAAAGTATTTAACATTTAATGTAAACTTGGTACTTTTCTGTTAGTTTAGGTTGAAATGTCAAGTATGATCAAACATAATTTTTAAATTTCTTTAAACTAATTTTAATTTTGTAATAAATATAATATTCATTTGGGAACCTTAATTACCAAGATTGTTGTAGATGCATGAAGTTGCTTGTTTATTTGTACAAAGCATGGATATGTGCATATTTTCATTTGTTTATTTGGAGATGTAGAAAGTCTGGGAAAAGGAGATAATATTATTAGAACAGGAGTTGTACATTTAAGGACAGAGGTACTGGATGTTACAAGTCAGTAAGAAACTAATTAAAAAAAAAAAAAATAACAGCAAGACACTTATATTTTGAAAACTCAATGGTATAACAGTCAAAAAGCAACTGGCATTTTTTTGCTTCGTAATCTTATTTAACTTCTTGATAAATTTCTACATAATACTTTCAAAGTTCACTCATCTCACATTCTACTTTATTAAAACATTTAGTATTTGGATTGAAAGCTTTCTTTTTTTTTTCTTTACAATATCTTCAGATAATACCCCACTTTTTTTATGACATCTATACAATTTTTGATTTATATATATGAAAAAGATGAGACTAAACAGTAACTGCTTGTAGAAATTAAACTTACTGGAAAAGTGCATAACAAGCCTATAGTATGTTCAGTAAGGTTGTGACTATTTGCCTCTGATCAATTGAGTTCTGTGGGATTCACCAAATTGCAGGTCAAAACTTGATTGGTTATAAGGGTGAGTGGTCATTGAGTAAATAGGTCATAAAGTGAGGATTACCCGTATTTGAATTTATATTCTTGTATTATAATTATATTAATTGCATTCTTGATCAATGGAATTTTCAGAATTTTTGAAATGGGATCACAACTACCCCTGTTCTAGTGTTTACAAATTTATTCTGTCTGACAGAATATTTATTTTCTGTGGTACAATCCGTTGGTTTTTTTTTTTTTCAATTATAAATTTTTTATTTTCATGTGACATAAATGCTATTACTACAGTTTACTTGAATTTATACTCATTTTTAATATGTGATAAGTATGTAATAATTCACTTGAATGAACACACCTATGAATGAAAGTCATGTTTTATTTATTTTGATAGCAGATTTTTGAAATATTGATAATGCCATCAAAATATGACATGATTTTGTACATTCTTTTATTTTTGCTATCTGTTTATAAGCATTTGTGCTTAAGTAGTGAAAATATGTCAGTAATGGTCCTGTTTGCGAGAATTCATTTTAAAATTTCTTTGGATAAATTATGAAGAGTTTGTTAAGAAAATTATGAGAAAGGTAAACTTCTTTTTGCTAACTTATTTCAGGAAGACTCTACCTTTGTCAGAATAGGTCTGTAGTAAATAAGGTTAAAATTAGTGCATATGCTATAGTTTATACAATCTAATAAGAATTTTTGTATTGTTATTCTCCAAATTGGCAACTATAAACTCTAAAAGAATTGTACTGGGGAAGAATTATGCAATTATTTGTTAATTATATTTTGTAATGATATTCTATAGATTTAAAAATATAATTTTTTTAAAGCTTGAAAAGAAGGTTGAAAGTTTGACTGATGAAGTGTCTAATTTGCGTGATGAAGTCAGTACTAGTCGAGAAGTTCTTTCTGTCTTGCAACGACAATTAGATATTGCATCAAAGGAAAAAGATACCTTGTAAGTAATATGTTGTTACAATTTTTTTTTTCTGGGAGGGGGGACTTGCTTTGGGGCTCTTGTAAAACCCCCACTGATAAACTTATGAAATGTTAAGTGAATATTTTAATTATGTAGTTATTGTAATATAAACACATGTTATGTAGTTTTTTAGTATAGGAAAATGTTTCAGGTCAAACAAACCTAAATATTACAACAGGATCAAGTATGTCATATATAATATAGTGAGGGAGTATTATGAAGTTTAACTATTATTAAAAATATTCAAGGGGAAAATTTTTATTTGCTATTTCTTAAGACTTCTCTGCATGGTCTCCACAATGAGTTATGTGTTTCTCCCAGCATTTCTTGATTTTTGGTATTAAATCACACTGCAAACTTTTACCTTCTGCATGCTGTGGATTTCTTCAATCTACAGCTTCCTGAAACCAAACAAATCATTATTAATAGGTATAATTTACATCATTATTTACATAAAGATGAACTAATATTCAGAATAAGTTTTATCAAGTTATCTAGATAATTTCTTAACTATAGTTGAAACGTTGCAGTAATCACATTGCAAGTCTCTATATTTTCATATTGAAGGTAATTTCAGTCTACATCTTCCTAAAACCAAACAAATAACAATAATAGATGCAATTCACAATATATATAAGGACTACTTAATGTAGAAAATAAGTATTATTAAGATATCTAAGTTATTTCTTTGTAATACTTGAAACTGTATATCTCTGTCTATCTATATGTGTGTATGCAAATTGAGAAATAATTCATAATAGTGTGTAATTTATAGTATGGTTTATTTAGAACTCATATATATCAACTGAATGATGCAGAAAAAAATGTGATTCTTCTTCGCAAACAAAATGAACAGATAGTTAATCTTACTCATGACCTACAAGAAGAGCAGCAGGAAGTTGAAAAACTTCAGAGGCATATCACGTAAGAATAATACTCCATTTCTTTTTCTATTTGTAGTTTGAAATTATTAATCATATTTATAAAGAGAAGCTATTAAAGTAATTATATATATTCCTTTAGTGTATTTGATTATTTTGCATTGGCTCAATATATGTATTTGTAGCTGTTCATATGTTTTAGTTTTAAATGTATAATGTAGTCTTATGAGAAAAATTTATTAATGTGATACTAACCCTTTTTAAAATGTAAGACAAAAATATTTGTAACTTGTCTTGTTAATTACTCTAAACTTACCCCTGTGACTTCCTGTGAAAAACTGAGTGTGGGACAATGAAGTCCTAAGATAAAAATAAAAAATTAATTTGTTACAGTTTAAAGTCAAAATTTACAAGTTGTACCCTTAGATTTTCATTAACACAAGGGACATTGTGTGGTTCTGCATATATACTATGTGGTAGCAATAAAGTAATGGTCTTTATCAAGTTTAGAACATGTGTTTCCCATCAAGAGAAGAGGGAATGTGTTTGACTAAGATATAGTTTTCTCTGCTTCTCAATTTATGTGTAAGTCTTTTGAAATAAAACTGAGCTATTAAAGTGTTGTGCTCCTTTTAATATATTCATGAGTCTCTTTCAGGGCCATAGCCAGAAATTATATTCAGAGGGGGGCATTGTTTTTTGTGAATGATACTTCAATAAAACTACAGGTTTCTTATTTATGTCATCATAGTTGGCCCGACAGCCTGTTGTGGGCCTTCACCTTCTTAAGAAGTTTTTCCCACCCTGCTCTGTTTTGTGCTTGGGCCCTCCAGCATCTAATCTTTATGAGACCAAAGTCGAACTCCAGGCAGTCGATCCATCGTCGTTTTGGTCTGCCCCTTGGTCGTTGTCCGAAAGAGACTGCATTAAAAACTTTTAAAGCAGCCCAATTGCAATAGATGCGTCCATTCGCAATAGATGTCCAGCCCATCTCATTCTATTCAGCCTGATAAATTTGATAACGTCATCCTCTTTGTAAAGCTTGTACAGTTCAAAGTTAAATCTTCTCTGTCAGGCTCCCCTGTCAAAAACACTGCCAAAAATGGTCCGCAACACTCTCCTTTCAAAGAGTACAAGCATTTTTTCATCTTTTGACGTAAGTGACCAAGTCTCAGAGGCATAAGATAGCACTTGTCTTATGAGAGTTTTGTACAACAGGATTTTGATTCTTCTTTTAATTAAATGGCTCCTCAATTGACTTCTGTGTCCACATAGACATCGGTTGGCCGCATCAATTCTCTTCCTGATCTCGGGGCTGATGTCGTTTTGGCATTCAACCACAGAACCCAAATAAGTGAATTTCTCAACTTGTTCAAATTTATGTCCCTCGACTTCAAAAGTAGAGCCAATATTATTCTTTCCACAATACATATATTTTGTCTTTTCCTCATTTATCCTTAGCTTTACCTTTTCTGCAGCTTTTTCTAATGCAATGAAGGATTCCCTCAGGGTGCTTGCAGATCTAGCAATAATATCAATTTTCTTATTTATGTATACTTCTAATAAGTATCATAATACAACGTGATTTTAAAATATCAAAATAATTAAAAAATGATATAATGAATTATTAACTTATAGCCTTGAATGAGTAATGTAGTAACTACAGAATGAATTTAATAGTAAAATTAACATTGAAAAGATATAAACTATACAAGAGATTAAATCCTAATTTTTGAAACAGAAGTATGATTAAAGAAAAAGAATAATTTTGAAAGAAAATGAAAACGTTCAAATTTTTACCTGTATATTTTAATATTATATTTTACCTGTATATGCTCTTTTTGAAATTTTCACCAAAAAATTTTCACATTTTCTTCCAATTGCATAACAATATTGTGATGAGATGCCAAAAGTGTTAGTCAATCTGCTTTCCCTTGTCAAATACAATTTGCACCTACTGTTTAACTAAGCATCCTGTTCTAAGCTCATTGTTGTCTGTGCACAGTTAGGCAGATGACACACCCACACACATGGTCCATTTTCTTTCCATGATATGGTATTTAAGAATTTCGGAGGGGGACCAGTCCTCTAAATCCCTCCCCTTGCCTATGGCTTTGGTCTCTTTACTCAGCAAGGTTTGAGAAGTGATTGTTCAAACAGATATGCAAAAAAAAGTTATCCTTATTTCAACATTTACAATTAAAATTTATTCAAAAAAGAAGTTACTTTTTCTAAGCTTTTTTTTTAAGTTATGAATATTTTGTCCTGAAAAGATTCTAAATGTTAAAAATATTTATGGAATATATATGCAGATTAATTGTTACTAAATAATGTTGCTAAATTATTTTTGCTCTATAAATAAAATGCCAATCTTTTTGGTCCTTAAAAAAAAAAAAAAAAAAAAAAAAAAAAAAAAAAAAAAAAAATTCCTGCCTCTTTTTAGTTTTGTATGTTTTTGGGGATACTGGAGAAATTAAAAGTTAAATGTAAATGTAAAAGTTCTTACTTTCCATTCTAAATAAGTCTTTTGTGTTTCAAATAAAAAGAAAATTTATTCAAAAAAGAAATTACTTTTTCTAAGCTTTTTTTTTAAAAATTTTAGTTTTATATGTTTTATGGGATACTGAAGAAATTAAAAGTTAATTATGTTCTTATTTTCCCTTCTAAATAAGTCTTTTGTGTTTCAAATAATAAAAAGAAAATTTATTCAATAAAGAAATTACTTTTTCTAAGCTTTTTTTTTTCTTAAATTTTGAATATTTTATCCTGAAAAGATTCTAAAAGTTAAAAATATTTATGGAATATATATGCAAATTACTTGTTACTAAATAATGTTGTTAAATTATCTTTGCTCTATAAATAAAATGCCAATCTTTTAGGTCCCTTTTAAATATTTTTTATTTTTGCCTCCTTTTAGTTTTGTATGGTTTATGGGATACTGGAGAAATTAAAAATTAAATGTGTTCTTTTACTTTCCATTCTAAATAAGTCTTTTGTGTTTCAAATAATAAAAAGAAAATTATCTGTACTGAATGATAATAGCTTTATGTTCTTTTTATGATCTGAAAATTCTAACAGTTGAGCTACAAATTTTAATTACTCTTTCAGTTCTTTAAAAAGTGAGGTGACAGACTTACAGAAGAATAATGAATTATTTCAAGAAATGCTCATTCAAAAGGATAAAACCATTATGACTTTAACAAATGAAATATTTGATTTAGAAACAGAAAAAGAAGATGAAAGACGAAGAAGTAGTTCTGAGAGCCTGAAATCTGACATGATCACTCTTTCTGAGCAGAAAGATAATTTGACTCTGGATGAGTTAAAGGTAGTTTCCGTTGAAGTATTGTTCCATATTATCAATATCAACAGCAATTATTAATTGGTTTCATTTTATCAAGCAGTTACCTTAACCTTTCTGACCTAATTTTATTAATGGAAAAACTTAAAAAAAAAATTATTTTGACTGTAGGTACAAGTAAACAAAAGTTTCAGACTTATTTATAAAAAATATGTCTGAAATTGAAGTACAAATTCTGAAAGCATTCCAATCAGGGTTGGCATGATTTAAATCTTGATTTAAATCAGTTGATTTTTTTGAAAAAATCATTGATTTAAATCATTTTTTTTTTCACTTCTTTTAAAACCTATATTCCAAAGACAGGAGAATTTGGCATCAGTCAGCACAGTAATACTAATAAGTAAATAAGTGTAAATAGATAGCATGTGCTTTCCAAGAATTTAGGGGTTGTTATCAGAAAGTATGTAGAAGGGGTAGTACTATGATTGATTATGACTGGTGGAAATCATTTTATGTAATGGGAGGTAAAGAGAGCATTACAAAACTTGATATCCAGTTTGTCTACCAAATAACAACAGCCGTGGCTTCGTCTGCTGGAATGGAAAGACAGTTTTCTTCTTTTGGTATTGTTCATTCTAGCCTTTGTAACCAATTAGGAGTGGATAAAGCATCAAAGCTAGTGTTTTTATTGAAACTATTGAATCCATAATTTGGTGTTTAAAAAATATTAAAATAATTGTGATTTGTTTTTTTTAAATAAATAGTTTGCGTTAAAAGAACATTTAATTTGTTCTTTTCATTTACATCTTATTTAGTTTGCTCTATCCAATTACAAAATAATAGATTGTATCTAGATTAAAATTTATATACTTAAGTTTAGACAATCAGTGTGCAGAATATACTAGATAGATAAGATGTTACATCTTATAACAAACTATTCTATGTATATTACAAAAAACATAAAAATAACAATTAAAATTAGTATTCAGAAAAAAATAAAAAAATCTGATTTAAATAAAAAAAATCTGATTTAAATCAAATAAATCTGATTTTTTTTTTATTTTTTTTCCAACCCTGATTCTAATTGATATCATTGGGACATTATAATGCAGCTAGTTGAAAGCAGAGTATTAGTATTATACTTATTCATAATTCACTTTCTACTGTAACCACATGTATTTAAATATAACAAAATGCATTAGATGTTAAATAATAAAGGTTGACTTTAAAGTTCTAATACAATATTGTGTAAACATACTAGTTTTGATGTGTAACATTCAAGACATTTTATATCAAAATCTCTGAGACAGCTCTTTTCTTTGTTAAAGCAAAGTAAAACATTACATGTATCACACTTTTGATATTCTGTTGCATCTTGATATGTCAGGTATTTTTCTAATATGGGCTGTAAAAAACTAAGAGAATTAATGATTCCAATTGCAGGCTTGCAATTCCAGTTATTTTCTCACCTTTAGTCACTTTTTTTACACTTGATCACTTTTAGTCACTTTTTTCATGGTGTATCACAGAAAAGTCTGTTGTTGAAAAAAGAAAATCTGAATTAATAACAAAATATTTTAATAAAACACCAAAAATGTGATCCTCTAATCTTATTTTTCTTATTAAAATGTAATTAGCCATATGGTTTCCAGAATTTAGTGATTTTAAAAAGTAGTAAAGAAGTTCCTGAAATCTACATTTGTCCTGAAATGTACATTTAATACATTAAAATAATGTACACCAAAGCACACATTTTTCTTTTTCTTTTTCTTTACAATTTTTTGTTTGGACACTAATCTAGCTATGTACATATTTCAAAACATCATTAATAGATGCAGAAAATTGTGATTATAAAATTAATGTATTGTATCTATTCAAATCTAATTTATAGATTTTCTTGAATAAAACACAATGTTGAGTTGTGTTAGACAAAATTTTTAACCTTTTTTGCATTTGACGCTAAAATCATGTCTTGCATGAATCATTTGATTTAAAGTTAAAATAAATAGAAAAATCTTAATAATAGTATCTGTAATCAAGAGGAGAAAAAAATTGCTTTTTTTCAATGTTTAGTCACTTTTTAGTCACTTTACTCACCTTTTTGAAAGTACCTCAGCAGTTGCAAGCCTGCAATTGAAATCACATAAAAAGAACAGGTTACTTTTCAATGATTATTATTAGAGCATTAGTATGAATTAATATTCTTATCTAATTTAGATCAAGTTATTACTGTATCCTTATATCATGCCAAAATAATACATATTTGAAATATAAAAACTTTTTTGCCTTCAGTAAAGAATTTCCTTTAATATAAAATACAGATCCTTTGTCTGTATCTAAAGTGTGAAATAATAATGAAATATTGAATGCTCCTCAGAGGTTAATTTAATTGATTTCACTCCTCTTTAGTAATAATGTCATTGAATATGAGTAGAATATGAATAATAAAGGCAGTTTTAAAGTATCATGAATTATTTGAGTGTATTTGTTTATTCACTATAATAATTAAAAATATTTATTTTACTGTTATATTTGTGCTATTTTTTACAATGACTATTTTCAGTATTTTTTTTTAATTTGTGAATACATATGTCTCAGTTCCATTGGGTTGTTCAGAAAATGCTTCTTTTTTTTTTTTTTTTTTTTTTTTTTGTGAAAATGAAAGACAGTTTTCATATAATAAACAAATACTTTATTAAATTATATATTGGCCATTCTGGTCCAACACCTTTTGCCATCTTTCTGGTAGTAGCATAATTCCACACTCATAAAATTTTTGGTCTTTGCTGGCAAAAAACTGGTGGTTTTTGACCTCCTCTTTTGAGGTGAAGGTTTTACTGTCTAAAAAATTTTGGAGTGACTGGAAAAAATAATAATCCGATGGTGTCAGGTCTGGAGATATGATGGGTGTGGCATTGTATCCCTTTCAAACTGTAAAAGCTTTTGGCGAGTGACCAAACTTGTGTGAGGTCTTGCGTTGTCTTGGTGAAACACTACACCTTTCCTGTTGATTAGTTCTGACCTTTTCTGTTGAAGTGCATCATTCAGTTTGTCCAGCTGATGACAGTAGACTTCCAAATTAATCGTTGTGTTATTCAGTAAAAGCTAAAAAACAAAACAAACAAAAAAAAAAACGATTCATTTGAAATCCCACCAAACAGATAGCATCACCGTTTTTTGGTGAATATCGGTTTTGGAAATGGTTTGAGCCGGTTCATCTTTTTTGCTCTATGACCTCTTGCATTTGACGTTGTTGTATACAACCCGTTTTTTGTCCCCAGTGATGATGCGCTTTAAAAACAGATGATTTTCGTGACATTTGAGAAGCAAATCACAGACGTCAATGCGGCAACACAGATTTCTCTCTGTGAAACATGAGGAACCCATACATCGAGCTTTGAGGATAATCCCAGGCATTTCAAGTGGTCATAAACAGTTGAATTTGATAAATTTAACCTCAATCTGATCTCACATGTTGTTATTCGCTGGTTCGCATCAACTATGCCTTTATCACATCTTTATCAGCTTCAACCGGCCTTCCCGAACGTGGTGCATCTTCGACATCAAAATTGCCAGATCGAAATTTAGCGAACCAGTTCTGGCACTGCCATACTGTCAACACACCTTCTCCATACACATTAGTCAATTTCTTTCTGGCTTGAACAGCATTTTTACCCTTTCTGTAGTAAAACAGTAAGGTATGTCGAAAATGCTGCTTATCACTCTTCATATTAAAGGACACCAACCAAAAACTACTGCGTAGAATTAATTGGAATTTTTCACACACAAGCCTTGCTATATGAGCTCTCAAAGCATATGAAAATTATATGGCTTAAATGTAAAGTTGGGTGCAAAAAAATACAATTAAATCCTTTGTCAGGAGAAAACGAAATTACTTTCCGAACAACCCAATAGTTTTTAAATATGTGTTACAAAGTGTTAAGTTGTTAAATTCTCTTCAGGATGCTGTGCAAGCTTTTGAGCTGCAGAATAAGTTTTTGAACAATGAAATTTTAGAGCTGAATAAACTGAGAAGAGATTCAGAAGAACGAGTACGGTTAATGTCTGTGTATGTGTCACATTTTAAATTGGTATTGAAATGTTTATATTTATAATGTAATTCTGAAACTTATTCTTAATATGTAGCTTTTTTAAATGTCATTATTTCAGTTATATTTAGACTTGAAATGTACTGTATAGTGGGAAATATTTTTAAAAGAAGGAACAATATTTTAAAGTGTTTTATTAATCCTTTATATCAGTATTTTATGCACCACAGCCAAAAATTGATGTCAGTTAAACAGTGATCTATAAAAGATGATTTTGTTAACTGTTGTTAGTTTGCAACACTGCAATTAACTCATTTCCTTGTAAAATCCATACCTTATGGAAATACTAAATGTAACTTTAGTTTCAAACTTTCCTTATTCTTTGATTAACTGTGCATTATCATTACTAACATAAATTTCAGATTTGTTAAATTCTTTAAAAATATGGAGGGATTAGAAGTATGTTTCTCACAAAGATAGTTTCACATTTTTTATATCTAGCTAATTTTTATGCAAAGTAATTTACAATATATATCAGATATATGTAGAAAATACATTTCATACCGATGAATTTTTTTTTTTTTCATATTAAAAATTATTTTTTACACAAAATAATGTAGTCTAACCCTTAAGGATTTTATTTTTAATTTGAGGTTGTTGAGATATAAAGAGTTAATTGTGAATAATTTTAGTTTTTTAAGATAATTTCTTAGCTAACTGTTTATAAAAGTATTCAGAACAAACAGTTCTTTTTCTTTCTTTCTTTCTTTTTATGTCTGTGTGCATGCATGTGTGAGTTAATGATTACACAAGCGCACATTTAAAAGTAAAATAGCTTGAATACAGGAGTTATTTCCTTAAAATTCCTCTTCTGCACTATTTTATTATTCATTTTATTATATAAATATATATATATATTATAATACTATATATTTAGTTCTTATATACAGGGCTATTTATGATCTCTCAAAATTGAGAACACTGTAGTGTAAAAACTAAGATAAACTCATTTTGCTTTAAATACAGCAAATATTCAAGTTTTTTAAATAGCATTTGGCAGTAGATGTCAGCACAGTTACAAATGAAAACAATAAGTGAATCAAAATAGGGTTTTAATGGGTGAAAACAACTCCAAACTGTTGTTGATTTCAGATTTCAAATAATATGATATAAATGGATTATTTTACTAATTTATTTCATTGTTTACAATTTTATTTTCATTTAATATAATTTTAAAAGAATTATTAAAAATCTTAGTTATTCAACTTACTTAATTTTTATCATTTGAGCTTTGTTTTATTATTTTTAATTGGCTGTTTTAATAATTAACTTGTTACATTTAAAGTGAATTTTTAAAACTATATTTTATTTATTTTTTTTAAACAGAAAATCCAGTGAATGGGAAGCTCGCAGCTATCAAATTCAGAGTAAATTGTTATTTTTACTGAATGAACTACAAAGAACTGGTAATAATTTATAATTCATTGTGTACTTTTTGCGATATCTAATATTTTCCTGTTAAACTTTATGTTATTAATTATAATTTGTGATTGACTACATATGTATGCTATATTGAAGTTTTTGAAGGGTTTCCCTCTTTCACAGTCATTTTAATGCTTCTAATTTCACTTTTAATGGGAATTTGTAAAATTTTCTTCAAAGGTGATTTAAATTCTGTATACTAATACTGAACTAATTGAACTTCAATCTGCATATCTAAACTATTTTTAGAATGCATAAAGTATCTTACCACATTAAGAGTAGAGGAAAAGAGGGAGTTAGTGAAATCTGGTTGAACAACTTTTTCTCCAAGTTGAAACAGTATAATTACTTCTCCCCATACACAGACACACATGGAAGACTACAAAACCCATTTTCTTTGAGAGGGATTATATCTGCTGATAGCTTTGGCATGTGCAGTGAACAATGCGATCAGTCAAACAACAATAAAAAACAGATGTAATAATTTTTTCATGTGTTGGTCATTCTTTTGCAAATAAATTTATTTATTTACATTTTTGTAAGTTGAATTTAACTTGGATTTATGGGAAACTTGAACAACCAAGACATTAATTATAGAGAGACTATTGTGTATGTGTATATATTTATATACACATATGTACATGCATATTAAATTCCTTTATAAATTTTTAAAAGCAAATTTTTAGAACTATAAGTCATCTCATATTCTAGTTAGCTCTACATAATGATTCTAAATATGCTGAAATGATACCTTTTACTTTATTTTAATAACTCTTATATATATTTTTGAGATATTTGATTATTAAAATAAATGTATACAAATATTCATTAATAATATGCTGTCAGATTAAATGTTAAAATATAATTTATAAAATTATATTCCTAAAAGAAACGTGTGATATGATTTATTTTCTAAATTTTCTCATTATTTTGAAAAACATATAAATAGGCTTTTTTTTTTATTGAGTTACTCTTCTAAAAATACTAACAGTTTTTATGTATAGGGCTGGGTATTTGAATTTTTATTAATTGCTTTTAAGCCATTGAATCTAACTGTGAGTATTTAATTTTGAAAATATAAAAATATAAAATCTGATTTATTGTGGTTGCAAAATCAAAAATCAGATGTTAAAATATTTTATATCTAGAATAGTAGAAGTTTAAGACTTCTAGTAACAATTTTGTTAATTAATTTCTGAAAATAATATACCATATTAGCATGCAGATATCCCTAAATCTGCAGTAATTCAAACAAAAGTATTGTCATCATTTTAATCTTAAGATATAAATCATAATGTAAGTAGTTTATGTAGAACTATTTCATAGTTTATTTGTAGGATAAGATTTTCATAATTTCAAACACATGTCAAGGTTCATACGGTGCTTAAAAATGCTTAAAAACTGCTTAATTTCGAAACGCGTTTTTAAGGCCTTAAAAAGTGCTTAAAGAGTGCTTAATTTTCCCATAAAGTCCTTATTTTTTTTTTCTTGCCGACAGTTTTTATTTGAATATTTCGAAATCGTCTATGAAAATCATAAAAGGTCGCTCGGAATTAATCGTTCAGTGTGAATGAAATCAGACACTGCAGCGCTCCTTTTTTTTCTAGAAATCTCTCCTTTATTCCTTATTTTACGGCATTCCTCCTTTTTTTCGGCTATTCCCGCCTTTTATTCCTTTTTTCTTTGGGCCATTCACTCCTTTTATTCGTTTTTTCCTTCTCAACATTTACATAGTTATGTAATGGTGGAACGGATTACGCACATCGTCTTTCCCATGTTTTGATAACATCTTTGTTTTTCTAGCATTTTCTTTCTGTGGGATATTCACCTCCCCCCCCCTTCTAAAAAAAGTCTTAGGCTATTTATTGGCGGTACAGGTGTTTTAAAGTTAGCAAATAACGATCAAAGTGTCAAAACCAAAGGGGGACGCGAATTTTTTGATTGTAGTGTCGAGAAATCTGTTTAACCCGTTTCTGAATCCAAGAGGGGAAAAAAACCGTTACTCCGAGCCTGTGCGCTTAAAAATGGACTGACATATTGAATATTGAATTCAGGGATGATTCTCATCCGAATGCTTTTTGTGGGTTTGTTCTAAAAAAAAAAGATTTTTTCGGAAATTAAAAAAAAAAATAAAGGAAGAAGCCATTTTTTTATTTCACATATGTATAAATTTTGACGATAATCTGAAAGTTTTCTGTCTTTTTCTCATCCTTTTTCTCTTTGCCGCGTCCACAATTTTTTTTCTGACAAAGAGTAGGAAAGTGTTATCAGTCGATGCTCGCAACACGTGCTTCAAGGTCAAAAAGCCGTGTGACGCGGTATAAATGAAACATATAGAACTTGTGTGGTTCTAGTTATAAAAGTACAACTAAGCCGTAATTCTATGTTTTTGGTAAAAAACAACCGTTTTCTGGATTTCGATTCCAGAAAATGCGCATTTTTTAATGGACCATTATAGTTAATAGTGCGATCATAATATGGGGGCTCTCATACGGTAGAATTATGTTTTAACAACCTGCGTACTTTCTTTATAGATATCTCCCGAACTCACGTGCATGTAGACCGATCGTAATACTGTTTTATATATCATTATTTTTTTTAACATCGCGGTAACAGTATTGAGATTCCAATCCCTCCTATAGTTATTTCAAACGGTACTTTATCTTATTGACTGAATTTTCTGCTATGGGCAGTGTCTGTGAGAAAATGACACTGTTGCAAATAACTTACGAAATTTTGGATATGCACGGAAGTTTATTGTTGAAAAATCCGCACGTGCATTGAAGTTGATGAAAAATCATAACTTTTAACGGCAATCCCGATAAAAATCAGCCCTATAGCTGAATCGGTAGGACGCGGCCACGGGTTCGAATCCCGCTCTTTGTTCGTAGCCGTTCAGAATCGTAGTAATTAAGTAGTAAATTCCGATGTCTTTAGCCGTCGGGTAACATAAAAGAAAACTCTAGCGCTCTCAGACCAAACTAAATGGTTACAAATCTGTTAGTCTAAAGTACAATTCGAACCCCCTGGCTCAGATACCGAAAAAAATCCCGTCCTATTCGATCATCGTCCCGAAATATTACTATTTAAGAAAAAATTTTTTAATTGTCCACTTAAAAAAATAGCCTTATACAGTGCATATATTTTTAAATGAGTTTTTAGACATTGATTAAAATTAAATCTAATGATAATTATTGTATCTTTCCAAACTATTAAGGTATAGATTTTACTGCTATTTAAGAAATTCTGCAGTCACAAAATTAAAAATTTGTTTATAGAAATGTCTTCTAAAAATTTGATATCTAAAATGCGCATTTATATTATTAATTTTTTTAAAAAATTAGGATATTTGAGAAACTTCTGATTTGAATCTGTTTTCAACATTTTTTGATTAGGAGACTCGAGTGATTGTTTATATTAGTAAAAATTATTTAGCTTCTGGTATATTTCATACTTAGGTACTTGTTTTTGCATTATGTAAACCAAATAAATATTTTTAAATTGTTTTTTACTTTCCGTTTTTCCTTCTTCATTTTCCTCCTTTTTTTCCCATCTAATATTTAACATCTGGGTCTGCTACTTTTATTAAAATTTTTTTTAAATTGTCCATTTAATAAAATTAGACTTATACTGTATTTTTTAAACATTAATTATAAATCAATCTAAGAAAAATTAATAGAATTTTACAAACTAGTTAAAAACAAATTTTAATGTTACAAAATTTTTAAGTTTTGTTTAGAAGTGCATTTTAAAGCTTTGCTATTTGAAATGACTTTTAAATTATTGGTGTACTGTTGAAATCCCTATTTTAACAAACCAGCTTATAGCAAATGAAAATTTTGATCTCATGATTTTCCTTTTGTTTGCATGCTAATTTATCCATAAATGGTGAATGTCCATTTTATATATTTATAGTGAATCTAAGGAATGAGGTAGAAGGATCTTTTTTTCAGTCATTTACTAAGTTTTTTTCCTTCATTTTTTATAAAACTTTTTTCAGTTATGAAAAGATTTAAATATGTCTAGATTTAAAAACAAAGTGCATGAAATTAATAACATCTTGTTCACCTACTCAAGGAAAGAAAATGTTTTTCGTTGTATAAGACAAAGAAATTCCTTACACTATCTTGATACTGGCATCACGTCTATAGAAGATTATAAATTAATTCAGTATTAAAATAGTAAGCAATAACTAGTTTTGCATTTGTCTACATTTTTGGTCATTCGAATAGGCAATCCATCAGTTGTTTGGTTTTAGTCAATTAAGATCATTAAAGATAATATTTTTATAAATCTTATATATGTAAATCTTATATATGTAATCT
>CM063505.1:142511297-142531297 GCA_032207245.1 Pardosa pseudoannulata
TAAAAAAAAGTAATAAAATTCGACTGAACATGAATTCTTTTTCATTTGTGAGTTAATCTATAATATCTTACAGTTCTAAGTTTTTATATTATTTTTCTTTGATTATTCATACTAAAGCGATATATAGCCAGTAGTGTTTGATAGCACAATTAAGCATTATGTGTTACTGTTGCATTTTACGTTTAATAAATCGTTTTGATTTATTTACTATACATTTTAAATTACATCAATTTTAAAGTACATATTTTCATGGATTTGAATTATTTTAAGTCACTTCTTCTTCTAAAGCACTGCAGCCTATTACATGCCAAGACTGTCCCAAGCAGTTTTAATCCAGCCGTTCCTATCTCCTGCAAGACTCCTCCAGATTCAATTTTTGATAGTAAAGGCAATTTCTACCGAGTCAAGCGACCTAATTAGTGGTCTTCCTCGTTTCCTCTGCCTATGGAATTAGTGAAAATGAGCTGTTTTACTGGGTTTATGTCATCTAGGCGAAATAGATGTCCAAGCCATACCAGTCTAATCAACTAATACTCCCAGATGCGGAAAGATAAATAATGCTGTACAGTTTCTCATTTTTTTCAGTAATATTCTCTTTAAAACTATTAAATTAGTATATTGTAATCCATCGACTATCCTAAAATTTTCTCCCTTGACTGCATTCTCAGTCTGCACAGCTATACATACATACATACATACATACATACATATATATATCGATGTATGAAGGCATATATATATATATATATATATATATATATATATATATATATATATGTATGTATGTATGTATGTATAAATATATATATAAATATATATAATTTATTAATATATATATATATATATATATATATATATATATATATATATATATATATATATATATATATATATATATATATATATATATATATACACTGGGTGGCCATAATTAAACTGACAGTGCTCACAGTGTTCTGTATCGCAATCTATTTGCGAGAATGACGCCACATTTTGTTGAAAGATTAAACAAGACGGGGAACGAAGGATTTCACGAAAAAAACAAATTAGTTCCAAAAGTCCCTGCTAGGGGAATATTGTCGCTGTGTAACAGAAAATAGAGTATTAACAAATGCAAATCAATGCGAAAATTACCTTCTGGTTTTGTTTCAATGGATATAACGTGAAATTTGAATAAATAAACTTCTTCTGCTCAGCGTGATATTGCAGATCACGAGACTTTATCGGTGTTTATGTAGATATTACGCTTTTTTAAAAGTACTGCCATTTTGCACTAGAACTGAATCAGAAAATGTGAATAATAAAAGGTAGTTTTATTCCGTATTAATTTGCATTTGTTGCATTTTTGCCTCTATTTTCTATTACACAACGCCAAATATTCCCCTAGTGGTGACCTTTGGAACTTTGCCTCGTCATTCTCGCAAATAGATTGCGATACAAAACACTGTAAGCACAGTCAGTTTAATTATGGTCAACCGGTTGTAAAAATAATAATGTTACGTTGGCCTAGTGTTTGAGACAGAAAATAAAACTCAAGAAACACATGAATAATAGGTCTTGATTAAATTATTTATAACTGTATAAATGCCTAAGCAATAAAAAAATAATCAACCTATCATTTTGTTGATTGAAGACTGCTCTCGAGTCGACGTCAATCCCGGAAAAAAATATTATGTTTCTATCTTCCAAAGAGGTTCATCCACACGCCACGGATGCCAGCCGTTCACCTTTCTCCTTCAGGAAAACACCTTGTCCGTCCAAAAAAATTCCGACCCTCGCGGAGACAAAAAAAAAAAAAAGAGTCCATTCCAGAACGGCGGGGGGAGAAGGTCAAAATTCCCCAAAACTCACGGACCTCTCTATTGGCTGGGAGAAGTCCGAAGTCGCTCTGCATTCAAACCGGTCCTGCCCCGGCATGTCACCTTCGAAGACACATGGGGTGACCGAATGTAACTTATTGTTACACCGGTACATATACATGATAAAATATAGTACATCTAATTTATTTCCAAATGTAATGCATTATAATTACCTGTCTCTTCTTTATAAGTCTATATTTATAAGTCTTCCCCCTGTTAGTGTGGAGATTAATAGCAGAAGGGATCGTAGCCAACTTGTATTGAAATTTTGAAGTATTGAAACTTGTAATGAAATTTTAGTCTACTTAATTGTGTACTTTTATAATCTGTTGAATCAAATTCATTCCAATACAAATTCATCTACAGGTATACGAATTCATCTACTATAAATATAATTTTCTTACTGAAAAATAAAAGTTAAATCGTGAGAAGGGCCGGGGAGGGTAATTATTAAATATTAATTTGTAGATTAAATAAATTTTAAATACAGTAAATACTGTGTTTATTCCCCCAAAATACTTTTATAGAAAATTGATAAGTGTGCGCTAAATGGTATATATTTGTAAATGGGTAATTCCATAACAAATCAACACAAAGTTTCTACCTGAACCCTCCAATTTTGATTAAATTTGGTATAGTAAGTGACTTCATAGTAATAAAGAAAATCCAAAAATCTTGTGTTCAAATAATAATTGGTTTGGGAGTTATAAGGCTTTAAAGTTGCCAGATTTGTCTAAAAAATACACTATCGGCATACCTTTAAATTACACTTGCTACTCACCTAATTAAGCTAGAGATATATGCAAGGTGTTATTTTAAACCTTTTTTAATGGGCTTTCATATGATATACAACACATGATGATTTCAAAAAAATTTTTTTAAATTTAAATTTAAATTAAAATTTAAAATTTAAATTTCTCAAAAAGCCAAGTTTTTAAAATTTTGAAAAAAATCTCAAAAATTGCTCATATTATTGTTAATTAATCCTCAAAGTTTCATGTTGGGATCATAATGGGATCACAAGCTACAAAAGTTTTTTGTTTGATATATTTACTATTGCAATAACGAAAATGAGAACATGCATTCATTACTTTTAATCTAACTCATCTGTATAGGATAGCATTAATGTTTACACACTACCTTATCGACATATACTCTAGTAAATAGTACATTTAACATTTGTGAAGATTTTAGAATGAAGAAAAATTATTAAAGTGCATTACTTTTGATGGATGGTGCTACTTATTTAGTTGAAACTGGTAGAAAGCTTTATGTGTTTTGAGAGTTTCTATTTCAGAAAGAATATACATTAGTCCTGTTGGAGTTAAAGGATCCACCTTACACATAACATCGGAAATTGGAATCCATAGTACATCTGGCTTATATAGATATAAAAAAAGATGGTGATGGTCCAGATGAGTGAAGGAATGTCACTTTTACCTCTTCAGAGTTTTTCTCTTCTTTCTCTTAACATAAATGTAAGCCACCAGTTGCAATTATAAACAGCAGTAATATAGCCATTTTTATCAGCAAATAGAAGCTTTTATTGTGATGCTATCGCAGTTTGCATCAATAAATCTTGTGAAAAGGAAAATGTCTTCTCAAAGACTTTTGTTTTTGATTCTGTGGGTATAAAAGCATGATATTTCTGAGTCCCAGGAATTGCAAAAGCATTTTTAAATTGGTCATCTAGAAATATAGCTGTAGAAACATGTTCTTCTTGGGTTGAAAAACAAAATGTATTCTTGTGATGTTTTCCTGTGCCCAGTTAAAAAGTTGTTGTGGTGTAAGTATTTGATTTTTATATGGTCGTTGTAGGCTTGCTCAAGCCGCTAACTCTTGAGTGTACCTCCTACCCCATCACAAGGTCCTTTACCATGAGCTGTTGTCCAAAAATGCCATTCTGCCTCAATGCCAAAATCTTCCTTATGTAAGCATAAATTGGCAAAGTTTTTCTTATTTATATATTGTGCAGATGACCCATCTGAGAAATAAAATATTTTCCTTGCACTTTTTTTTTAAATTCTGTCTTAAAAAAAGTAATAAGCTTCTTTTGAAAACAGTAAACTGCTACTGTATTGGGCTCCAAACAGTCTTAAATTACAATGTATGTAAAGTGGTCAATTCCAAACTTCCCTTTGTAATATACAACAAATGGGTGAGTTGTAGATTGAACATTAGTCCAGTGGCAGCTCTGGGCCTCATCCTGCATAACAAGTAATTTTCAGCAAAATCAAGAACTACAAACTCTGAATCTTTTAAATTTCCTTTTATATTGTTTATAAATGAATTTTGTTGTTTCACCACAAAGTAATGATAAACTAATACAGACATTTTCTCACAAAATAAGTCAATAAATTCTGATGCTGACTTTTGTATTGTTTCTAAAAAGCTCCTATCAACAGAAATCCACTGATTGAAAATGACCTTTTCCACCATATTTTCATCGAATGTTTCATCAAGTATGGTTTTTAATTATGTAGTCCCAGAACATGATGTACACTCTCCCATGTGGCAGCTGACTGATGCTGGATTACAAATCATCATAGCAAGGCAGTCCTTGTATGTGTTAATTTTTCCATGTGTTAATGGAAGCTTATTTGGTATTTTATAGCTTGTGATCCCATTATAATCCCAATGTACTATGTCACAATGTATGAAGCCAGATGTACTATGAATTCCAATTTCAGATGTTATGTGTAAGGTGGATCCTTTAACTCCAACAGGACCAATGTATATTCTTTCTGAAATAGAAACTCTCAAAACACATAAAGCTTTCTACCAGTTTCAACTAAATAAGTAGCACCATCCATCAAAAGTAATGCACTTTAATAATTTTTCTTCATTCTAAAATCTTCACAAATGTTAAATGTACTATTTACTAGAGTATATGTCGATAAGGTAGTGTGTAAACATTAATGCCATCCTATACAGATGAGTTAGATTAAAAGTAATGAATGCATGTTCTCATTTTCGTTATTGCAATAGTAAATATATCAAACAAAAAACTTTTGTAGCTTGTGATCCCATTATGATCCCAACATGAAACTTTGAGGATTAATTAACAATAATATGAGCAATTTTTGAGATTTTTTTCAAAATTTTAAAAAACTTGGCTTTTTGAGAAATTTAAATTTTAAATTTTAATTTAAATTTAAATTTTTAAAAAAAACTTTCAAATCATCATGTGTTGTATATCATATGAAAGCCCATTAAAAAAGGTTTAAAATAACACCTTGCACATATCTCTAGCTTAATTAGGTGAGTAGCAAGTGTAATTTAAAGGTATGCCGATAGTGTATTTTTTAGACAAATCTGGCAACTTTAAAGCCTTATAACTCCCAAACCAATTATTATTTGAACATAAGATTTGGGGATTTTCTTTATTACCATGAAGTCACTTACTATACCAAATTTAATCAAAATTGGAGGGGGTCAGGTAGAATTTGTTCTAAAATTGTGTTGATTTCACATGGAATAACCCGAATGCAAATAAGTTTCTTCCATATATGCATGTCATTATATAAATATACACATGTATGTTTGCATGTATATATAATATTATTTGCTACTCACGAAATACAGAAGAAGTATTTGTAAGCATCAAATATTTGAACAGCTGTCAAAACCAGTAGTGTTTTGGAGACGGTAATTTCAACCAGAATCATTTTTGATTCGAATTAAACTATTGAAATTAGATTAGGTGCTTTTAATAGATTTTTAAGTTTGAATTAATTAAAGATAAAATGTCGTAGAACATAACTGCTTCGCTGTAATATTTAATTCTCCGTTTTAGATTTCTCGATAATCAATGTTATCTTTTCTTGTAAAATAATGTTGCAAAATATATGCAGCTTGACTTTTACTTTCGTTACACTTTCCAAAAATAAATAAACTTTCTTTTACAGGACACTGTTAAATATATTTAGTTGCTTATACTTATTTCCCTATACATTTAAAGTTATTGTGAATAACATAGGTACACATATGGAAGTTATATTATCACAGAACTTACAAATATTTCAAAACTTGAAATATTTAAAGTAATAAATAAGAGAAAATTTACCTTTTAATTGCAGTCAATAATAAACAAAGAAAATAATAAATAATATATAGGCCTAAATATTCTATAGGAATAGCTTTCTAAAAGTCAAATTTTGTGTTATAAACGTGTTGTGATCTTGCGTTTTATGATTGAAAGCAGAGTTCATATTTTTAGTATAAATTATACCATTTCATATGCGCGATTTCCTTAAAAAGGTATTTTAGCTGCTTATACTTATTTCCCTATACATTTAAAGTTATTGTGAATAACATAGGGACACGTATGGAAGTTCTGTTATCACATAACTTACAAATATTTCAACACGTGAAGTAATAAATTAGAGAATATTTACCTTTTAATTACAGTCAATGATAAATAAATAAAATAATAAATAATCTATATGTCTAAATAATTTACAGGCATAACTTTCTAAAAGTCAAATATTGTGCTATAAACGTATTGTGATCTTGCGTTTTATGATTGTAAGCAGAGTTCATATTTTAAGTATAAATAAGACCATTTAATATGCAATATTGCCTTAAAAAGTTAATTTTTTCCATTTAAAGTTACCCACTGTGTGTTCTTTAACAGAAAAACCAAATCGAATATTCTAAATAAACAGTTATTAGGAAATATGAAACTTTAAGAAGCAAAGGATTAGGATTTACAAATTTGAAAACTTATATAGAAATAATTAGTGAAAATAAGATAGCTCTATCTTTGGTTTATATGCATGACGAAATATAATAAATTTTAATATAATGGTAATACAACACTAGTATTCTGTACACTAGTACTACTATTATTCCATTTTCTCCTACATTCGTTTCCTCTTTCTTTCTCCAAATGTATTTCCATTATTTAACATATTCCAGGTAATACAAAATTTAGTTTTTAATATGGATATATGGTAATCTGGTTTTAAGCTAGACTTTCTAAAAGTCACTTTTCCCCTATAAATCTAAGAATTAAGAAAGAAATTAAAGATGTCATGCTTGGTTCTAGTTCTGAGGCACTGGATGAAAATATGTAACTGCTCCATGAATACTTAAAAAATGTGCGTAATGCAACTACATTGGTATTCAAACTCTCAGCATATTTGATATTTATTTGAATATTTAAGAAATTTAATTTAGAAATAATTTTAAAATGGTATGACGAATGATGTACAATATGATTGTAACAAAAATATAATACAAAAGAGGGATATTATTCATTTATTTAAACAAAGAAAAAGTTTGAAAGAAAAATGCATAATGAAATTGTTTACAATTTAAATAATTTAAAAAGTAGTTAGCAATTTACTAAGGTGTAAGATATCTTACGGTAACTCCACATGCCGACATTTGCCCACATTTTCTTTGAGATTGTGGACATACGCCTAAATTCAAACGTTATAGAGAACACGTTTAAATCAAGCGTTTCGCACGTACAATTCCGCCAAACCGATGATGTCTTCAAAGCGGTTGTCAAGTATAATTTTCGACCTCGAAAAACGAAAATGGATCCGAAAATGGATGTAATGTACATTTCTGCCAGTGTTTTTTCTGCCAGTGTTTGAAGTAGGAGGATCAGGTCGATTGTTTAGGAACTGCACCCCTCTTTGACTGACATTTCTTGAGGGATGCACCCCTATTCCTTGAAACACAAGACGCTGATAGCTTTTCATGGCTTTTGTAAATATTTCGAAGTATTTCGTTTGCTTTAACAGTTGTATCTCTAATTGCACCACTTAAAATATTTGGATAACTTTCTTTAAAAAATATAATATTTTTATTTGTACTTTTAGAATCCATTATTTCTTTGGGATGATCTTGAGATTGACAGCTTTATGTGTATTAAAAATTAGCAATCTATAGCATTTATTTATACGGAAGTAAGGAACAATAGCGAGGGTGGGTTTCCGTATTTCATTCTAGTCGACAAAGGGTGAAGTAAAAAATCATAGACTTTGGCCATTGACACAATTACCATTAGCGTATTTTGGAGATTTTTTTTAATCGGTGTGTTATGGAGGCACGTTTTAGTTCTAGAACGGTGTCATGTGGATACGGAAACTTTCTGTGTTGTTAAGTTAATAAGGAGCATCTGGATCAAAAATCACAAGTGATGAATGATGACATCAGTGAAGTGCTTCATTAAGGTAAAAAGTAATAATATAAGTACCGTCTTAAAATGAAATACGAATATTAAGATACAAGTAGGAAAACGGTTTAGTTACAAATTTAGCTATTTATAATTTTATATTTAAAATGATGGAGTTATATTCTTATAAATAATACTTGAAAACTTTAATAGTGAGGTTAAAAACGATTAAGAAATTAAGAATTATAGTTCGTAGGATAGTAAAGAGAGTATAATATATAAGGTAGTTAGATGGTATGAATAAAATTTTAAAGTTTGAATTATAAAGAATAAGACGCAGATAAGTACGGAAGAGCTGCAAGTTGTTTTTCAAGCATATCCGACACATGCGGTAGGATTAATAATAGGAGATTATGTAGACCACTAAATGCTGTGGATATCTTCACTTTCAGGAAAGACGTCCACCAGGACCGTACGGTGACAAGGAGCGTTGTCTACTCTGAATATGAATAAGTACCGACAACATTTCGAAACAAGTGAACATAAAGCTCAAGTACTTTGTCACTCTTTTTTAAAACAGTAACCAACTTCGGCTGTAAAGTCTGTACTACCATCAAGAATAATGCCTTCCTACATAACTCCCCTAAAAAAACTTTCGTGTTTCTTTGATGATTATACTGCACTTAAATTCATAAATAATGTATCTAAAAATTAATATACTATTTTCTATTTTTTGCTACTTTTTCTTCAATAAATGTGTGAAATATTTCATTTTGAAACAAATAGATTAAAAATAATGTACTTCTTCTAAAGCATTACAGCCTGTTACAAGCCAAGGCAGTCCCAAGCAGTTTTTTCTATCCGTTCCTATCTACTGCAAGACTCCTCCAGTTTCCCTTTTTGACAGTAGTTAAGTCCCTCTCTACTGAGTCAAGCCACCTAATTGGTGGTCTTCCTCGTTTCCTTTGCCCCATGGGATTAGTGAAAGTGAGCTGTTTTACTGGGTTTATGTCATCGAGTCGGAATAGGTGTCCAAGCCATCGCAGTCTATTGATTTTTATGAAAAATAATGTACACTAATTTCAAAAGTTAACGCTCCTTATAAAAGCGTAATAATTTTTAAAGGAAATTTATTCTAAAATGGTAGTTACAATTTTTTTTAATTGACTTTCCATTCTTTATGTAGTAGATAATATGTTAAACACAAAATTAACAATATATTGCTATCCACAATGATATTACATGGTGTGCTGGTGTTAACCGAAATAGTATTTTTTAGCATTTATTACAAAACATATTTTGTTTTATATTATTCAACACTTTTAAAATGCTTATTTATATTTAAACAAAAAATCATTTTGCAGAAACTTAAATATGTCATAATCGAATTTGGTACAATGAAACTTAACGAACACCAATCCCAGCGTAATACAATAAAGCATAAAATCGTGTCTTGCAAAGTCCTTTTATGCATAAGGGAAGCTGAGTTTATGCTATCATATTGATTCTAACAATATGCGGTTCTTAGAGAAAAAATAACCCGCTAAAATAGTTTTAAACTCTAAATGTCTGATAGATATTTATCTTCATTTAGATTCTACTTTCGAAGTTTATCGAGAGGGCATATTTAATTTAATGAGTAATTCATATGTTCACAAGAATTTCCATTAGTGCTATACACTTATCATTGTAATGCAAATGCAATTTTCATGTTTTATGTGGCTAGCAGGCTAGAGTTCTGCTTTGAAATGAAATTACAAATGAAAGTGGGTAATGAATATCAGGGATAGTAAAGGATAATAAAAGAGGGAAAAACATATTACATAAAGCGAAAGTGGACACATGAATCACGCTTATAAATGATAATATAACTGAGAGTTTTCTTTACAATTTAAAGGACAAATTTAATCTAAATTTGATTTTTAAAAAAGCACACATTAAAATGCAGTAACCTATCGAATAATTTTATTTATGGGTTTATTCTTTATCTTTAAAATATGTTCTCATAAAAATCTCGATCAATCCTTAAATAAATATCTCTTGATCCCAGCATTATATGCATCAGAAAATAAAGCGGGATCATACGCCCAGAGTATATTACAAAGTGGTTTCTTTATATTTTTATCATGAAATCAATACGCTAAAGATAAAAAAAATGGGAGCACATAGAAAATATTCACGAAAATATTTTAAAATGGTATTTACATTTAATTCTCATTTTCTCCAATACTTGATTTCAGAACAATATGTATATTTTATCACACTTTTTCAGAAGCAAATTGAGCTTTTCTGTTCTTTTCATTTGGCATTCCACCCTTTTTTAAAAAACGTCTGCCTATATTTGGCCTCTTTCAGTAAAGAAAAATTATTTTAATTGAGTCAATGAAACTTTAAAGCAATTTTTGTAAACTCTGTATCCTTTCAGATAATATTTTTATATTTTAAGATTCGAAATGGAAAATCACTTTCTGAAACATATGTATCTCCACAGAATTTAGTAACAGAGGTATACTGATATTAGAATTGGACTATTTTTTTATTTCACTTTGTGATGTTATCCTTTTCTAATAATAGGTGTGTCATTCTCACTTGTATCAACGTCTTTAATTTTTCAGTCGCATCGATTTCAGTTTAAGAGAAAAGATTACTATTATATCCCTGATCATTTAGTTCTACCTATTCATTATTGAAAATTTTTTCACTCAAAGGAATGGTACCCTATAAACTTGTTAAATGTTGTATGTTTTCATTACAACTAAAACTTTTTGCTATATTAAATTCTCTAAAGCCATGTTTTTCTACTTACAAAATGCAACAGAAATGCTCAATCACTGAGTATAGCATAGACGTTCCAGGTTGATCTAAGATATATATTTATAGAATTTTTCAAGCAATCTTCTAGTTCAAAGGTTATGACCTTAAATTAAATTATTCAATATATCCCCCTTCACCTTATTACAGTTAGGGAGATTGAATGAAGAAAGTGAAACGGTAGGTTTTTCAGATTTTGGCAAAGCATTCTGTAACAGTCGGGCCCATCTCTGTCGGTGGTCAAGTGAACTTTTGTTCATTTTAACAATTGAAAATGACAGTATTTTCCCTGTAATCGTTTTCCTGACGTACGGAGGTGTCAAGCGTGTTGTATGTTAACGAACCGACAGAGAAAAGGAATTTTGCTTTGATCGAGTCGACCAGGCACCAAGGGCGCTTCAGCTACCCCAAGAAAAAGGATCAAAGAGGGGGGGGGGCTGATTTTCCCTAAAGCTTCCTGTTTTATGAAAGAAGAAGCGGAAAGGACTCCCGGCTGAACTTTGAGAGGAGCAGGTTAAGCTAGACTGATCTCCTCTCTGGAAGATAGGTTGCATCAGCATTGAGTTAATTGTTCCTTAAACGTTTCTTTTTGTTTAAATAAATCAACCGTTGTTAAGTTTTAATCATCTATGGCTTTGGTTATTTCGTCACCATGCCTGCTTCACTGCAGAGGACTCATGCGAAGTCATATCCAAAATGACTAAGGTGTGGATGACGACCGAAATAGAGACAGCGAGACCGCTCGACGCAATAACACATTCCACAGTTAACTGATTTCTTTATAAGTTTTTATCTTTTTCAGTTTTTATTATAATATTGAATTAATAGATTTTATTTTTTAGATTATTGTCATTTTAATAAATAATAATTATTAAAGAACATTTTAAAGATGAAAATGTGAATTTACAGTTTATTTATTTCATTTTTAATCAATGTACTCAAAACATTGATAAATTTATATCAATGCAACAACTAAGCGTAGTTAAAATATCAAAGTGAATTATTAGTTATTGTTAAAGCTATAAATTATTGATTATTCCAGAAGACTCTGAAATGAAAATGCTTCAAAATCATATGTTTTATGCATAATAGGACCATTATGCATAATATTGCAGAACAGTAGAAGGATACCCAAACACAGATTTAGTTAAACTTTTATTATATTGCATAATAGTTTTTCCTTAGTGAAATATTCTTATATCTATGACATTTTGTATTGTATTTTAATATAAATTTTATTTTCACTTCTTAAACAGTTCCAGAATATTAACACAGATTCAAATAAATAGGAATCTCTAGAAAGAAACTTCATTTTTTTCCTATCAGAATTCAGAATAACAAAATTTAATAATGTCCCAGATAAAGAAATAAAGATATAAAACCGTTCTTGGCAAATTACATTTTAGATATGAAGGAAGTTCATCTCAGTTCTTATTATCTCACATCTCTCCAAATAATATGTACCTCTAGAAGAAAAATAAACTCCCCAAAATTATTTTAAACTTTATTGACTAATAACTATTTCTTTTCATTTGGATTCTACATTAGAAGTTTATCGAGGTCACATATTTAATTTCATGAATAATTTATATGTTCTCATGAATTTCTATTAAGGCCATGCACTTGGACATTGTAATGCAAATGTGATTTCCATGTTTTATGTGGATAACAGGCTATAGTTCAACTTTCAAACGAACTTACAAATGAAAATAGGGAATCAATATCGGGTATACTAAGGGAAAATTAAAAAGAGTGCGGGAGAGGTAGAGAAAAGGCATATTAAATGAAGACCAACAAAACATATATATTGCAATACATAAAAGTTAATTGAATATTTTCTTTGTATTTTAAATACAAAAAAATGAAAGCTAAAATCCATATAAAGAAATAAATTAAATTGTAGTGCATAATGGAAAATTTTGTTTATTAATGTATGTATTATATTAAAACTTATTTTGAATTTAATGTTCTGATATAACTATATTATAATAAGAAATTTCGAACAACTCTTATTTGATTCTCTTTTAATTAGATCATAAAGACATTTTATTTTTGAGTACATCATTATACTAATATATTTGTACTCTATAATTTAAAAAAAAACATTGCTGTCTAAGAAAGTAAAATAATTATGTCACACTTTAGAGTGTACTTTTAAAAAGTATTTTTCTTTTCAATTTTAAGCAAGTCTTTAATTCGGCAAATAGAATGGGACTACTTAACAGTTCTTAAATTATCAAAGTAAATTATTAATTATATTCAAAATTATGAATTACTAACAATTTAAAAAAACTATTAATTATCAATTCTTTTAAAAATTATTAATTATTAATTATTTTAAAAATAATGAATCATTAATTGTTTTCAAAATTATAAATTTATAATTAATATTAAAATTAGAAATAATTAATCTTTTCAGAACTCTCTGAATAGAAAATACTTCATACAGTTTATGCATTATACGGCCATTTTAAAGTAAATTACACCTGTAAATAAATGCCGTTATATAGAATCCAGTTAAACTTTGTAATGAATAATGGGATTGCATGATACGGATGAACTCAATGAATGTTTCTCCTAACTCTAACATTTTGGAATCTACTTTAAAACTGATTTCCTTTTCAACAGTAGACTACTCTGAAATTTTCCTGCCCATTTAAACAAATGAATTACTTTATCCAATCCTCCCTTTTTTCTGTCGTGATTCAAAACACCTCAGTTAAATTGACGTATTAATAGAAAAATGCGGTAAAGAAATAAGTGCATTTTGCAAAGCCTTTTTACATATGAAGAAAACTGAGTTTATATTGACTCATATCACTGCTTTTATTATAGTCAGCTTAAATAAATATAAAATCACCAAATATTTTTTTTAAATCTTATTGACTGAAAGATAGGTAACTTTATTTGAATTCTACAATCAAAGCTAACGAGGATAAAGTTCTAATAGTTAATTTCGAATCTGGTATTTAATTTCATAAATGATTCATATGTTGACAAAAATTAACATTACTACTATACAATTTGACATTGCAATGTAAATGCATTTTTAGCGTTTTATGTGGTAAAAGTTCATGGATAATTACAAATTAAAATGGGTTAAGAATATCGAAGATACTAATGTAAGATAAAAGAGAGAGAAAAATGCATAATGCATGAAGCAAATCAGAACATATGAATTATGTACACAAAATGAAACTGAAAATTTTCTTTATTTTAACTACAAAACAAATGATAGTTTTTATAAATAGTATGTATTATTTAGTTAGACCGTTGTAAATAATAAAAGAATTATGCTTATAAATTTATACATTTTATTAAACACTATTTCGAATTCAAAAATATATTTAACTAGATTTACGGACCGAGACAATTTGATTCATTAAAAATTTTATCACTATATATATATATATATATATATATATATATATATATATATATATATATATAATATATATATATATATATTATATATATATTATATATATATATATATAATATATATATATATATATATATATATATATATATATATATATATATTATATATATATATAAATATATATATATATATATATATATATATATATATTATATATATATATATATTTATATATATATATATATATATATATATATATATATATATATATATATATATACATATATATATATATATATATATATATATATATATATATATACATATATATATATATATATATATATATATATATATATATATATATATATATATATATATATATATATATTATATATATATATATATATAAATATATATATATATATATATATATATATATATATATATATATATATATATATATATATATATATATATATATATATATATATATATATACATATATATAATATATATATACATATATATTATATATATATACATACATATATATATATATAATATATATATATATATATATATATATATATATATATATATATATATATATATATATATATATATATATATATATATAACATTAATATCACTTTTCATAAACTTGCATTGGTATTTAGTTAACCCATAAACGCCCAATATTTTTTTTCGACATAATGACATATAATTCATAAATATATGTCTTTTATATCAACATAATATTATTATCGAATTTTATCAATATACCATATTTTTAAAAATATGCTGGTCTAAAAATAGATATTTATATATTTTAGCAAATACACAACAATATAGTACTTCAATATGGTAAAAACGAACCAATAGATAAAATATAATGTTTTCTTTTAAAATAATTTATTTATAGAATTTCACAATATTACAGAATGTATATACGTATATTTTTAAAATATAAAATTTTAGTTTCTACAGTTTAGTGTGTATATTTATGAAACATTTCTTATAAAATACATCGCACTTCACAAAATATGTTAGGAATATATATATATATAAGTCGACAGCTTCCCTTTCTTTGTTATATTGTAATCCATTCTATCAAAGCGAACATCATCACTGACATATAGATGTTATATGAAGGAAAACTGTAAAGTCGATCTTTCAAAACCTTTTTTATAATTTATAGATATTATACAGCTCTTCCGAAATCTTATATACATAAAATCACCTTTATATATATATATATTAAAATACTATATATTCATATAGCCATATCAATTGTATAGTGAATAGACACCAGTACCATTTTTATATTTATATTGCTATGCCGTGTTTCTCTAATTTTCATCTGTCATATGGTCTATATGTTTGTTATAATTATTTATTAAATTTGGTTGTATTGATACTTTTCCTTTTTTCTCAGAAGACCATCTTTGAACTTTATATATATCAATATATCAAAGTGTGTAGCAACAGCCACCTCTTTTTGTCCTTCATAAACTATCGTGATTTTATTTTTAGTCGAACCAAATCATAAGTGTCACTTTGCATTTTATCAAACTCCTTTGAAGACTTTATGCATTTCTCAGTTCTAGTGTCTCTTATAGTACCAGTAGCTCGGAAGTTTTCTTGTAAATTATGCAATAAATAAATGACTAGTGAAAAACTTTACATGGTAATGTTTTTAAAGATAACATATTCAGTGCAACTCAATCTAGGGACCCTAATGAACGAGTCTCATATAGTTCTTTACCACAATACAATGAAAATTTTATAGCAGTATCCAGTATCAACCCACATTGCCTACAATTTGTAACCAAACCGTATTGGTTTAGCTCTTATGAATTGTTTAATGTGATGTCCATAATACCTTATAATCATCTCATAATAGAAAGGTAATGCTAAATATCCCCCACTGTTTAAAATTTTCATTTACTATCAATGGAGAGTGTGAATTTCATCATCTATTTCCTTTTCATCTGTATATTCATCTACATCAGGTTTATGGCAATAATAATAATATTCTTCAATTTGTTCAGAAAACAGATAATCAACTGCATCCTGAACGTTATTAAATACTTTTCGATTCATATTTTCATCTAAGGTGAAAAAACACAATATTACCAGATAGGTAGGGAAAAACGCCCGAACGCCCAGTGATCTATTTCTAGATCAGCAATATTCCGACACTAATTTTTGCTATTTATATTTATTTTAAGATATAGCTTTATATTCTAATAGCTACATCTATGAAGATATAAAAATACCAAAATTTAACTTACTGGCATCGCTTAGCTGTTTTCAGGGTTTATGTTAAGAAACATCGAAAAACTAAGGAACAAAATGGCGATTCAAACTTTCTATTATCTCTTAGATCAATAACCAAACCAAACAAAAAAAAAAATTTAGTACACAGGTGCATCCCTTCTCTTGCCCCATGTGCAATGTAATGTGTGGGGTGGGTTGAAGGGCATCTAAAAGCGAATTTCTCACGCTATGTTTAGCGATAAAAATAGATCACTGGAGCTAAGTTAAGTAATAAATAATGTAAACTTGCATTCTTATTCCCAGCAGACCTCTTCATTTCGGATTATCAAATGTGGTATACTTATTTTCACGGTTGTGGCCAATTTGACTCATAGAATGTATGAAAATAAATAAATAGACTAATAAATACAGTATAAAGTAAATGTAAAGTATAAAGTATATAAAGTATAGTATAAAGTAAATATAGAGAAGAAGTCGAGAACACTTCCATTCCAATGACAGAAATTCATGCTACTGACGCCCTGAAGAATTGTGAAGTTCAACAATCATGCAAAATAAACCATTAGAAACCATTGTGCTAAATGTAATAAAAATGTTTGAGGAAAATGTGTTTCAAACACAGATTTTATATGTAAAAAATGTTTTCAATGAATTTTTTTATAATAAAAATTTTATTTAAATTAATTTAGAACTATTTTCTTTGTAGAAAACTTCAATTTTCTTGTATGAGTCGAATTGGCTCACTTCAGGGACAATAGGTATATTATTAACATCCGTAAATCTAGTGTTAAATACGTATGGATAAAATATCTCTAATAATTCTTTATTAAATCTTTTATTAATAGATAGTAAAACCTTTTTATTTTGAGTACTTATTTATACTAAACAATTTGTATCTTTTAATTTTTAAAATTATTTATTGCTTATAAAGTAAAATATTTATATCACATTTTACTGTTACAGTCAACTCTTAAAAAAGAATTATTTACAACTTTATTCCATCTCCACAACATTTTTTAGGCAATAAGAATTCAAATACGTAAAAGTTGTTAAATTACCAAAGTAAATTATTAATAATTTTTCAAAATTATAAATCATTATATATTTTAGAAAAATTTCAGTAGAAAATACTTCACACGATCATAGCCAAATAGGGTAAGCCGTTCGAATTCAAAAATATATTTAAGTATGTACGGATAAAAAATCTCTAATAATTCTTTATTAAATCTTTTATTAATAGATAGTAAAACCTTTTTATTTTGAGTATTTATTTATACTAAACAATTTATACCTTTTAATTTTTAAAATTATTTATCACTTATAGTAAAATATTTATATCACATTTTACTGTTACAGTTAACTCTTAAAAAATTTTTAGAAAAATTTCAGTAGAGTAATTATTTCAATAATTACTCTAATTTCAGTTATTATTTTAGAAAAATTTCAGCAGAAAATACTTCACACGATCATGGCTAAATAGGGTAAGCTGCTCCGTTAAATAATAATGTGTTTAAATGTGAGAAAGTATGGTGGAAATATCTAGGATCTGTTTAGAGAGCCCGTGCAACATAGTAAGCTGAAGCAACTGAGTAGTAAGTGAGTCCCTAACCCGCCCTACTTCACTGGATCTCACAGGAAGTATAATCAACAGTACTCCCTGGGCCAAGCTCTCTAGTACTCGAGTACTATTAATGGGTATGCAGAAACTATGAAAATGAGTGCCCTCTAGTACTGGTTTTGCTAGTAATGAGTTGGCATGATGTGTAGCTACTTTTATAGATTTTTTTTATATCGCAAGCCCTCTAGCGGCCACCAAAAATTTGCATAACAGCGCCACCTAGTGGTGTTACGGAAATTCATTTGGTTAAAGTGTCTTGAAACACGACATCGGGAGTATGTTAAAGAAAGAAAATACAAAAGATTAAGATCACATTATATAGCCCTTGTGTATCTTTATTAAATCTTTTATTAATAGATAATAAAACCGTTTTACTTTGAGTACTTATTTATACTAAACAATTGTACCTTTTAATTTTTAAAATTATTTATCGCTTCTAAAGTAAAATATTTATATCACATTTTACTGTTGCAGCCGACTCTCAAACAAAATTATTTACAGCTTTAATCCCTCTCCACAATACTTTTATTATGCAATAAGAATTCAACAACGTAAAAATTGTTAAATTACCAAACTAAATTATTAATTATTTCCAAAATTATAAATCATTAATTATTTTAGAAAAAATTCAGTAGTTTAATTATCCTTATTAATTTATAAATACCATATAAAAATAACATCAAATTAAATTGTTGATAATAATGAAAGAATTATACTTATTAGTTTAATTATCCTTATTAATTTATAAATACCATATAAAAATAACATCAAATTAAATTGTTGATAATAATGAAAGAATTATACTTATTAGTTTAATTATCCTTATTAATTTACAAATACGATATACATCTGTAGACAAATACAGGTATCAGGATTCAAGTTACACTTTGTAATCGATAATGTTATTTATTGCATAATACGAATGCCCTTAATGGCATTTACTCATATCTCTAATATTTTAAATTGTACTTTAAAACAGATTTCATTTTCAGCAATAAACTATTCTAAAATGTATGTATACATTTGAACAAATGAATCATTCTATTCGAACCTCAATTTCACCCTCCTAATTTTGAAAACACCTCAATTTAGTCATCGGATTTGTAGAGTAAGCAGTAAAGAAATAATAGTACTCGGCAAAGCCCTTTTATATAGAGAGTCAGTAGTGTTTATATTAACCCATATTACTCTTATTAATAAGTCCCGCTTGAATCAAAATATAAAAAGTCCAAAATTATTTTAAACATTTATTGACTAATGAATATATATATATCCATTTGAATTCTACATTCAAGGCTAACGAGGAGGCATATTTAAAGTCATGAATAATTCATATGATTACAAGAATTACCATTAATTCTATACACTTTAACATTGTAATGCAAATGCGTTTTCATGTTTCTGTGGTTAACAAGCTAAAGTTCTGGTTTCAAGTGAAATTAAAAAGGAAAATAGATTATCAATAACGGGGATACTAAGGGAATATTAAAGAGAGAGCGAAAATGCATATTAGTTGAAGAAACATAGCACACATGAATTTATTGTGAACAAAATTTATTGATTTCTTTTTATTTCAAATACGAAGAAAATAAGAAAAATAAAAATAAAATTTATAAATACAATCATATAAAACAGAACATCAAATTAAATTGTTGTTAATAATGAAAGAATAAAACTTATTAGTTTAATTATCCTTATTAATTTACAAATACCATATAAAAAGAACATCAAATTAAATTGTTGTTAATAATGAAAGAATTAAACTTATTAGTTTAATTATCCTTATTATTTATAAATACCATATAAAAAGCACATGAAATCAAATTGTTGATAATAATGAAAGAATTATACTGTTTAGTTTAATTATCCTTATTAATTTATAAATACCATATAAAATCCCATCAAATTCAATTGTTA
>CM063505.1:142536297-142547334 GCA_032207245.1 Pardosa pseudoannulata
GGAACACAGCGAAGAAAAAAAGTCTAAAAATACAAAGTTTTATTTTCTAAACTTAATTTTTTTTACTTCATCCTTTTCGACTAGATTGGAATAAAACACTTTAATTGTCCCTTACTTTCGGTTATAAAATATAATATATATATATATAATAATATATATATATATATATATAATATATATATATATTTTTAATACATTATAGACTTTAATTTTTAATTTTTATAAAGTCTATCGAGCTCGAAGATATATGAAACATGGTTCTAAAAGTAAAATAACATATTCTTAATGTAATGATTTTTATTTTTTTCGAAAGTCATCAAAGATTTTAAGTGATGCAATTAGAGATACATCTGTTACCGTAAACGAAATACTTCGAAAAGAGATTTACAAAGACATGAAAACTCTCAGCGTCTTTGTCTAAGTAAACATATCAAAACTCATAAAAAGGAGAATTTAAATACATCCATTTCGAACGTTTTTGGAGGTCGAAAATTGTATTACAACTTTTGATGATATCATCGGTTGGTGGAATTGTACGGGAACCGCTTACTTAAATTGTTTACCAATCAAACCACTTTTAATTGTTTATACTATTTAAACTAAAAAAGAACTTCTTGAAAACCTTAATTTTTACTAAACAATTTTAAAATATTGCAATTCAATGCACTGGAGTTACAGAGAAAGAAAAATTATAATTTTAATTGAGAAATACTTATATATTATAGAAGCTGAGTTAAGATAAACACATACCAATCCTAACAATAATCCATTTTGAATATACATAAGCGAAATTATTTTAAACTTTTACTAGCTGATAGATTCTAATTTCAAAGTCTATCGAGGGGGCATATTTTATTCTATGAATAATTCATGTGTTCATAAGAATTTCTATTAGTATCCTACACTTTGATATTGTAATGTAAATGCAATTTTCATGTCGTATGTGACTCAAATTTCACTTTCAAATAAAATTACAAATTAAAGTTGTTAATCAATATGAATTCTACTAGTGGAAGGTAAAAAAGAGAAACAATTATCACGTGACATGAAACAGAACCTATAAACTACTGTAATGAGTGAAAATTAAATTGAAAATGTCCTTTGCAATTTAATCACCGAAAAATTAAACAACTTCATGAAAACCTTAATTTTTACTAAACAAAATTAAAATATTGCAATTCAATGAACTGGAGTTACAGAGAAAGAAAAAACTATAACTTTAATTGCAAAATACTTATATATTATAGAAGCTGAGTTAAGATAAACACATACCAATTACAACAATAAGCTCTTTTGAATAAATATAAGAGAAATTATTTTAAACTTTTACTAGCTGATAGATATTTATTTTCATTTAGATCCTATTTTCAAAGTCTATCGAGGGGCATATTTTATTCGATGAATAATTCATGTGTTCATAAGAATTTCCATTATTATCCTACACTTTGATGTTGTAATGTAAATGCAGTTTTCATGTCGTATGCGACTAAAATTTTACTTTCAAATAAAATTACAAATTAAATTGGGTGATTAGTATGAATTCTACTAGTGGAAGGTAAAAAAGAGGAACAATTATCACGTGACATGAGTGTATGATTCTATTATGATGACGCACTGTGAATTAATTAAATTCACCAGAAAAAGCAACAAATACAACGTTTGGATGGCTTAACTTTGTGTTTTAGCAAATATCGCCAACATTTTCTCCAAATTTGCTAAGCGGAACCCAATTCTTAAGTAGACCCCAGCCCTCAAGTATCAATCGTCAGAAAACGTACTAGTACGTGTCCCGCATACAATGTGTTAACTAAGTGTAAACATCACTTAGCGGCAGATTTTTGGATGAATTTGAAAAAGAACGACCTACTTAATTTGCAATCTACTTAAATATGTTTATCAGTTACTTTACTCGTTTTTTCTTGCAGAAAATCATAACTCAAACTAGTCGAAATTTCAGTTTATATATTTCAGCTATCTTATAAGAATTTTTTACTTTAAAAAATATGATTGAATGTTCATTATTATTTAACTGATATTGTTTGCTACTAGCTACTCCATTCTTACAACTCAATAATATTTTTGTTGAAGTCTCCTATCCTCTCTAAACAATACAGTATTTTTTTAGAATAAACAGAGAAAATATATTTCCTTCATTATTTATTTGTTAAAAACTAAGTTTTTCAATCTCGGATCCCTTTATTAAGATTATTGCTTCTAAGAATATTGGTTATTTAATTTATTATTAATTTATCTCATATCTTAATATTGAAAACTTTGGAAAATATATACTATAGTATCAACCATTTAAAGTATTATTTTTTAGTCCCTGAAAAAATAATTTAAATAAACTAATTCTAATGTTATTCAAACTCCATCGCGGATTTACTCTACAATTATTCTAAATCAATATGAGTTGTTCATCTCATATTGTTAAAACAGTTTCAATGTTTGGGATTTACATCATGCCAATAATTTATTCCTTTAAGCAATTACTAAAGTTTATTCTTTGGTTAAACAGTACGATCATTACAATATCTTCTAATAAAATCAAGTTTACTGTTCATAAAATATTATGTATTGGAAATTCCAATAATAGAAAAGTGTTCTCTAATTAACGTATAAGCTATCTCTAGTAATATTTGTAGTGAAGAAACACAAATTAAAAAGACGCTTAAAGAATGGGATCTTTAGATAGTTGAAATCAATAGTTTCCTTTACTTTTGTAAACGAGAAACATGATCGAATGAAATATAATCTCATTTGAGTTATATAAGCGGTGAAGAAAACAAACTAAGAAGCAATGAATTATTTTGTTATGAAAATAATTTGATTTGAGATAAAATATAACAGGAAACTTTAATGCTAGTAATGTTTATCATAAAACTTTGCATCTCGTAGCTGTTTTTTTTAAATTGTTTCTTGAAAGATTTAATATATAATCATCGGTTTACACTTTTCTTCCACTTTGCAAAAGAGCATTCTGATTAGAAAACCTAATACTAATTTAATGTCGTAAATCATCAAGAATATAAACTGCAAAACTTTAAATTAGCCCAAAAAATTTAAGTTTAAAGCCGTAAAAATTTCTTCTTACTTACTTGTGCCTTCAACACTTCTAACATGTACACACACTAAAAGTCTTAGATAAAAAATAAAAATATATTTAACGCATTTCAAAAAGACTCCTAAATTATGGTTGTAGGGCATTTGGGATGACAGTCTGGATAATCCCCTAATTTTGATCAGCCTCTCGCGGTGGTTGTGGATTTTTCTCCTGAATCTGTACCTTTTTCCCACCTGTCAAAAACCCACCAAGACACCATGCACACCAACAGATTTATTCTGCACATTTTCTGTGTATAAAGAGAAATGTTTAGTGCACTTATAAATCTCGAAACTAAGAACTATGAATTATATTTTTGGAAGCTTACCAGTAGAAAACCTCGTACCCTATAAAAAGCAATATCGCTTAATTACAGTTAAAAATATGATATGGATACATGACTTCCCTATTCACGTTTTAAATATACACATTTTTATTTGTATGGTATGTCTTCAAAATAAACACCTACAATCTCCTTTAAAGTTTGAAAGTCAATTTTGTTTCTTAAGATTATAACAATATTTGATATAACTCAGTTGTTACCATCTCCCAATGACAGTTTCCGTTATATTGAAATTATATTTGTTTTATACATACTTCGTAGTAAAAATAGATTTTTCGATCAAAATGCTCGTTGAACTCTTTAGCAGAAATAATTACATTAAGAGCAATAACAATTAAAAATATTTCTCTATAAATTATATACTACTGAGTATTGTATTTTGATTTCTTGATTATTAAAAAATGGACTTGAATAGCTACCAGCACAGTGTACAGGCTATCCAAAGTTGACCACACGTAGTTTGCCAGAACAATGCGCTGGAAACACAACAATAATATTGCCTGCTTTTCTAATTTAGTTTTATTTTGTTTATATATATTATAAAGCTACTCGTTGAACGGATATGTGAAAAATATCACTTCCAAAAAAGCAACAGATAATTAAGTTTCTAGTCAATATTTGATACTGACAGAGAGATATTTTATAGTTTAACTTCTTCTTCAGATATCAGACTGAGAATTTGGATGATGAAATGTAAATTAGTATTATTAGTATTACTTTCCGTTTTGAGCAACCGCTGATCATTGATCATTAACTAACACTATATATATATATATATATATATATATATATATATATATATATAAATATATATATATATATATATATATATATATATAGCCGCTAACACCATATTTATTCACAAATCAAGTTACCTTTAATCGACTTTATTTGCATAGTATTTATGGAGCAACTGTGATGGATCTAAATGCATTTTTTCAGCTATTACCACTTATTAAACAAATACAAAAGTCCGTTTTGAGCATTGGTTCAGAACCGGTCTTAAAGCTATGTTGACAATTTCCTCTGAAATGAACATTTAAATCTTCTAAAGAGCCTGTTTTAGATAATTTTTACAAGAACAAAACTTAATAGCATAAAGGTCTTATGTCACTTAATCCTTGTATTAGTTTCTGGATTTTTTTTTTCTGAAGAACCGTGGAGTTTTATGGTGTTGCAGCAAAATGTCTTAAACTGATTTATTTTAGTTGATATTTGATAAAGTCTGTAATTTTTCGTGATCAAACGAGGATTCTGCGTTTCCTTCAGGGAAAAAAAGGAATCCTAAATTAAATTTACTGTTTTTACACGTGCATTTTAACTTGAGTCAATGATCACGGAGTGCACTAGACGCCACGAAACAAACTAATGTGTAGTCAGGTGACAATCTGGAATATTAGTTCATGAGTACAAAGAGGCCAAATATATATATATATAAATGAATTTGTGTCTGTCTGTACTCGATAGACTCAAAAGCCATACATCCAAACGACGTGGAAATTTGGGAGATTAATATAAGTATATCACTAAGAAGGTTTTTAAAATTTTTTAACGTTCAAAATCCATTCCTTCCCCTATTTTTGAGCTTTTCATGTCATTATTCCAAGCATTATTTTCCTCGGTTAAACGCAAACGATTAACTTTTTTATTTATCGCATCATAACTAAGTGAAAGAAGCAATCTTTCTAGCAATGTGACGTCATTACGTTAATCCCATGGAATTCTTTGAAACTTAGTTTACCTCGGTTAAAAGTAGGAGATTAAAAGTTTCAATTTATCACATAATATATAGGTTAAAATGATATTTTTTGTCATTATGAGGTCATTCCTTTAAACATCTCATTTATACATTTCTTATTTTATATTATTTAAACATCTTCTGTGTAGTATCAATTCGATTTGACCTGGAAATTTAGATATAAATTGATTAATTTTCATTTCTATGCGACGCAAATTATAGCATTTTTATAAAAACTAATTTTAAATTTAATTCTTGTTTATTTTTTACGTTACAGTGAAATGTTTATCCACAATATTCTAACAACAAAAAATACAAATTTCGGTGACTCTCATAAGCAAATAAAAACCTATAATTTTATATAATTGATATAAAATGATAGAATGTTTTATTGATATTAAGAACAGTTTTCATTTGTATGTTTTTTATACACATCTATCCGATAAGTCATAGAGTGACTAACTTTAGACAGAAATCCTTGATACCGCCAAATAAGCATATTCGATCTTCTGTCCACCCTAACATGTAACAAGATAATATAACAAAAAAAGATTTTTCATATAGTTGGCTGTTATTGTATATTTACAGTGCCTCAAAATAATATATTGGCATCAAAAGATGGAAAGAAGCATTCTCGCCAATATACGTTTTCAACCAAAGTAAAATTATGACAAGCAAATTAGAAATAGGGTAATAGAAATATATAACTATGCCAAATACTCAAACTGCAGTGCAACGAATTTAGAGTTATGCGGAAAAAAATCTTTGTTTAAAAATAATATATTAAGTTCACCGTAGCGAAGCACGGGCACACTTGCTAGTATATAAACACTTGCTAGTATATAAGCACTTGCTAATATATACACTTGCTATATATAAATACTGATACCAACATTTATTCTCTTTTTACTGCATAGATATTTTTCCTATGGATGGTTTCTAGGCTATAACTTGAGTCCCATTATTTTTTGAAAAGCCTAGTTCTTTTTAACATATCACACTTCGTATTCTCTCACATAGAATAAAAGGTTTGGGCTATTTTATCGTGTTTTACAGATAGATATTATTACTCCAATTTTTAAAATCCAATTATAAAAGAATACTTCTACCGTATCTCCAATTTATCCTTTGTAATATTCGATAACTGTTGAATCCCGTAGTTTCGCAAACTCAATTTGAAGTTTTGCTTTTGCCATTTGGCAACCACGAAGTTGTATTTTTGAATGTAACCTTTTTCGCTGTTCTGATGTAAAAAATGCTGATGTTCTGTTGAACGAATGTGCGAAGGGATCCAGCCCTAATTAATACTGGCTTGAATTAAGTTTTACATGTTATTCGTGATTAAAGTGTGTGTGTGAACAAATGACTCTTTATTGAAGTTATCTGAATTACATTTCTGTACGTAATACTGATTTTCTACGGATGCAAAGTTAGCAAGTTGTTTTCAACATTTGGCGTCCGTGACAGGACTCGAACCTGCAATCTTCTGATTCGAAGTCAGAAAAGTTTCGTAACTAAAAGAGTAGTATCCGAGTTAAATCCTCCAGTTATTCGCCAAGAAAAGCTTCAAATATATTCTTTTGGAGCGATTAAACCCCAAATAAAAACGTATGATGTCGTCGAATTAAAATTGACGCACGTGCAGGATAAAACTCGCAGCATATTTGTTGAGGCTTTAGTTACAGATGTTATATCTAATGCAGTGATTCAGTATCCCCATCTAAATAAACAAATTAAAAGTAAGTTAGCCCCTTACGAGCTGTCACAGTGCAATACGTTATGCAGTCAGCAGGTCGACGTTTTGGTTGGCGCCGATTATTTCTACCGCGTGAACTTTGGCGGGGGGGTCGTAAAGGTCACGAAGTCGCTCTTTTTATGTGAAAGTTTATTTGGATATTCGCTATGTGGCGCGATAAATGATGATCAAAACTTAAGTAAACGAGCTTCTGTTCTAAATCTTTCGGTATCTGACATGGAACAGAAGGGTTTGAAACTGTTATGGGATTTGGAATGTTTGGGAATAAAATCCGAGGAAAACGTTTCAGAAATAGATAAAGAAATTATGTCTAACTTTGAGAGTAATTTAAAGTTTGTAAATAACAGATATGAGACAGGTTTGTTATGGAAAGATGAAAAGATAAAAGTGGGAAATAATTTTAGAATTGCTAGAAACCGTTTTGAGGAGTTACAACGTAAACTCGCGAAAGATAAGAAATTATGTGAAAATTACAAGGCTATTGTTGCGGAGCAGGAAATGAGTGGGATTGTGGAGGAATGTCCTGACAAATCGATTGAAACTGGATATTTTTTGCCGCACAGACCGATCATAAGAGAGGACAAGTCAACCACTAAAGTTAGAATGGTGTTTGATGCATCTTCTAAAGAAAATCACCTTAACTCGTTAAACAATTGTTTATGGCCAGGTCCTAGTCTTAATCCCAATATATTAGATGTAATTATTAATTTTAGAGTACATAATGTTGCGTTCTGCGCTGATTTAGAGAAGGCGTTCCTTCAAATTGGGATATGTGAAAAGGATCGCGATTATTTAAAATTTTTATGGTGTCCTGATGAACAGGGCAATTTAAGATTTCTAAGATTTACTCGAGTACCTTTTGGTGTAACGTGCAGCCCTTTTATATTGGCTGCTACGATCAAACATCATATTCGGAAATATAAGGATCATCCCGAAGTTATTAGGAATTTAGATTCTCATTTATACGTTGACGATTTTATTTCTGGTTCAATGTCTGATGAAGAAGCTTATTATTTATCCTCAACAGCTTCAAATATTTTTAGAGATGCTGGAATGAATTTGCGAAAATTCAGTACTAATTCTGAAGAACTTCGAAAAATGTGGGTAAGGAATAAACTGTGTGATACGCAGGGAAATCCTAATGTTTCTTTTAAAATATTAGGATTACTATGGAATACCGACACTGATGTTTTATATTTAGACTCACAATCGTTTCCCGAAGATTGGAAATTGAATCCTACTAAACGGATTGTTCTTAAGGCTATGCTAAAGGTGTTTGATCCTATCGGATTTGTTGCCCCATTTACCGTCAGGATGAAAAGTTTGTTACAAGAAATTTGGCGTAGAGGTTTAGAATGGGACAGTAATTTACCTATTGATCTAAAGGACGAATGGGAAAGCTGGTGTTCGGAAATTGTACATTTACGCAATTTTGAGGTCCCTCGAAAGTATTTTCCACAAGGCATAACATTTTCTGACACGATACAAATTCATATTTTTTCTGATGCTAGCCCGAAGGCCTACGGGGCTGTTGCTTATCTCAGATGTGACACCAGTGATGATAAAATTAAGACTAACTTTGTTTGGGCGAAATGTAGAGTATCCCCTATTAAGCGCTTAACAATTCCTCGTCTTGAATTAATGGGGGCGGTAATAGCTTCTCGAATGGCTAAATATTTAAAAAATGCGCTTGCTTTTAAAAGGGTAGATTTCAGATTTTGGTCGGATTCCACAGTAACGCTTCATTGGATAAAGGGATCAGCTTTAAATTGGAAGCCCTTTGTGGCTAATAGAGTAACTGAAATTCAGTCTTTGACAGAACCGGAAAATTGGAACTATTGTTCGGGTAAAAATAACCCTAGTGATCTATTAACACGTGGTGAAAATCTATTGAAGCTATCACAAAACAACTTGTGGTTTCATGGTCCAGAATGGTTATCAATGCCGGAGTGCATGTGGCCTTTGCGTAAAGAGATCCCGTTTAATAAAGATGCTTTAGATGAAAGAAAATCGATAATGAGTTCTACTCAATTATCCTGCGCTGTAAGTGAACCATCGGAACCGTTACTAAAATTAGAAAAGTTTAGCAAGCTTAAAACTGCATACAGTGTTACTGCATGGATTATGAGATTCTTATATAATTCTAATAAAAGAAACACTAAGATATCAGGACCCTTGACAGCACCTGAAATTGCGAAGGCGGAATTATATTGGCTAAAACAAACACAGCAGTCAGTTTTTAGACATGAGATTGACTTACTAAATTCCGGAAAGGAAATTTCTAAAGACTCGCCGTTATACAACCTGAGTTCTAAATTAGATGAAAACGGACTATTAATTTTATCTGGAAGACTTCAATTTTCTGAATTTACTCAAACCGAGAAGCATCCGTGGATTCTTCCGAGTAAATGTACTTTCACCACCTTGATAATACAGCAAGCCCACGAAAAGTTATTCCACTTTGGTGTTGCTACCACCTTGGCCCATCTCCGAGAAAGATACTTTATAATTAAAGGAAGAAAGACTGTTAAGTCCGTATTGAAAAATTGCATAATTTGTAAGAAATTTAACACTTCACCAGGAAGACAAGACATTGCGCCCTTGCCGAAAGACAGAATAGTTGAATCTCCTCCGTTTGAAACCTGTGCCGTCGACTTTGCAGGTCCAATTTATGTTAAGACGAAAACAGCTTTAGAAAAGGCTTATATTGTTCTGTTCACTTGCGCAGTCACCAGAGCAGTTCATCTAGAGTTAGCTAGTGACTTAAGCACAAGCAATTTTTTGTTGGCGTTTAAAAGATTTATTTCGCGAAGAGGTTTGTGTAAAACAATTTACAGTGATAATGCTAAAACGTTTGTTAAAGCTGACAATTTGTTGAAAGACATTTGGAATCGAATCTCTAAAACAGAAATTCTTCAGTATTTCACCCAAAATAATATAATTTGGAAATTTATTGTACCAAGAGCCAGTTGGTGGGGCGGATTTTGGGAGCGCATGGTGCGTTCCGTGAAAACTCCCTTGAAAAAAGTTCTTGGAAGATCTTGCCTCACATTCGAAGAGATCCAAACCACTCTGACTGAAATCGAAGCGGTTATCAATGGACGACCATTGACTTACGTTTATGAAGAAGGCGAAGAACCAATGCCACTTACACCTTCGCACTTCTTAATTGGAAAAAAGGGTAAATTCTTTGCCCGAGATCTCTTACTCCTCTCCCAAGTCCAACAAATTAACATTGACAAAAAAGTTGAGATATAGAGAACAAATATTAAATCATTTTTGGAAACGTTGGCGAAAAGAATATTTGCTCGAACTTCGCTCTGCCAACTTTACCAAACCAACTAGCCCTCCATCCAATTTCAAAGTTGGTGATGTTGTCCTGATTCATGAAGACAACGTTAAAAAACATCTCTGGAAATGTGGACTGGTTAAAGAACTTTTCTTTGGAAGAGACTCTAAAGTTAGGTCGTGTGAACTTCAAACATCATCAGGATGTATTAAAAGACCTATTCAATTGCTATATAAACTTGAACTTGATTTTGATGACTAAATACCTAATTGAAATAATATTTTTTTTCTTTTGCATATTTTGTTCATTGTTTACTTATCTAATCCATTTTATATACTTATTAGATTTCAGTGATTTCCCCTGTTTGAAAATTCTTGTGTAACTCCTATTGTAAGTCTGTTAATTTGTCATTTAGTTGATCTAATTGTACTATTCATTTAATTTGATTGCTGAACAATAATATTGTTCATCCGGGGGCAGTGTGTTGAATCCCGTAGTTTCGCAAACTCAATTTGAAGTTTTGCTTTTGCCATTTGGCAACCACGAAGTTGTATTTTTTGAATGTAACCCTATTTCGCTGTTCTGATGTAAAATCCTGATGTTCTGTTGAACGAATGTGCGAAGGGATCCAGCCCTAATTAATACTGGCTTGAATTAAGTTTTACATGTTATTCGTGATTAAAGTGTGTGTGTGAACAAATGACTCTTTATTGAAGTTATCTGAATTACATTTCTGTACGTAATACTGACTTTCTACGGATGCAAAGTTAGCAAGTTGTTTTCAACATTGGGAGACAATAAACGGGAG
>CM063505.1:142547434-142639934 GCA_032207245.1 Pardosa pseudoannulata
TACTACATATTTAGTTCTTATATACAGGGCTATTTATGATCTCTCAAAATTGAGAACACTGTAGTGTAAAAACTAAGATAAACTCATTTTGCTTTAAATACAGCAAATATTCAAGTTTTTTAAATAGCATTTGGCAGTAGATGTCAGCGCAGTTACAAATGAAAACAATAAGTGAATCAAAATAGGGTTTTAATGGGTGAAAACAACTCCAAACTGTTGTTGATTTCAGATTTCAAATAATATGATATAAATGGATTATTTTACTAATTTATTTCATTGTTTACAATTTTATTTTCATTTAATATAATTTTAAAAGAATTATTAAAAATCTTAGTTATTCAACTTACTTAATTTTTATCATTTGAGCTTTGTTTTATTATTTTTAATTGGCTGTTTTAATAATTAACTTGTTACATTTAAAGTGAATTTTTAAAACTATATTTTATTTATTTTTTTTTAAACAGAAAATCCAGTGAATGGGAAGCTCGCAGCTATCAAATTCAGAGTAAATTGTTATTTTTACTGAATGAACTACAAAGAACTGGTAATAATTTATAATTCATTGTGTACTTTTTGCGATATCTAATATTTTCCTGTTAAACTTTATGTTATTAATTATAATTTGTGATTGACTACATATGTATGCTATATTGAAGTTTTTGAAGGGTTTCCCTCTTTCACAGTCATTTTAATGCTTCTAATTTCACTTTTAATGGGAATTTGTAAAATTTTCTTCAAAGGTGATTTAAATTCTGTATACTAATACTGAACTAATTGAACTTCAATCTGCATATCTAAACTATTTTTAGAATGTATAAAGTATCTTACCACATTAAGAGTAGAGGAAAAGAGGGAGTTAGTGAAATCTGGTTGAACAACTTTTTCTCCAAGTTGAAACAGTATAATTACTTCTCCCCATACACAGACACACATGGAAGACTACAAAACCCATTTTCTTTGAGAGGGATTATATCTGCTGATAGCTTTGGCATGTGCAGTGAACAATGCGATCAGTCAAACAACAATAAAAAACAGATGTAATAATTTTTTCATGTGTTGGTCATTCTTTTGCAAATAAATTTATTTATTTACATTTTTGTAAGTTGAATTTAACTTGGATTTATGGGAAACTTGAACAACCAAGACATTAATTATAGAGAGACTATTGTGTATGTGTGTGTGTGTGTGTGTGTGTATATATATATATATATATAATATATATATATATATATATATATATATGCTATGCATACATACATACATGTTACATATATATATGCATATTAAATTCTTTTATAATAAATTTTAAAAGCAAATTTTTACACCTCTAAGTCATCTCATATTCTAGTTAGCTCTACATAATGATTCTAAATATGCTGAAATGATACCTTTTACTTTATTTTAATAACTCTTATATATATTTTTGAGATATTTGATTATTAAAATAAATGTATACAAATATTCATTAATAATATGCTGTCAGATTAAATGTTAAAATATAATTTATAAAATTATATTCCTAAAAGAAACGTGTGATATGATTTATTTTCTAAATTTTCTCATTATTTTGAAAAACATATAAATAGGCTTTTTTTTTTTTATTGAGTTACTCTTCTAAAAATACTAACAGTTTTTATGTATAGGGCTGGGTATTTGAATTTTTATTAATTGCTTTTAAGCCATTGAATCTAACTGTGAGTATTTAATTTTGAAAATATAAAAATATAAAATCTGATTTATTGTGGTTGCAAAATCAAAAATCAGATGTTAAAATATTTTATATCTAGAATAGTAGAAGTTTAAGACTTCTAGTAACAATTTTGTTAATTAATTTCTGAAAATAATATACCATATTAGCATGCAGATATCCCTAAATCTGCAGTAATTCAAACAAAAGTATTGTCATCATTTTAATCTTAAGATATAAATCATAATGTAAGTAGTTTATGTAGAACTATTTCATAGTTTATTTGTAGGATAAGATTTTCATAATTTCAAACACATGTATAATTTTAAGATTATTAAATTTTGTTTCAATAGGGTTGGGTGGATGTACTTTTTATCTGAATAGAGTATCAATATTCTAAAGCACTTTTTCATGCTTTTCATTACCTCATATATAGCACTTAGGATGAAATCACATTGCACTGAATGGTGAAGGGGTGCCTTTTTATTGGTAGTGACCTGATGTTAGTGCTAATGAGGAAACTCCAATGTAGATCAACCAAAAGTGCCCACAGAGGTTTGAACCCTTACCTAACCAACAAATCTGCCATTTAGTCTGATGTCACTTATTTTCATGATTATAGCTTGAGTGTTCACAATTTAGTATCTTTTATCCGCATTATGTATCACTTTTATAGGTGGAAGTTCTTTCAACCAAGAAATTGTTACTCAACTTTTAGAGGAAGTTGTAGGAGATGGAACAGCACACACCCACTTAATTTCATCATGGTCTAGGTAACTTAATACATATACATATTTTTTTCTTGCTTAGAAGATTTTTAAAAACCAAGTTAATACTTGTTAAAAATTTTTTAATATTCCCAAATATTTTTCCCTACTGTAGGATAGCACAAGATTTATTGTTATGATTATACTAATATTTCTCAAGGATTTCATTTATTAACATAAGCAAATGGAAAGCAATTATTCCTCAAGTTGAACAGACACTTGGCAAAATCCAGATATAAATATAGCTTTTTAAGTTTCTTTGTGGAACATCAATGTACCATATGCACATTATTAATTTATCATCCAATTCATTTTATTCTAAATTTATCCCCTTAGAACCAATATTATTTTTTTCTTGGATTCTATGTTTCCTTACATCTTTACTAAAAAACTTTTGTCTCATTGCTTCATATTCCCAAAAGTATCCTTTTTGTTGAATTAAAAAAAATATAAAAAAATAGTGATTTTTTTATGTTGGTAAGAATTGTTATTCTCTTTGTTTTCTTTTTTTTTTCATTGCTTTAACATCATTACAGTTTAAGTTATTTGTCTTTTATCCCCTCTTTTTGTGAATTAATATTTATTATCATTTTGTTCAAGTTTTAAAAATTTTCAAAATTAATTCTATCTTACTGTTCAGTCTGTTTACATCTGTCATTTCTATCCTCTTTTCCACTGTATTCAGTCTTTTAACAACATTAATCAGTCATTAAGACGACTCACAAAATAGGTACAGTTGAATTTATGCTGTTTAATTGAGGATATAGTTAAAATAAAAGAGAAATATACTACTTCAGCTTGTTTGTTTTTTTCTTCAGAAATAAATATGTACTTTTTAAAATTTTTTGTATTTTGTACTTTTAATAATAAAGTTTAATATTATGTCCTAATTTAAGAGTACTGTAAATTTATAAATTTTTTTAAGCCCTCCATACTTTTAATTAAATGTAGTTGTGCCAGTAAAAAATATTTATCTGATGTTTTTAATTATCTTTTTAGGGGAAAAGTATACGATGATTTAGGATTCAATTGGAATTGGGGCAAAGATGACTTATCTTTAAGAGCTTCTAACTTTAAACAGAAATCTGAAGATATGACTAATAAGGCTAATGTAAGTAATAAATTATATTATGACTATATAGTTATTGTAATTTTATAACTTTTATTAAAGCATTTCCATTTTATAATTCTTCCCTGCAACTTTTTAATTGTTTAAAATTTCACTTTTCCCTCTCTCACTGTTTTAGCTGGTAGTAAATGTGTATTAAAAATATGAATTTTTCTTTGATGAATATGCTTTGCTATAATACTAGCAGCTTCATATTCAGTCTTTGATCTAAGTAATTTAAAGTTCTACCTATATGATGTATTTCAAAGTTTTGAAACCAGAGTAGGATGATAGAGGTTCCTTTTGTGTTGCCACAGCCAGATTGAGTAATAAGTTTCTTATTTCAAAATTTGCATTGTTTTGTTAATTGTATTACATACTAGCATTAAAAACAATTTTAAAAATGAAACAATTTATTTTCATAAAGTAGCATATTTCATTTAAATATTTTATTTAAATACTAAGAAATAGAAGTGCTATGTTTGGCAATACTTGGTGCTTTTTCATACTTTTAACTAATAGAAAAGTATCAATGTTTTTTTTGCTTTTGTTTATCTTACACTGTATGTTCAGGTCAAATCTTGTAGAAAATGTTTTGCTGAATTCTCATAATATTAATAATTTATATTAATGTATCCTAGATAGTGATATATGATTGAGTAATAAAAAGTACATGATTACAGGTAAATTAATTGGATATTTATAATTTATAGAAATACATAATTTTTAAATAGTAAATCATCTATTGGATCTCCTTTTAACAATAAGTATTAATTAACATTATTAATTAACATTAAAATTCTCTCTAAATTATAATTAAATTATTCATTCTAATGATGTTAGAAGTAGTGTATCATTTTAATGATTTACTACTTTTATACTTTTCACAGTGAGTTCGGCATGTCTTTTCTACCTCTATCACGGTAGTGTATATCAACTCTCAGCTTTTATCTGAATAGCATTATTATGAGGTGATTTAGATCTGTATGAAAATTTTTTAATTGTAATAAATCAGAGAGTAAAATGTTTAGGATGTGAGTCTAACTTCATGACACCTTGGTTGTAAAAAGAGAGGGCCTCGATAAAAAATATGAAGATATATGAAGGTATTGGAGCTCCAGACAAAATTAGACGAGTATCTCTAATCCTGACTCTAAAGCAAAATGGCCTTTTGTAAAATTATTTATAGATCTGTAAAGGTCATTTTGGCTGTTGGGGTTTCAGGTGTATCTTATTTGGAGGGGTGCATTTTCCCCTATATTTGAGGCTTGAAGGCGGGGGTGCTGAATTCAGTCTTCAACAAATGAAGAGTGAGGAACAATTGGCAAATCAAGAGTATCAAGAGGTTTGGTTTAAATGATAGGAAAAGATAATCAAGTCAAAATTAAAAATTAGAAGTCAAGAAGGTCCTGGCAGTAGTTGAGATGTTTTTCTAACTTAAGAGTCAGACAACCAGTAGATTGAAAGGTTGATTGCTATCAAAGTCCAAATGAGCTAAACAGTCCACCTAGGATCCAAGAACCCCCAACTAAGAGTGTAATTAAGTTCCACAAGATACAAGTGTGCCCATCGTCCAGCAGCACCTATCTTTATAGCGGGAGTATGATTGGAACTTTAACTTTCAGTGTAAACAAAAGGTTCAGAAAATCTTAGACAACAAAATTGTTCTACTTCACATTTTCTCTTGTTATTCAAGAATTTGATTTTAATTTTATAAAAATTTTGAGTATGAACATTTACTAGGTTCCCAAACTGAAACACTTAGATAATTGTTTGTTAACTGTAAGAATAATTGCTAACAGAATAGAAGTATATTTATCTTAAATTTTGTGTAAATAATAAGTGTGTATTTGAATTGGTGTAAATAATTTTTTTATTTTTAAATTTAATATTGTGTTGCTCTTTAATATATGAGGATATCTTATAACACTTTAAATTTAAATTAAACTTCCCCAAAATGGTCTGTAGAGTCTCAGAACTTTGAGTTAAGAGATTATCAATTTTAAATAATTTACACAACTCATTAAATAATTAAATGTATTAAAATAAATATTTTAGCACTAATGATCGCCGCAAACTAATATTAAATAGTTATCTCTGGAGTACTACACGACAAGCATCAACATTTTTGAGCTCCCCCAAAATATATTAAAAAGTATAGTAAGTTTGTATTAAACTACTGTTGATACATATCATTCAAAAAAGATTTTTACTCTTTCATTTTTATATCAAGTTTATGTAACTCCGTAAAACATTTTGCTGAATATTAATGTTAAATTAAATACATTTCATCTCCTTATATTAGCTATTGCAGGCTTGCAATTCCGTCACTTTTCTCACCTTTATTCACTTTTTTTACAATTGATCACTTTTAGTCACTTTTTTAAGTAAACAGTCACTTTTAGTCACTTTTTTCATGGTGTATCACAGCAAAAGTCTGTTGTTGAAAAAAGAAAATCTGAATTAATAAGAAACTATTTTAATAAAAGACCAAAAAATGTGATGCTCTAATCTTATTGTTCTTATTAAAATGTAATTAGTCATATGGTTTCTAGAATTTAGTGATTTTAAAAAGTCGTAAAGAAGTTCCTGAAATCTACATTTGTACTGAAATGTACATTTAATACATTAAAGTAACTTACGTCATAGCACACATTTCTTTTTCTTCACAGTTTTTGTTCAAGTACTCTAATCTAGCTATGTACATATTTCAAAACATCATTAATATATGCAGGAATTTGTGATTATAAAATTAATGTGGTGTATGTATTCAAATCTAATTTATAGATTTTCTTGAATAAAAAGCAATGTTGAGTAGTGTTAAACAAAATTTTTACCCCTTTTTGTATTTGATGCTAAAATCATCTTTCATGAATCATTTGATTTCGAGTTAAAATAAATAGAAAAATCTTAGTAATAGCATCTGTAATCAAGAGGAGAAAGAGAATCGCTTTTTTTCAATGTTCAGTCACTTTTTAGTCACTTCTTCTCTATTATTTGTCACTTTTCTTACCTTTTTGAAAGTTCCTCAGCAGTTGCAAGCCTGTTATTGTTCCTTTATTGGTACATAATAGTTTTAGTAAATATTAGTCTTGTATTTTTTGCATGAAAGCATGTTCTGTGATGCTTTATTTTGATGCATTTGTTTTCATTTTTTTTATTATATCATAAGACATCCTATTTTGAAGTTTTCAGTATTTCAATACTTTTTTTTTTAATGTAGCTTAATATGTATATTATGTAGCTAAAGATTTTATAAATTGTTAACTTCTACACTTTTTTTTACAAAATTTAAAATATTAGCAGCGATTTTAATCAGTTTCTTCTGTGGTTTCATAGTATAATTCAAAAGACTATGTATGTGTGTTCTTTGGTTTTGAAGACATTACACAGCCGAATAATATTTAACATGCATATGTTATTAAACAATGATTATTTAAATATTCTTTATGTACTTATCTCCATATAAGATAACTAAAATGTCGGTCATTCCATGTTTAATTTTTTTTATATATTTATCTAAAATTAATTCAAGAAAAATATTTGACATTAATTGCTAATTAGTTAAAAAATTATATGGTCTTCAAATTCTATTTTTTACGCATAATTTGTTTTTATTTTGTTATTAAGCCCTAGAATTTGATTTTTGATTAAATACATGGTTTCCGCACCTGGAAAGTCAGGGAAAATCATGGATTTAGACAATGGATTAATTTTGTCATGGAAAGTCTTGATTTTTCAAGTAAAATGAGTAAAAGTCATGGAAAGTCATGGATCCGCTAAACTACCGATTAAAAAAAAAATGTATTGAATTGTTTAATTCTATTTTTACTTGTCATTTCGCTGAAGTTACTGAGTTTGGTATTTATGTATTATCTTATGGACCATATTGCCAAGCAAAATTTGTTCACCAAGGAAACTCAAAGCAAGAAAGCTTAATGGGTGGGTAAATGTATATTATTCTGGTTTTTTCGTAAATGGTAGATTAAAATTTTATTAATATAATAATTATTTTTTAATAAAAATTAGTTAAGATTTTTGAACAAAATGTAAGTTTATCTCTAGGGATATTGTATATAAACATTATAGGGTTATATTTGGCTATTATTCATAGTCACTTGGATATACCAAAGTACCCTGAATTCAAATTGGGAACATTTTGATTGAAAAATTGCTATATGATTAAACTTAGGTATGTAGATATAACAATTTATTTTTATGTATGTGAGTTTATTAACACTTATAAAGTAAGTTTATAGTTTTTTTATGATAAAATTCCTAAAATTTCTCTAAAAGCATATATTTTATTTGTATGTACATCAGAAGTTTTATTCATATATACTTTAACGAAAGCTTTTTAAAGTCATGGAAAATGATCTGCTAAATCAGGGAAAGTCATGAAAAGTCATGGATTTGAAAAATTTTATTTTGGCAGATACCCTGTAAATATTTAGTTTAATTTAATTTAAGACAGTTACTTCCTTAGTGCCCCCTTTTCTTCCAAAAGCGTCCTATTATTAACTTATTTATGTTGCATTTTGCTGTAAATTGAGTAGTCTATATGCAAAGAGTTAATGATTCACAGTCCATTGAATAAATATGTTAGAAATTATATTTATTTGATTCATAAGGCAGTGAACATGTTAAAGCTTTAATGTGATTAATAAGGCAGTCAACATTTATCAGTATGTGGTAATCTGCAGAACTAAATTTATCTGTAATATTATTACTACTATTATTTTTATTTTTAGGATTCAGAATTGGTACAATGGAGAACAAAGTGGGATAACTTTATGGTATCATTGGGATCCAAAGAATTACAGCGTTCTCAAGAAATAAAAGCTTTAGTAAGAACAGGTATACCTCATGAATATAGAGGTAGAATATGGAAAGAGTAAGTTATCTTTTTATTCCTAACTTATGATTATTCATTTATAACATGATTTTTATTCTAATAAATAGCATAAAAATATCAGTTATGTCTGTCTGTCATGAGTAATATTCTATTTTTTATTTTACAGGTGTGCAATGTTATGGATTAAGCACCATAAAGCTTCATTTGGTCCAAATTATTATAACAGCCTTTTAACAAATGAAGTATATAACACAAAGCTTGATCCATATTCTAAACAGGTACTACATTCAATTTTAATTCTTTCTATTAAAAATCTTAGTTGTAAATAAAAATAAAACTTAGTTTATTTTATTTGTTTATATGTTTCCAAAAATTATTATAATTTCTACTTTTTCAAGAAAATTGTTCATCTTTATTTCATGTTTCACTGTAGTTATGTTCTTTCTTTTATTTCATGATCATGTTTATTCTTATTTTTAAAATTTCCTAGTAGCAACGTCAGTTCTGGTAAAAGTATTTGCCCTAATTTTGATTCAATGTAAGACTATTATATACCTTATATTTCCATGTATAATCCAAAAATTTTATAACTTTTTCTGTAGGGAGGAGGGTCAGCTTATATATACAGGCATGCAATTCTGTCACTTTCCTCACCTTTAGTCTTTTTTTTTTTTACAATTGATCACTTTTAGTCACTTTTTTAAGTAAACAGTCACTTTTTTCATGGTGTATCACAGCAAAAGTCTGTTGCTGAAAAAAGAAAATCTGAATTAATAACAAAATATTTTAATAAAAGATCAAAAATGTGATGCTCTAATCTTATTTTTCTTATTAAAATGTAATTAGTCATATGGTTTCCAGAATTTAGTGATTTTAAAAAGTTGCAGAGAAGTTCCTGAAATGTACATTTAATACATTAAAGTAATTTATGTCAAAGCACACATTTCTGTTTTTCTTTTTCTTCATAATTTTTGTTTAGACATTCTAATCTAGCTATGCACATATTTCAAAATATCATTAATATATGCAGAAAATTGTGATTATAAAATTAATGTATGTATTCAAATCTAATTTATAGATTTTCTTGAATAAAAAGCAATGATGAGTTGTGTTAAACAAAATTTTTAACATTTTTGTATTTGACGATAAAATCATGTCTTGCATGAATCATTTGATTTAGAGTTAAAATAAATAGAAAAATCTTAATAATAGCATCTGTAATCAATGGGAGAAAAAATATTGTTTTTTTTTTTTTTAATGTTTAGTTACTTTTTAGTCACTTATTCTGTATTATTTGTCACTTTTCTCACCTTTTTGAAAGTACCTCAGCTGTTGCAAGCCTGTATATATATCCACCAATCTAGCCAAAAATATTTACTGTTTGATGCAAGGAATAAATTTCTAAATATAGAACTTTTTAAATTTCTTTAGTTTATATTGGTTTAAATTATGAGAAAATTAATTTTAAAGCAAGTTGTTCATTTTATGTAAATGAAGTTTTTTTTTTTTTTTAAATATTTATTGGTTTGTACCACATGCTGCATTTTTGAATTTGGCAGCTCAACTATTTCAAGACATTTATTTCTCCATTTTTGAACTTCTTTTCCATTTACAGAGTAATGCCAAGTATATAGACTGTTGTTAGAATGCTCAACAAACACATTCACCAGTTCATTCAATCAAAATTTCATTTGAATTTCAATTAAAATAGTGGCTTATATTTCAATGCTATACCAAACTTTGTAATATTAATATCTTTTTTTATTATTTTATTTCTTCCTAAATGTTTTGTATTTCAACATGTTTTATTTCCATGGTGTTGCAGTTTTCTTCTGCATCTTTTTCCATACTTGTTTGTATCTAAATTTTCCTGTTTAAATTTAAAAGTTTTTTTTAACATATTGCTGTTATTAATCGTAGTTACAAATTTAAATGACATGCAATTTTATTTCATTTGGCTTCCAAGGATATGGGATATATATTATAGGTAACTTGTGTTATATGAATATAGATATTTGATACTAGTGATTAGTAATTGTGAATTTTATCAGGAAAATATTTATTTCATTTGTTGCTCATTTTAGTATGAATTTATTGGGTTTGCTAAATATTATCATTATTATAGCTATATCCCCTTGAAATAATTATAAGAAAATTATATTATACTTGATTAAATTAAATTTAAATGAGTATTTTTTCATTCATATTTAAGCCAAGCCGTAAAAGCAGAATATAAACTATCATCTTAATTCAACCTGTATCTTTAGAAATGTTATTTATTAATAATTCTTTTTCAGTTAAATTTGAGTTATTAAATATCTCACTCTTCATGAATAGTAGTTTTATCTAAAATATCCAGGTTTATAATATTCCATTAAGAACACAACTTTCAATTAAATAATATAAACAGTTTATTCTTTCTGGGGTAATCAAAAGATCATTATATTTCTTTTTGTAGTGATTAGATTTCTTTTCTGTGTTTTGATGTTATAGAACTTTGATTTAAGAATCAACAAATATTTTTTGAAGGCTTACTTTTTTTAAATGTAGTCATGTTATGAGATTATGTACACATACCTGCCAATTTGTGCATTTTGGACATGCATTGTATGATTATGAATAAAAATCACATTGTAAGATTGCATAAGTATATTTTAAGATGTGCAGTTTCAAACTATTTCAAATGAGTTTTAAAAATGGATTGTTTGATTACAAAATTTAGGTAATAAATTGCTCTTGAAGTGGGCGAAGGTTTCATTGACATGCTACCCAGGTAGCACAAACATATTGGCCAATATCAAAATTATAATATGGGGTTTACATCAAATGGTATAATGCCCATAAATGATATCCCTGAGTATCATTTTTTGATTTTTACCAATGTTAGTCAATATTCTCTGATATCACTGTATATCATTTTTTTTTTTTTTTATATTTTATTAATGCTGGTCAATACTTCCTTAATGTCCTTGAATATAATTTTTTAATATTAGTGTAATCTTGCCGAGCTGTTTGCGATGTTTCTATTTCCGATTGTAAGTCATACCATAATCATCTGGATATGATTTCGCGTGGGTCTCGTATAAGGAGCAGGTATGGAGGCGAAATAATTAGCCATAGATGATTTCAAACTTAACAACTATTAATTTATTTAACAAAAAAGCTTTTAAAGAAATATTAAAGTGTATAAGTAAAATCTTCCAGAGAGAAGATTACTCTAGACCAGGGGTCTCCAAACTTTCCAGCCTTAGGGCCATACTGATTACTCCAGTAAGTTCCGAGGGCAAAAACCATATTATCATTGTTGCCGGTGGTAAAAAGTAAAATAGTCCACTGATGAAAAAAAAAGTCCGAAAAAGTACGCAACGTTTAAAAAAGGCTGCAAATCGGACTAAAGTCCGCAAAACGGCAACACTGCATATTATTAATTTTCCTGTCATTATCTGTAATTTCTAGATTAGTCGTAGAGTACGAGCCATGAGGAGTAACGTGACACGACATCTGGTGGACACAAGCGAGATTGAGCGACTCTTACAATTAGCATATTAACAATGTGTTTCTTATATTAGCCTCATGTGATAATTTTGCCATGCAAAATAATTCATTTATTTTATTTATTTATTTATTTTTTTAAATAAGACTTTTCCTATTTATTTAGAAGTATTACATTTAATTTGTATTACCCAGCCTTTTCCTTTCCTACAGAACAAAAATCTATGGCAATCCTGTTTTACTTTGCTTGTTTCTGAAGATTAGTAATTTATTACAAAAAGTCATAGTACTTGTTATGTTGCCTCGTACTAAGTGGAGAAAGGGCAGAGTTAATTCACATTCAGCTGTTGTAGTATTGTGTGTTATGCTGTGCATATTATTTGATGCCATAAAATGATTTTTATTTTTACAATATTGATAGGTATAGCTGAATATTAAAATAATATGTTTATGATATTGTATGACATTAAAAATAAATAAATAAAAAATAGATTTCATAAAAACTGGCTAATTTATTGACATTTATTTTTTAGAATAATATTTCATCTAAAGCAAAACAAACATCTCTTTTAAATGCTTTCTTTCAAAAAATTCAAATTTTTATCTTACGTTAAGTCAGTCAGTATTAGAAGACGAGAAAATTTGATGTCAACATTCAGCAGCATTCAGATATTGGCCAACACTTGTACTACATTGATTGATATATTTCTGCTACCTGGGTATACCACATAAAAGATGCAGAGTACATAAATAGATGTAACTTTCAAAACTTAAGTCATTCCAAAGACTTGTTCCAAATCCTTTTGGTAAAATTACATTTAAGCTTAATTTGAATTTAATCTTAAAAATCAAATGCAAGTTGCTTATTTTCATTACAGTAGCTTTTAATGCACCATATAAATGAGAATAGCTTCAATTAATTCAGTTAGAAACATATTTGTTAAGTTTCAGCAAACTACAGTGTATCATAATGTTGTGCATTTTAACTGATCTATATTTAAAAAAAAAGTGAGAACTAAAAAGAAATTATTGTCAATATTGGTTCAAAATATTCTCATTTGTTTTAATTTGTTTTATTCCTGTTAGTGATTACATTTTGAATAAATTTATGGCAGCCATACACTAGCTATAAAATAATTTTTTATTTGCTTCTTTATGTTGGTTTCTATAAGTTAAATTATATATTTACTGTTATAAATAATATGACGTACTGGAGTAATAGTAGGCGAGGCCATCAAGGATGCAGGCTGAATATCTATTTAATCTTGATTAAATGATTTATTCATAAGAATATTTATGTACATCTATGTACAGGATTAATTAAATTCAATTAATTAGGAAATCTTGTGCTAAGATAAGCATTAAAAATGCAAAACACGTGGGTACAGTGAAGTTGGTAATACTCGGATACAGGAAACAGTTTTCAAATTAGTGCAAGTATGGGATTATGTCATTATGATCTATCTGTCGATGATTCGGAACAGTTGTTTTCTAAACTGAGGCTCAAAGTGCTCAGAGTACATATCTTGCTGGAATTCGTAGGGAATCGAGAGAGGCTAAACAATCCAGAGTGAGAGTAAGAATCACTCTCAGCAACTTACTTCAAAGCACGAAGTAGAAAAAAATAAACTTAGCGGGAAGGAGATCCTGAAGTCAAGGGTCGACTTCCTAGCAGAAATCAGAGATGCTGGCAGTCTCTGATGAAAAGCAAGCTTTGACAATTCAGAGAGACAAGTGGACTCTTCTTGAGCTCCACATAAAAAACCTGCCCTTCTTCTCTCATCCAATTTTCTTGTGTATGGGTTCCGGTTGCCCTTGGCACGATTCTTTCCTAAACCTTCCAGATACAGGGTGAGTCAAACAACCTGCCTGGCTCAGCTGACGCATTTTCATATGTGGCCAAAGTTCTTTAAGTTAACCAACCGACCATCATACATTAGTGGCACCATTAACTTGGTCCATATGTGAGGAACAGTGGACCCAACCGTAACTGGATTTATAATTATTATCAGAGTCTCTTGACGGCAATAGACATTATCAAGACGTAGATGCACTGGCTCCAGCATACTGACAGTTTTTAATTCCACTTAAACAACTACCTCTGTTTTGTGTATGGAAACCGGTACACAACTTGCCTTGTTCACACCGTCTAGTTGGCATGTGTTTCTACCTACAGGTAACAATAGGTTTCTGGTCTGAATGTCTTCTTCTTAAGGTCAATCTTTGGTTTCTTCTTTTTTGGGGGGTCATGTAACGGATCATTGTAATAACTTCAAATGATTTAACATGCCCAAAAAGAAACTTTTATGTCTTACGAGACTCATGGTTTTAAAAAGGACCCAATAATTAAAGCATATGTCTCTCTGAAAACCACTTTCATAAGTACTCATTAATATCCTTGAATAGAATAAGAAGGAATGTGACTATGTGATGGAAAGATTTAAGGGGTTTTTTTATTTGAAAAAGCATTATTGAGGGGATTATTTATGTAACTACCTCTGTCTAAAACTAATTATATTACTCTTTCTGCCTTATTTATGCATGCATATTTAAGGACATAATACAAAGAGGAAATCATTTAAAATCTTGAGAACTTTCTATGCTTACATTTCATGTTGAAGTATTATGCGTTAGGAATCATATTTATACTGACAGTTTCCATCTAATTATAAATTTGTACTGTTATAATGTGAAATTTTTAAATTTTCTAAAATGACACCTTGGCAGGTATGCATACATAAAGCATGTGCATGTAAAAGAAAAAAAAATGGCTATACCTTGTAGTTTTTATAAAATTCTGTTTGTTGTTATGTTTTATGTATTCAGGAATAATTTATTTAGGCTATATTCTTTACCCCATAATCACTTAATTGGCATATTTTTTCATTGAACAGATTGAATTAGATTTGCTCAGAACCCTACCAAATAATATTCACTATGAAAATGTTGATGCTGACGGAATACCTAAACTAAGAAGAATTCTGTTAGCATTTAGTAGGCATAATCCAGATATTGGATACTGTCAAGTAAGGCAACAAATATTTTTTTTAAACTTTTATGTTAATTTTTAAGTATGAAATTTTGAAAAATATCAAAATTTGGATAATTATTCATTTTGTTATTAGTTTTATCTCTAAGTTTGAAAAGCCATATATATCTAGTGATATTACAACAGTTTTTGTTCTTTTCAACTTTAAATTTCACAGTCATCTGTTTAAGAAACTTGGTAAGATTCACTCAGCATAATAGTTCATTTTATGATAATTATTTTATCAGACACAATTTCTGTGAATTGAGACATTTTTCTTCAGTATATAGGGAAGTTTTTATAACTAGTCATTTATTTGTATATGCTCCTTGAGTTTCCAAGGCATTTTTCTCTTAGTTATCTTTGGAGCTAACATTTGTGTAAGACTAAAAGTTGTTCTTTTTCAAAAGTGAGCAATTTCTAAATGAATCGTCATCAGTTATTACAATGTAATTCGAAGTTCATTTGGTCCATTGACTTCCCAATTCAAAATATATATCCTTTCTTCAAATTGGGAAAGTTTTGAAAGTTTTTTTCCTTCTTCTTAACAAAATTATACAAATTTCTAGAACTTCACTAAGTTTATATTTGATAAAACACATAATTTACTATAAAAATATTTAAAATATTAAAATATACTTTTAATAAAATTAAAAAAATGATGCAAGTTTTTGGAAATTTCTTCAAATTGAAAAAGTTTTTATGTTCTAATAATTCATATGAATTATATTTATTTAATTTTTTATATGTTTTTCCTTGTTCTTAAACAAAATAATATCTAATATAAATCTAGAATTTCACTTAGTTTATGTTTGATAAAATACATAATTTATTATAAAAGTATTTAAATTATTAAATGATACTTTTAATAAATTTCACAAAATTATATAATTTTTGGAAATTTTACTTTTATTTATGATAAAAAAATAATATAAATAAAAGTGAAATCTTCAAAAATCTCTTATTTTTAGTTAATTTTGTTGTCTGTTTGGTTTTATAAGTTTCATATCTTACAATTCAGGGTTTGAATCGCCTTGCTGCTATTGCATTATTATTTATGGAAGAAGAAGATGCATTCTGGTGTTTAATAGCTATTACCAAAAAAATCATGCCAGATAATTATTACAGTCAAACTTTGATTGGATCTCATGTGGATCAGGTAACTTTAATAATATTTTAGTATTTATAATAACAACAATATTGTATGTATACAGAGAGAGAGAAACAGTCAACAGCTACATGAAAAAACATATACCTTGTTACATATTTTTATATTATTTTGGGTACAATCCAGTCTCCTATAATGTGATTAATCCATGATGCATTATCTAGAAATCATGTTATATGAAACACAAAATTAATTCAAATTACAAAATGCATTTTCTTGAAACCATATTATAAGAAACATAGAAATAAGACAAATCAGATTGATTTTTACCACACCACGTAATATAGAAATTCTGTCACATTGTATGTAAACTGCATTATAAGCAACTTGAATTACTACAAATCAAATGAATTTTTACCGTGTTATACAAAATTTCAGCAATAAATAAATACATAAATCAGACATTATTACAAATAAATTTTTAAAAAATAAATCTTAATATGTTCAATAGTTTTTTCATAATGATACAGTAAATTCTATCCTTTTTATTATATAGATTAAAAGATAGAAATGTTTTATTGTTTGTCCATTTTTAGAGAAATTCATTGATAATTGGAATTATGAATATTTCATAAATTTCAATTACAGAAATATAACACATCAAGTAAGTTTTTCCATCGATAGAAGTTTGAAGTCATTTGAATTCGGATGTTTTTATATGAAAAATGTGTTATAGGAAAGTTGCCACAGATTTTTACACTGCATTATAAGAGACTTGACTGTATATTTAAGCTCTTAAGATCTTTTTTAACACATTGTATGCGGGATGCATACTAATATGTTTTCTGACGATTGATACTTGAGCATGTGTCATGTACTAGTACAGGTTAGTGTAACAACATGGTTTATTTGTGGGTAGTAAAATAATGGTATATACAGAAAAACAAAGCCGAATGTTCTTGTGTTTCATTTTTTTATAATGTGAAAATATTTATATATAACATAATTTGAAAAAATTAAAACTATGTACTTCTATTCCTATTTGATTTTTCATATTTGCGATACTATTATAAATTTATCCACTAAAAATATATTTTTTGTTTACAATAATCTTATGGTTGTTATTTATATATTTCTATTTATATATTTGTTTATATATTTCAATATAAAATACAAAAAGTTGGTTAAAAAATTAAATAATTTTCAATCTATTGAGATTTAACTGAATAACTAAATTTATGCCCAAAACGTCCGCTCCTGGTACAATTCCATTGTGAAAAATATCCAAACATAATGTGTTAATAGAAGATCGTTTAATAGGCAAATATAATCAATACAGATTGTTTGAGCTTCTTTTGGTGAAAAATTTACTGATTTTTTTACTGAGATTTTATTACTGATATCAAAAATATTTTGAAGTTAATATATTTTTAGCAGTTAATCTTGGCTTGAATATTTATTATCTGATTTAATAAATGATTAAAAGTTTCATGTGAAATTTGAAAGAATTCAGAGATTTGTAATTTAGCTGTAGGAGTTAATTTATTTTAATGTAGAAAGATATTAATAAAATATACGTGTAATGCTTATTAAAGAGTTTAGTAGCATATAATACTTTTGTAACAGAATTTGTTGTTAATTCTTTTAGGTATTTACATCTTCCTTATATTTTTATGTCAAGAATATATTATTATGTTAAGTATATATTATATATATACTTATCATCACTTATGATATTTACCATTAAGTATATATGATATATTTTATGGTTAAAGATTGATCAGTGTTCTTTATTTATATTGTGTTGGTATTATTTACTTTTCAGAAAGTTCTCAAAGATTTGATGGCTGACAAGCTTCCTCGTCTCTATTCTCATTTAGAGCAAAATAATGTTGATTTGTCACTTTTTACTTTCAACTGGTTTTTCACAGTTTTTGTAGATAACATTCCAGTAGATACATACCTCCGGATTTGGGATGTGTTTCTTTATGAAGGCAGTAAAGTAAGGGCAGATTCTTTACAAACTGTTTTGAATTACTTCTGATTTTATTCTATTTTTATTATTTAGGTCTAATTGATTCTTGTATTATTTTAAAAAAATAATCTCTTAAGTTGATATTATATTTATATGCAGTATTAATATTGAAATAATATCCCTGAAAACCTTAATCTGGTTATCTTTACATACCTTACTGAGATTAAAATAAATTTCATCATTTTATAACTCTTGTGGGGCAGAAGTGATAGGAACAGTTCAAGCTGGTTCGATTGGTACTGATTACATAAAGAAATGAATAATAATAATAATAATTATCCTTCATTACAAGTATATAATTTTTCATTGTTTTTTTTCTGAAATTTTTTTCTAAGACCAGTTTATGATGCATATTAGTTTTCTCAACTAATAGTAGAATAATTTGTTTTGAAATAAAATTTTCAAAAATGTCTCAGTTAAAAGGATTTTCTGCCAAGGTTGATAAAAATCTTGATTTTTTTTTTTTAAGAAAATTAAAAAAGTTGGATTTTTTATTTAAATCAGATTTTTTTTTTATTTAAATAGGATTTTTTAAATTTAAATATATTTAAGTATAATATTTGATACAAGCAAATTAAATTGTTTAAATTAGATGCCTCAATCAATTCTTTTTTATATATAATAAAAAATACATATAACTAAAATAAATATGTATAATATATAAGAATAATTCATAAATCAGTAGAAAATAATTACTTGCAATATAGGGTTTTTTGCTTGTTTTAATTATCTATACCATAATTTAAATAAATGATGCTTCATGTTATTTTATACATTTTACTTCTTCAACCATAGAATTATTAGAAAAATAAGGGTAGACTAAGGGCTAAGTAATCACAATAATTTTTATTTTTTATGAAAATTTTACAACCAACTTTTTATTTTGTGACAGTGGTTAAATGTTAAATGATTTATAAATAAAAACAAGTTTAGCTGCTTTGTCGTTTCAGAATTCCAGAATTATTCCCAGGTTCATAAAAATGAATAAATAAATAAAAGCAGGAGGGGATAATACTTATTATATTTTTAGGCACATTTGTTTTTATTTTTTAGAGGCACTTAATATTTAAAAAGTCAGGGCGTTCTTTTCAAGGTATATTAATGAAATTTTTACTATGCCAGTAATTTTTTAATACAAAAGACAAAAACAACATTTGACTGAGAGATAAGAAAGAGATAGGGGAGAAGAAGTGAATAGTAGGTAAGGTGCTATTATAATAATACAAGGACATGCAGGGTGCAGCAGCCTCCTGAAACCATCTGGAAGCAACTCTGGGTTGTCAATATTTTTTTATTGTACTTATTACTAACAGCTTTTTAAAAAAAATTTAATCTTTAAAAATTGATTTAAATCAATGATTTTTTTTAAAAAATCAACTGATTTAAATCACTCAATCCTATTTTCTGCAATTATTATCTGTTTTTGTTATTGAAATAATGTATTGTTGAGTCTAAGTTAACTTCACCCCATTTGAATTGATTACCAGCAGATTTTGCTTTTTCTTACTATGTTGCACATTTATGCAGTTTCATCACATGTATTAGTTTATTCTAATATAGTATTTTCATATTCTGAATTATCTCACCCATTGTCATTTTTAGTATTCTCTAATACTTCATCTCCTCTATCCCCATTCTTTAAATTTGCCGAAAGTTCTTGAGTAAAAAAGAGTAATCTTTATGTAATCACTGAGGCATTTCCTAAATAAAAGATGAACATTGACTTAACTCTTTAAGACCACAAAATAGAATTTCAAATGTCCTGTGATTCCCAGCTCAATAGCCCAAACTTTGCATGTTTTCCTTCCTTCAGTGTTTTTTTTTTCCACCTGTCAATCTAAGTAGACAATTTAAAAATTGGATAGAGTACCAGTGAGATGTTTCATATTATCCAGCAACAATTATTGTTTTTGAACATGTTGTGAACACCTCAGGAAAAATAGACCTAAAAATGTCGGATGTTGACAATGAGCCATCTGTTCACTTCTATCAGCATTACCTATTAGCAGTCATACCTCTAAAGGAGAAGGAAATTTTCTCAGATAGCTTCGGCTATTCTGAGACTCAGGGATGTTAGCTATCAAGGGCTATTGTGGGAACAAAAGGATTAAATAAATAATATTATACTGATTGTTGAATAGATGAGAATAATAGTAGAACATCCCTTATGAAAATAGAGAAAAACAGATGATAAATCCTCTAACTGTGTGATATTTTATGAAGAACATGTTTGAGAATGCAGAAAGACACCTATTCCAAAAATGTAGTATATTAATTATTGAATTCATGAGAATAATGGTAGTACTTGCCTTATGAAAATAAGGAAAGGCAAATGATAATTCAGTGAATGAGTGCTAAATACATACATTATTATGGGTAAAAAAAAGTTGTTTTGAGAGTAGAGAAAGCAGGTAAAAAATCCTCCAGTAATCCAGTGTGTTTGAAATTTATAAAAAATATAAGCAACCTCATGTTGTTAAAGTCTTAAAAATCAATAGACTGCGATGGCTTGAACACCTATTCCGACTCGATGACATAAACCCAGTAAAACAGCTCACTTTCACTAATCCCATGGGACAGAGGAAACAAGGAAGACCACCAATTAGGTGGCTTGACTCAATAGAGTGGGACTTAACTACTGTCAAAAAGGGAAACTGGAGGAGTCTTGCAGCAGATAGGAACGGCTGGAAAAAACTGCTTGGGACAGCCTTGACCTGTAACAGGCTGTATTCCTTATTATGTAAACATTTCCTTTAGAAGAAGAATCCAGTGTGTATTAAATATGAGTTTATAGCTTTACTTCTATCAAACTCCAATTATTTTCCATTTTACCCCCACCCACCTACCCACCATGCTTTCACCTCAAATCATTATTGTTTGATGGATAAGAAAAGTTTAAGCAGCTCTGTTTATTATCCATCCTGTAAAGGTTAAGTATAGCTTATAAGTTAAAACTTTGCTGCATATATATTTAAAATATTTGTTTAACCTGTTAAAGTATGTGCATTCTGTTTTCTAGGTATTATTTCGATATGCTTTAGCTATTTTGAAGCTATGTGAGAATGAAATTTTACAAAAGAAAGATTATTTGTCTATAAATAAGTGCCTTAGAAGTATATCGGATCATGTTATTGATGCTAAAAAATTAACACATGTAAGTAGATTTTTTTGGGTAACTTGGGCAAAATAAATAAATGTATTGAAAATTATGATTTGCATGTTTATTTTCTTAAAGTCTTTATAGTAGATAATACAAGCTATGCATTTTTCCTTCACTAGACATTTTTCATTCACAAAACTAGAAATGTAGAAAAAATAAGCTTTTGTTTCTATTATCATCACATAACAGAAGTGTTACCGTTTTTATTAAAAGTACGTTGTTTTAGTAAGAAATGCAAATAATAAATCTGAAAAGTCATAATTAATATTCTTTGATGATTGTTAGGAGAATTATCATATTGTTTGAAAATTATAGTCTCAAATCACAGCTGTTATACCAAAGTAAAGAGTATTTTTAAAATATGTTTTGGAACTTATGTAAGCTGTTTAGTATTTTTCTTTCCAATTTACTCAGATATATCTATTTAGTATTTTTGAATAATTATTTTCATTAAAGAACTGTGCGTACCAAAGTAATTTTTTTTAATGGAAGTTTGTTTTAGAATGTGAATAGGTTTATATAAATTATTTTGTAAACTCATTGTTTTTGTATATGATTTATAAGTTTACAATTTTCATTTATACATTTTCTAAATAGTATGTAATATAATAATTTATTATAGCATGTTGAATTTCATTTTCTATTTTCTTGGAAAATGTCAGATAATCATATAACTACTTCTAATTAAAACAAATTAATGTCTTATGTTATTATTGGTATATTACCCGAAAAGTTAATTTAATTCACTTAGTAACTGTGCAAATTCTTATATATTTTTTAATTTTTAAAATTGAGATTTTTCTATTCTTTTACTTTTACTTGATTTTTAATGATTTCATTCTGATATCATTAGCATATATACTTTTAAGATTAGAAACAATTATTAGTTATTTATTGTGTAAAATAAGTAGAATTCTTTTGCTGTAATAGTTGTTACTAGTCAATGTATACATGAAATTGGTATAGTTATTAATATTCTCATTTTTTCATTGTTTTACTCCATATTATTTGACATATATTTATTCATTACAGATTGCTTTTAATGAGCTGAATCCCTTTTCTATTAAAACAATTAGTTCTAAGCGAGTTCAACATTATCCTGTTATTGAGGTATGTATGCATGGTTAATATTTAATGTTTAAAAAATCTATAGTTATAAAAAATCATAAAAACTAGATTTTATGTAATTTCCTTAGCATCTGTATCACAGTGTTTTTTTTTTAATGAATTTATGGAACTGTTGATAAAAAATAGAAGGTTATCAGTTCTTCTTTGAACATTATAGTATAGTTAAGAAAAAAAACTGCCAAAGAGATCAAAGAAAAAAATCATGTTGATATTTGTTTTACCTGCTTCTTAATTTTTTTAGAACATCTTTCTATAAGGGCTATTTTAGTATAAGCAAGATATAGATCAGCTATGCAGCAGATGATCAGCTAATTCTTTTTAGAGGAAGGCAAAATAAATAAATTTATAATATAAACTTTTGGCAGACCAATGTAATTTATTATTAAACTCAGAAAGGACTAAAGGAAATTCTTATTATACTTAACAGAAGTAATGAGAGGGGAAAGTAATTCAGACTATAAAATTAAAAATATAGTTTACTTCAAGTAATGAATATTCAGAACTTAATAGTATATACTTTTGGTTACTGCACCCCAAATAAATAAAACAACTTCAAACTCATTGTTCTGCTGTTAAGTTCTCAATAGGGCATATTCAGCAACAAAGAAACAATTCCTTAAGTACTTCTCTCTCTTTATGATATTTTATAAGGTTAATTACTCAGAATGACAAAAGTAAAATTAAAAAAACAACCTGTCTTAAATATAAATCATGTTCCACTTTTATATAATTGGTAAAAAGTGGAAATTTTGGTTTACCATCCATAACTTATCCAATCAAAATTAGTTTACTAAATTTTTGTGCGTAGCCCTAATTTAGAGACTAAATCACCGCTTCCTAAATTTATCGAAGATGATTACTGAAAAACTTGGTTAACTAATTATTGTAAACCCTATGTAATTACATAACTTCAAATATCTAGAAAGAAAACTATTGCAGTTAATTGTTTTAATGTCAGGAATAAAGTTCTGACAAGATTTCGAGCCGAATGATGGCTGAATGGTTAGGGTGCTGGCCTTCGGATCCAAAGTTCGTGGGTTCGAATCCCACTATGGCATGGATGTTCGTAGCCATTCAGAATCGGCTTTAAGCAGTAGGTCCCGGTCTCATTAGCCCTCATGTTGCAAATAGTAGACCATAGTGATTCAAACCAAACCAGACCAAACTGACAAAATTTCTAAAAGTTTTGCCGTCCTTCCATTCAACAGTACGTTTCCACTTTCCTTACATTTCTGAATAGATTAATGTTACTTGATATGAACAAGTATGAGCTATTCTGTTATCCTTAAAATTAATTTCTGACTATTGAATTCAAATTCTTCTTAAATTTACTTCAAATTTACTTATCAAAAATAAATATATCTTAATTATTTCATGTATATTTGTTACGGTGTGTCTCATTATTTTCCTTATGCGAAAGTTTTTAATTAAGTGTCTATATAAAATTCTTACAACAGTATTTTATGTATTAAGAAAGAATCCTTTAAAAATTTGTGGAAAATTACACATTTACAAAGCATTGAGCACAACCTAAATGTTTTTAATTCAATAGGAAAATTTCTACATTGTTTAAAATCTGTGGTGGTCAAGATAAAACCTCTAAGCCAGACCTATTTAGACTGCAAGGTGTACTTTGCTTATCAGTGGTGTATGGAATTAGATTTGATTTGATTTCTCTATCAAAGATTTTAAATTATTATTTATTTTTTGTAGCTTGTAGCCGACAGGAAGTTTTTTCATATTACAGTATCACAATATTAAGTCAATGTTTAAATCTCTAATGTAATTTGTATCATGTTCTAAGGAAACTGTATTATATGAAACTCAGAATTAACTCAAATCAGGATATGCATTCTGTTATGGAAAACTGTTATGAAAAAAATAGAAATACCATATCAGATTAATTTATACCACGTTATATGGACACCAATGCTATAATTATATGGTTTGGTTTGGAATGCTACGGTCTACTTTTGGCAACACAAGGGCTAATGAGACCGGGACCTACAGCTTAAAGCCGATTCTGAATGGCTACGAACATCCATGCCACAGTGAGATTCAAACCCACAAACTCCAGTACCAAAGGCCAGCACCCAATCGGCCATCGTTCGGCTATAATTATATGGAAACTGCATTATAAGAAGCTCAAAATTAATACAAATTAAATGAATTTGCCCCACATTATACAGAATCATATAAGTGTTTATTTGTTTGCTGATTTTTAGCAAAATTTCCTGATAACTGGAATTGAGAATATCTCCTAAATGTGAACTACAAAAATGTAACATATCATATAAGTGATGCCAAAGATAAGTTTTTTGGCATGTTTTGGTATGAAAAACATATTATAGTGAGACAGTTTTATAGAACTATGTAATTTTTGCTCTACATTATATTAAAATTGCACTATAAAAACACTATATATAGATAATTTACTGTATTACTCTCTTCTGAAATTTCAAATGCAGTAAATATTTACGTCAGAATTTAGTTCATTATTATTGAGGTACCTTAGGCCAAATTTTATAGTTTCAATGACATTTATGCCTCATCGTCAATCTCTTAGCATGATAGAATTTATGTAACAAATCTTAATTTGTCAGAGGTATTTTTAGTTTTCCATTGATATAAGTTGTTTATTTACTAATTCATTGAATTTGATATCTTCTAAACTTATCTATAACTAAACATTTAATTGTGAAGGCATCCAAGTTACCTCTGTAGGGTTTTTAAATTTTTTTTTGTACAAATTCTAAGAATTTGGCTCTTAGCAATTAGCTGAATGTTTTGTTGTTTCTGTATAAATATCTAGATGTTTAGACTGCAAGTCTACTGATAAAATATTAATAAATAGGGAACAATATTATGTTTAAATAGTGTAAGTTATTATGAAGCAAGCCTTTCCCCTATAACAATTCTTTTTTAATATTTTGCCCATACATTGATCAAATTCTTTAAAGTTAGGTGATGTTTTAAAGTTGATATATATACATGTTGATATAAATAATTATTCTGAAGCAACTTATGTTGTTCACTTTACCTGAATTATCAGGCCTTATACAAAGCATCTTTATGCAAAATTCAATGAGTATATGTAAATTTTTTATTTCAGCGCTATATTTTCACTCACAGGCAGTCATCTGCTATATTTTATGTTCATTGGTTTTAGAAAAATGTGTAATCTATAGGTAAGATTCTTTCATCGCCAGCACTGTAAAAATAACATGCTTATCACACTTTTTAGCTAAATAATACTTTATTTTAAAATCCTTACATTCTGAATAATGCCTCAAAACAAACTACTTTGAAATATCTTGATATTCTAACCAAATATTCTAATAAAATACTGGAAATAAAAGTATTATTTTATTACATTTGAAATGTAGTTACCAGACATAAATACAAAAATAATTGAACAAAAGAATAAACTATTGCAGAGTTTAATTTTAGTGTATGGTGATGAATATATTTAGAGTGCTCCAGTATATTAGTTTTTCTAAATATGGATAATTTTTAAGTTAATTTTTTGCCCTGAGTTACAAGTTAAAATCTAAACATAAGCAAGCTTTAGTGATCTCACTGAAAAAGTGTCCCATTAAATGGAATTTATAAAAGAAGTTTATTTCCCTCAAATTCACTTCTATCAGGTTTTATAATGTCTTAGCATATTTATTTTTTATAAAGCTATTTTCTTATGCTAAAATACATAGTGTAAGGAAGCTGATATGAATTAATCTTATTTCAATTCATTTTAACGGAATAATTGATTTGACATAAGAGCAAATTGACTTTTAATCTCTTCCACTGATACAATTAATCCTTTGACTGTTGAAATCAGACAGAGATGTCCTTATATGTTTTGACTTTTTCAAGAATAATTCTTTTTTTCATGCCTCATAGAAGGTCCCAAAATACAATGCTAACAAAATGAGAGGTCATATGTTTGTATTTGCTTCCCAATAAAGACTGTGTTTGTTGAATGGACACTGATGGCAAATCTTGCTTCTGTTGTTAAAAGAGACAATACCACAACTGTGTGTTCTCAATACATAATTCTGAATTAGGGGAAGAGGGGAAATGAATTTCTCTGTCATTCGTTCCTCATTTATCAGCATTTTGCTAGACCAGTCATCTTAGCTGTTTTACTAAAGAAAGGGCTAAATTCAGGGTATTATTAAAAAAAAAGTTTTCTGGAGACAGTATCAGAAGTTTAACTGAATGTGTCCAATGTGACTTTTCAGTCACTGACAAATGAGAGAGAATGATATGTCCTATAAAAATTGCATAAAAATAGGCTCTTTCCCAGCAATATAATTATGAAACTGGGTAATTATATTAGAAGATTTTAGCACACTTTTATATATAATGAAAAATTATATACACTTTTATATATAATGAAAAATTATATTTTCTCTTGTTAGAACACTTCTGTAATCAGTGTGATTTAAAAAGTCAGAAGAGAGAAAATTTTTACAGAGAAATTCTTTTTAAAAATTTAGGAAAAGGTATATTCAAAAAGCTTAAACCTATGGAATTTCTCTAAATCATTAAATGTAAGAATCTGTAATAGGTAAGAATGCAGAATTTTTCATTATTTTCAATAACTGTCTTTCTGACTCTTAACAATTTCAAAACCCTGAATCCATGAATGTTAAGAGCACAGGCTTGCAATTCCGCCACTTTTCTCACCTTTAGTCACTTTTTTTACAATTGATCACTTTTAGTCACTTTTTTAAGTGAACAGTCACTTTTAGTCACTTTTTTCATGGTGTATCACAGCAAAAGTCTGTTGTTGAAAAAAAGAAAATCTGAATTAATAACAAAATATTTTAATAAAAGACCAAAAATGGGATGCTTTAATCTTTTTTTTTTTTTAATGTAATTAGTCATGATTTCCAGAATTTAGTGATTTTAAAAAGTCGTAAAGGAATTCCTGAAATCTACATTTGTACTGAAATGTACATTGAATACATTAAAGTAATTTACGTCAAAGCACACATTTCTCTTTTTCTTTTTCTGCACAATTTTTGTTTAGATACTCTAATCTAGCTATGTATGTATTTCAAAACATCATTAATCTATGCAGAAAATTGTGATTATAAAATTAATGTCTTGTATGTATTCAAATCTAATTTATAGATTTTCTTTAATAAAAGACAATGTTGAGTTGTGTTAAACAAAATTTTTAACCTTTTTGGTATTTGAAGCTAAAATCATGTCTTGCATGAATCATTTGATTTAGAGTTAAAATAAATAGAAAAATCTTAATAATAGCATTTGTAATCAAGAGGAGAAAAAATCGCTTTTTTTTTCCCCAATGTTTAATCACTTTTTAGTCGCTTATTCTGTATTATTTGTCACTTTTCTCACCTTTTTGAAAGTACCTCAGCAGTTGCAAGCCTGACAGCATTAAAAGGTTGTTTGAATATTATTATTGTGTTTATGCTTCTTTAGTGTTATAGGATAAGGCATTTTGCTTTCAACAGATTAAAAACTTAGTAAGAAATTGAACATGGTAGTTGTATTTCTCTACAGATAAATTATCTCTTAAATTGAAAAATACACACATATGCAAACAAAAAGTGTAAAGTATGATTAAGTATTCTCTAATTTAAATTATTTGTATTAAAAAAAGTGAAAGCTAGTATGTTACATGTTATTTATTATGAAATATTAAATAACAAAATAAGATATGTAAAAAATAATGTTGGTTAAAAATTTCTGATTATAGATGGAATTGAATACAAATAAATACCATTAGAGTCTAAAATAAAATAACATAAGCTGGATTCCTTATGAATTTTGTTGAGGTTTTCAGGCATTGGAAATACAACATACAAACCATAAAAAACTAAAAAAAAATTTTATCAATTTTTTTAATATATTAGAAAATCTTTTAATTTTTTAAAATGAGGATTATTTTAATGCTTATTTTTCTGCAACATTAAAAATCTAAATTCCAAAAGCCTTTAATTTTGCTTTTTTAATTTTTTTTTTAAAACTGCTGTCTTTGATTAAAATAAGTTATTCTATTTTAATCTTGAAATAATTTTCTTAAGCATTTTTAAACTAAAATTGTATAATAATAATATTTTTAAATCAAATTAAATTCTTATTTGATCTTTTATGTTTCTGAAACAAAGTTAGTACTTATAATCTTGTACTTTTTGTGTTGAAAAATGATGAGGTAGAGGTGTTTTAATACTGTACCATTTATCAATTTTTTTCTTAATGTATTTATTCAAAGGCTTTATAAATTGTTGGAACTGGGATTGTTTGAATATCCCAGGCTTTATATTTAGCTACAATTGATACTTTATTTTTACTAATCATAATAAATATTTTTATGTTAAAATTAATTCTGAACAGTTTATATCATGTACTTAGTTTTAAACATGCAGGTTATGGAAAACTGAAGTGTAGAGTTCTCTTTATTTGATTTCAGTTTGTCTGTTATTTTAGACTAAACTACAACTAGAGTATTGAAATGTAGACTGAACTTAATCATACTTAACCATACTTTTTATGATAAACGAATGAATATAATAAATTTTGTTCAAAATTTTAATTTTCATATTTGAAAACATGAACTGTGACCAGCGTTATGATATAAGATAATTTTAACCTGCAAAAGAAGTCAATCAAAATATATTCTAATCTAAAAAGAAATTAGAAATGTACTAATTTTCCATTTTTATACCCAATATCTATTTAAAAATAAATTGCTGTTGTTTTAATGGATATTCATGTCATAAAATTACAAAATCAAACTTCAAAAGTACTTCTTCATTTTAAAAACAATAGAACTGAAATTAATGTGTATTGACTTTTTTATTCCATGATTTCAATTTCATAAACACTGAATCTGTGAAATAACAGTTACCTCTGAAAGGTAACCTCATTTGATCAGTCGCATGATTGACTGCAATTTCAGGTTTTAGTGTGTGTATGTAATATACACACATAAATGAAAAAAATTAGCAATTTATAACTTTATTATTCTTGAAATAATGTATAGCATCAAAAAAGTATGTTATTGTTTATTTAGCTGTATTTGAACATCTATTACTTTTTCTAAAAATATATTTTTTATTAACCAGTTTTCCTTATGAAATTTTTCTCATAGAATCAACTCCAAGAGCTTGTATCAATGAGAAATTCTTTGTCCAGGAATAGGGAAAATGTAACAAGTGTTGATTATATGAGTGAAGAAGATTAACCTAACACAAAACTGTATATATAACTTTGAAATACTGTAAATTAACTGTGCTGTTATGAAATATTTGATAATTAATTTTGTGTACTTTAGAACTACCTCTTTTTAATCAATGAATTTTTATTTTCATTAGCACTTAGAGTAGTAGTTATTTTAATTGTATAATAATATATTAATGAATCATATATTAATTTAATATAGTTTATATTGCAGTAATGTGTTCTTGGTATAAAAGTATCTGTGATTTTATAAAATTTGTTTTAATTCAAGTTTATTATATTTTGTGTTTTACTTAGCTTTCTATTTTACCTTGCAGTTGTGTTTTATTAGCCTAAATCAAGTTCTGTTCATTTGAATTACTAACCAATCAATTGATTTAAATTTTGTGTGCTTATAACATGTCTATTCATAGTTCTTAACAAAAAAAAATCTATCTTTGATAAAGATTCCACTTTAACTTGATATATATCCTGTTTAAAAGGGTTGGCTCAGTTAAAATTCTTACTTAAATTTCAAAATTTCCTTCTGTTTTAAATTAATCACTTACATATTTCTAATATTGATTTTTATAATTAATTTTTTAATTTTTTTACTATGCATATGTATCTAGAGGCTTCATATATGAATTTCACCAGGCAAAAATCAAAGCAAATAGTTGTTACAATGATTTGTGCTATATGATATTTTTTATTTAGAAAAGTTAAGAAAAATGTTTATTTAAAATTTTTAACCCTGTTTGCTTCTGCCATATCACATTTGAAATAACTATTTTTCGCTCTTATATTAAATATATTTCCTGTACTATAAACTAGGGTTTCAATATAGATGCAAAGGACAATAATGCATCTTTCTCATTTGTAGTATCAGTGTGCATATTTGTCAGTAATGTCAGGAAAAGTGTCAAGAGAAAATCAGAATGGCAAATGCGTTAGGAAAATTAATCATAATTTATGATCTCTGTAACCATTCTGTAAATCAATTTTTTTTATGTCTGAAAAGCAAGTCAAGTTAAACTACATATAATAATTACAATAAAATATATGTTAAAAATACGCATAAAAAAGGTAAATTTAAGTATTCGTAATTTACTGCTCTGATTACTTTTCTGTCATATTATCAATAGGATTTTCAAGAAGGACATCATAAGAATATTATTTAAATAATTATAGTTTATTGTATTTATTCTATGAAGCTGAAACTAATTAGTTTTATTTTTAGCTGTGGACAGTTTGGAATTTTTCTTATCTTCTAAAAAGTTAAAATTATAGTAGTTATGTGCTACTGTAATGCATTTGTATATTTTTATTATATGCTGAATTTTTTTGTAGTTTTTTTTTAAAGCTAAAATGCCAAAAAATTCTTTAGAAGTGAGCCCAAATGCCATGAAATGGACTTTTTGTAATGTAGTAGATACTATGTATGAGCAGGGCTTGATTTAAAAAATATAGACTAGAAAAATGTAGATTTAAAACAATATTTTATCACAGGGGTGCAGAAAACCTGTCAGTGTACAATTTTTTCCCCAGCATATAATTTCTTTTCTCTGAAATTTCGCTGAAAAGTCTTCAGCGAAAATTCATCATATAATAAAAGTATATTTTTATTATATGCTGAATTTTTTTGTAGTTTTTTTTTAAAGCTAAAATGCCAAAAAATTCTTTAGAAGTGAGCCCAAATGCCATGAAATGGACTTTTTGTAATGTAGTAGATACTATGTATGAGCAGGGCTTGATTTAAAAAATATAGACTAGAAAAATGTAGATTTAAAACAATATTTTATAGTCTTTAGCCTAAATTTTTGTTTGTCTTTGATGACAATTAAATTGGTAGAGTTTTTTTATACATAAAATTGGGCGAAAATTTCATATCCACAGAAGTCTGAATTTTTCTTGAACCTGATTTGCATGTTCAGACTTATTCTCCACCGCTGCTTTACCACTAAATAAAATTTAAAAATAAATACACAAGATTTGTGAGAATGTTAGTTTGCAATTATAATCTCATTTAAGGTTCCTTAAAATCTAGGGTCCTAAGCTCAGGCCTTGCAAACATAGGTGGCATTTATTGTCTGTATGGGAAGTATTTTGGTGAAAGGAGAGGAAATGAAGTTATGGTGGATGTGATTTGCTGGGTATCAAAGAATTGTATAAAAAAAAATCCCTTTTTTTCTGGTTAAGATCTGGATTTCAAGGTGTAATGTACATTATAATATGAATTATTTTTTTATTTATGGTATTTAACAAAATTGATTCATTCGAATGGAATCCCTCTAAGTAATATCTGTTGAAAGTGTTTCTTTGTACTCTAGAGAGTCATAAAATACATATGTATTTACACACACATGTATGAAAATAATATCCTTCAACATTTGAAGATTATAACCAGTACATTTTTATGACAATACATTATGGTGAATTTGTACCTGAGTTGTTGCCTACATGTTTATATTATTAGAAAAAGGACATGATACTTATGTACACTAGATATATAAACACCTTATTTTTACCATTTTGCTTTAGCTATGATCACATTATTCCATTTTGTTATTATCATTTAGATTATACAAATTTACAATTTATGAATTGCAAATTATTTCAATAATCAATTATTTTGTATTTGATTGAAATATTAAGCATTTCTCTAGTCTTTGTCACCATTGTATGGGTTTAAATATATGTTCTTTTTTTCATCCTAGTACATCAATTTCTTATATGCTTTATTATATTACAGTTACCTGATATTTCTTTTATAGATTCCAAGAGTTTTTTATTATTATTCTTTTGTATTATATGCTTATGTGTCACAGATTATCTCAATCATATTTGTATTTCATTATTGTCACATTCCTTTCTTCATCACTATTAGTTCTTAAAATCTCAATTTTGTGTTACTCTTTTTAGATAAAATATTGTAATCAAGAATAATAGTATTGCTAAGAAGCAACATAAAAATCAGAGTATTTATCATTCCATTTCATATTTAAAGAGAATAAAGATATTACTACATAATATTGATACTATAATGATAATAAAATATTATGAGTATATGTAACTGTTCATTAAAAGTACAATAATTAATATTTAATTTTAATCAAGATGTATTGTTAAAACTTATTGATTTTTATAATCTAAATTGTTCTGTTTCTCAGTAAAACAAATTAATCAGACTACAGTCATATATATATAAGCCAATCAGATAAATGTAAGCTAATCATCTCTCAGACAAAAACAGCTAATTACACGGTTTCCGCTCACCTGAAAGTCAGGAAAAGTCATGGAAAATCATGTATTTAGACAGTGGATTAATTTTGTCATGGAAAGTCTTGATTTTTCAAGTAAAATGAGTAAAAGTCATGGAAAGTCATGGATCCGCTAAACTACCAATTTTAAAAAAATGCATTGAATTGTTTAATTCTATTTTTATTTGTCATTTGGCTGAAGTTAGTGAGTTTGGTATTTATGTATTATACTATTGACCAAGTAAAATTTGTTCACCAAGGAAACTCAAAGCAAGAAAGCTTAATGGGTGGGTAAATGTATATTATTCTGGTTTTTTCTTAAATTGTAAATTAAAATTTTATTAATATAATAATAATTATTTTTTAATAAAAATTAATTAAGATTTTTGCACAAAATATAAGTTTATCTCTAGGGATATTGTATATAAATGTTATAGGGTTATATTTGGTTATTATTCATGGTAACCTGGATAATACCAAAGTACCCTGAATTCAAATTGGAAACATTTTGATGGAAAAATTACTATATGATTAAAGTTAGGTATGTAGATACAACAATTTATTTTTATGTATGTGAGTTTATTAATACTTATAAAGTAAGTTTATAGTTTTTTTATGATAAAACTCCTGTAATTTCTTTAAAAGCATATATTTTATTTGTATGTACATCAGAAGTTTTATTTATATATACTTTAACGAAAGCTTTTTAAAGTCATGGAAAATGATCTGCTAAATCAGGGAAAGTCATGAAAAGTCATGGATTTGAAATATTTTATTTTGGCAGATACCCTGTAATTACTGTGTACTGTTGAAAAAATTTGATGTTATTACATGATTTTTGTAAGTTAAATTGTTCTGTTCCCCAATAAAATAATATAGTCAGATTACAGTCATAAATATACAAGCCAAACAGATAAATGCAAGCCAATCATCTCTCCAATAATAACAGCTTAAGAATTGTCAGGCTTTATTATTATTATTATTTAGTAAATATTGTGAAACTTCAAATGTTTTACATAAAATTTAAAACATCTATTTATGATTATTCATTATATTTAACATTTTAAAAATTACTTTTGTAACATCATAGGATTAATAAGATAAAATCTTGCAACAAGATCAGTATTGTGCCAAAAAAAACTTTATTTAAAAATTAAAACTTTTTGGAAATTTATCTTTTTAAAATATTAATTAAGCTTGACTGATTTTAAAATTGATTATTTGTAATTTTGTTTTGAACTCTTTGGAAATAATGATTGTTTATATAGTTTGTGAAGTAAATCAAGTGCCTCCAACAAGCCAACTTTATTTCAATAAGTAAAAAAACTCTTACAATTGCAAAGTAATGCAGTAAGCATATTAAAATTTCTCTGGAGAATTTGGCATAGTATATGCCAAAAACTCGAGTAAAACTGTATCAGAAAATTATTTTCTATAATTATAATTTAGAAATGCTTTTGAATTTTTGTACATGAATGTCAATTTTTTATTCTTTTTTAGGTAACTTTTGTAAAACTTTCTTTCAGCTAATGTTTCATAATATAATGCAATTGAACTAAACTGTTGAATAAGTAGACAGAATTGCAGTGTTAAAAGAGATCTCATTTAACAGTTATTTTGGATTATGTGTTCATATAAATCAATCTAATTTATTCATATTATAGATGATTTGTTTTCAAAACTTAAAACCACAAGTTTGTTTATGCACCAATAAATATAAATTATGTTGCACATATATATTATCGTCGTTATTTAAAGTTTGTCGTTATTTAAAGTGTTATGATGATTTTGACAAATTTATCAATTATTTGAAGTTTTTCTATGGTAAAAATATGTGGAAATTTTCTTGCTTAATTAGTTTTTAATGGTATATCACAATTTATTAAGTTTTATTAAAAGTTCCTCTATTTTATTCTTTAAATGAAGATAATTTTTTTACTTATCAAGTTAATTTATGTATATATATATATATATATATATATACACACACATATATATATATGTATGTGTATATATATATATATATATATATATATATATATATATATATATGTATATGACAGGCTTCCACTAAATGACACAATCCTGAATACATTTTCATAACTTTATTCAAATCTCAGAGCACACTACTCATCAATCATCTTCAATGGCGTCGCATATTGGCACCTAACTTTTAACAAAGGCAGGCTTAGCTGCCTCAGGTAGCCACAGCTCTGTCTGTGGAATGTGCATACTGCTCTCTGTTTAGATCACTGCACATGAGCCGTATTTATGTGGCTAACTCCTCACACCGTGTCACTCTCAGTAAAGAATCCCTACTTAAAATCTTTTAGAATTAATCTACAATTTAAATCCTCATATATATATATATATATATACATATATATATATATATATATATATATATATATATATATATACAAACATTTATATTTATATATATATATATACATACATATATATTGTATATATATATATATATATATTGTAAGGAAAGTTCTCAGGGGTTTACAAAACTTAAATCAAGGGTAAAAATTCCCGCGTCATTTTCCATTCCCCTTTTTAACCTCTAACCTAAATTGACCACTGGGGCTACAGGTTACACCCTCAGAGAAGGGGCCTGGCCAATTATAAACCTACATGGCCCTAGCGGACAATTTAGGAAATTTCCAAATAAAAAGGAGATACACGCTAGCGGAGATAGATTTTTCTAGAGATATTTTCCACAGATGTTGACCCAGGTGTTACTTGTCTTGTACATAGAACTTCATGCTGGCTGACCCTTCAGTTTGTCCCTATGATGAAGTGGGAACCCGTCCTTCAAAGTTGTCTTAATAAAGGTCTTTAGCTGAAACGGTATCATTTTTATGGCCATGACTGCAACCCCCATCGAGAAGTCAGTCTCATTACATTTATATATATATATATATGTATATATATATATATATATATACTAATTTCAATCATGAATTTTATGACTTTATAAATAATCTTTCAACAGAATGTAAATAAATATTTCTAAATTTATTTTCATATAAGAGTAGTAATTTAGAAAAGTAATGCATTCTAAGGAAAAAGGAATTTGTTTTGTATTTTTAAACAAGTAAGAAAGGATATTTTAAAATTGAAGTGCTTAGAAATTATAAAAGATCAGTAAGGAAATTAATAATAAATTCTAATATTTAAATACATGAATGTATGATCAAAATTGATGGTTGATTGTATTCAGAAATTTTAAAATATTCCTAATAGGATTTAATGTTATGCTTCGTAATTTTATTTCCTCATTTAATTTAACTCTGGCATTAAAATTTCAAATTATATATAAATTTAATGCAAAATGTTAAAAAGCTTTTCATTATTGTTATTGTTCATATAATTTCTAGGTCAGATAATTTTAAAAACAAGTTACTTTTTGTGTGGTTATTTTTAAAAATTTTAATTATACAAATAGTTAGAAAATGATTTCATTCTTTCTTATTATTGGTTATTAGCTACAAAAATTTAATGTCATTTTTATATTTTCTTGTTCTTAAATTAATCTAGTTTGAAGTATTCATAAACTCTTGTGACTTATTTTTAAGTTAATATATTTGATTATCTGTTGAAACTAATAGTTAACATAATTTTAAAAAAATGAACTTTAATCACAAATAGTACTTAATCGTAAGTTTAATTTATATTTTAAATAAGTTAAAAGAATTACCTTGTATGTCTATACAGGGTTCCCACGGTCCTTAAAAGTCCTTAAGAACTCCTTAATTTTAGCTTTCCTTTTTAAGGGCCCTTAAAACTACTTAATTTTTGTCAAAGGTTCTTAAAAACTCCTTAATTTTCAAATTGAAATGCGATCAATTTCTCCATTGATGAGATCGACAGTCTCAAGTGATTTTCCTATCAGTTTTCTTATATGACAAATATATAATCTTTTGTATACTTAAAAGATTTAAAGTATAAAGTCAGCTGCCCTTTCCTAATAGCTAACAATCGTGCTGATTTTAATTAAACGAAGCATGGAGGATGGGTGTTTGTAGATATTTCAGTTACTTATGGAAGTTTAACACTAAACATACCATACAACGGGTCAAATGACCCATAAGGTTTATGTAAAAAATGCGATGGGAAATGAATTAAAAATTCTTATTCTTTGTCTTTGAAATACATAAAAATTGACAATATACAATTTTGTTTAATTATAATAAAGTTGATTTGTCTATTTCCTTCCAATTTTCATATTTGATACATTTATAATCAGAAAAATAAAGTCGGGTCATTTGACCGGCTATGGTAGAAATAGGTATGTATTAAGTGTTGGTATGTTTAGTGTTAATTTTCCTTGTATTGAATGCAATAGAAAAGTCTAAAACTTTCTTCTTTCCCAGGCAATGCCGGGTATAATCAGCTAGTATATATATACAAACTCTTAAATAAATATATATATCAGTCATTTTTAAACCCTCATGAAGTACTATTTATAATATTGTTTTTATTCACAATTTATTTTTAGTTTGATCACTCAAAAGACTTTAAATGTACATTTTTCTAAATTAGGTTTTGTCAAATAGATTTATCTTATATTAATTTTTAGGCATTTTTAAAAACTTAATTCTGAAATATTGTAGGGCATTTATTGAACATTCCTTGTCTGGTTCATAATCATTAAAATATGTTCCTCAGGAGATAGGATTTATGCCGTTATGTTGTGTATTTCAAGTAGGTCCTTATAAAAAGTTACTTTGGTTCTTAGAAAGTCCTTAATTTTTGTTCTGGAAAAAGAGTGGGAACCCTGCTATAGAATAAAATACCTTCTGTAACTGAGAGCTAATCTTTAAAATACTTTAAGAACAAATATATTTTTATATTTAGGAGATTGTATATTTTATTATTATTGATGTAACATGCAGTTACATTCAGGGAAAAATAATGTGAAAACTGTTATTTCATTAGATTTTGAGGGAATTTATATAAGCATATGTACTTAAAAATCCCACTGTCAATTGTGTTCAGATTATTAATGCTGTAATTAAAAAATAAGTTGGATATTTGACACAAGTGTAAAAAAATTATATTAAATAAATAAATATTAAAACTTTAAATATTAGTTATCTTTCTTACTGTAAGCTTTGTAATCTGTATTATTTATTGACCAAAACAGGCTAGATGATCTTTCTGAAACATAAAATATAAAATTTATGGAGCTGCAATTTTAACTAAATTTATTATGACATAAAGGAAAAATACAAATTGTGTAAAACTGTCATTAATTTCATTATTCATGAATATCAAACACTTTAAATGTGCACCCTAAAATTAATTTTTAATTAAATAGTGGTATAAGATATATGCATTATTCTTAGTGATATCAGTTAGATTCAGATGAAATACTGTTTATTAGATTTTGAGAGAATCTAAGCAGGGACTTATGTAAATTTCCTACTGTAATTTGTGTTTGTATAGTACTGTATTATATCAACAGGGTTTAAGATAACAAGAATTTACTAATAATTAACAATTCGCAAAAAGCTTTTGGTCTGGGTAATTAAAGTTTCCATATTAAAACAGACATGCCAACTACTCCGGATTCTGCATAGCAGTTCCAGAGAAATGAGAAAATTTGATAACTCCGGAAACTTCTGAGATTGCTCCGAAAAATAACAACACTTTTGAACAACTAAAAGATTACGGCTTGACTAAAGAACTGGGTTCCCCTGCCAACTTGGCGATAATGGTTTAAGTACGGTCGCCTAACATTTTCTTCTGATCTCACCGTATCCAAACAATCTGTACCTATATTATAATTTATATAATATTTGCATCCAACTCTTCTTGTGTAACTCTCTTCTGATATAATAAAAGTGCGTAATGCTTAAAAAATTAGATATGACAAACCATTAATGGTTCTCTATGGCTGATTTCTAATAATTTAGAGATGTTGCGTTTGTAAACTGTTAAGGGATTTATTGCCCATAAATATAAATGTCTGGTTTTCAAGTCGGTTTCTTTAATTAAGTAAAAGTATATAATTCTATTACGATGGCGCACTGTGCATTAATTAAAGTTGCCAGTGAAAGAAAATACCTTTGTGTTTTAGTAAATATTGCCAATATTTTCGCCAAATTTGCCAAGGGGAACCCAATTCTTAAGTAGACCCAAAGATTACAATTCAGCAGTTAAATACAAAGTTTTTCAAAAAATAGCGCTGAATATTACTCTTTTCACATAGTGGTGCTGTATGTTAAAAGTTTTCAGTATTGTGCAGAAAAACCTAACTGAATTTAAGTCAAATTTGAGTAGACAAACTCTAGAATTCCTGAGGATAGAGAACGATGGCCAAATGGTTAGGGTGATGGCCTTCGGAACCGGAGTTCGTGGGTTCGAATCCCACGATGACATGGATGTTCGTAGCCGTTCGGAATCGGCTTTAAGCAGTAGGTCCCGGTCTCATTAGCCCTCGTGTTGCAAAAAGTAGACCGTAGCACTCCAAAACCAAACCAAACCAAACCAAACCTGAGGATAGAAAAATGGAAATATTTTAATCAGGGTCAATGTTGTTAAAAGAAACACTTCTGGAAAATAAGTTATTAAGGCTAAAAAAGCTACTCATAAATTTTTAAATGCATAAATTTTAATTTACCTTATACAATTTATTACTGTGTAAATATTTTAATTTTAATTTAGAAACCAATAAGATATGTACTTATATAATCTGTAATTAGCAAATTAAAATTTCAAATCACGCTCGACACAAGTGCCTGAATGTTGGCATGTTTGTTAAAATTGTATTTATTTTTAAAACTAACTTTAATTAGTTTTTAGATTATATTACATAACAGGAATTGACATTGTATAATTAAAAATCATGTATGTATTTGTTACTTTTCGATAGTGTTTTTTTTTTATTTAAGGGGATATTTTAGATATTTCAATTTTTAACTGGCATAAATTAAAAAAAAAAAATATTACGGACAATATTTCCCAAGTCGTATTTTAAAAAGGAAATTTCGTTTCCGAGCCAAACAGTAATTACTTTTTAGAAATTTTTAGAAAATCGGAAATGTGTTTTACAAATTTTTTGAAAATATTTTACCTGAAAATAAATTTTCTGAGCTTCAGTGGCAATGGTGTTAGATATGAATCGCGAGACAATACACGCTTGGTTGTACCTTGTGAGGATTAAACTCCGATGATTTAATCCTCTTGTACATCGGGAAAATAATACTGTAAAATTTTAATTGCAGTGACAGAACAATGTGTAACTACCATTAAAATAGTTTAATGAATAAATAGTTAATCAATTTATAAGTGTTGTTTGGCTTAGTACTTTTATTTGAAGATATTAGTAAGAAAAATTGGGATTTCGAAGTAAAGCAAGTTTAAACATGTATATTTCAAAGGAAAAATGAATTAAATATAATACTACTATCTGTTGCTAATATGAAGTATCATAAACGTAGAAAAAAAAGAAAAGTTATTGAAATGTCATTTAAAAGCACAGAAAAAAATTTAATGTTATTTTGCTGTGGAACCACTGCCCCTTAAAAGGTGTAAAGGATTTTATTCCTTTAACTCACACATGAAGTAAAAACTTTCACATAACACCTTTAGAAAAAAGTTTTCCACATATTAATTACACTCTGCTTTTTTGGGCATATTAAAAAAATATAAATTTTATTCTTCTGATATTTCTGATCAAACACCAATATTTGGAATAGATGCATTATAGACGCCGGTCCCATCTGCCATGTTTCTTTTTTTTTTCCCGACCAACAGAAAAACGCCTATTTTGAAAAATCGCCAAGTAAATAAAATTTTTAGTCGTTTTCTTTTCAAAATTATCATGGGGGGCTATAATATGAAAGATGCTAAAAAGAGGGCGATTTCGTTTTTTTTTTCTCTTCGCCATGGGGTAATATCAACTTACACAAAAATATTTTGGGGTAATGATTAAAAAAGTTCCCCGACCGATGATTTAGATCCATTGAACCAAGAACCCTCCCAAATCGACTTGGTAGAGCCACAAACTGTACCAGCCACAGATTTCCGACAAATCCAAACAAACCCATCTTTTAACCCCTTTTTCTGGATTAATTTTCATATTTTCCCCCAACTAAGCGTAAGAATATATCTTGATACTTTGTAACAATTTTTTTAAAAAAGTAAGAACTTAAACAACTAAACCCGCCACAACTAAATTTCTAAATCCCAGAAAATGAAAAGAACAAAAAAATTACAAACTGACTTAGGCGATACCAAGAATATCCTGAAATTTCTCGAATAGAGAAAGTGCATGTTTGTAAACAAATACGAGTGCTGACTACAACTCAACTTTTCTTTGGCAAAACATTGCTTGTTTTCATTGTATCTTATGAGCTTCGATATGGATCACGTATACAATAAAACTAAATTTTATTTAAGGAAAGGGGAAGGAAACATCAGAAACTGGCCAAGTAATTCAAAATAGATTTTTTTAGCACTTACAAAATTATATATATATATATATATATATATTTTTAAAAAATTAAACACTTTACACAGTATTATTAAGTATCATAATCAAATTATAATACTTTATTATGTTAACAGGCACAATACACTTACATAAGTAGAATTTAATAAAAATGTGCACAACCTGATCATTTTAAGGACAAAAAATAATTACACTTATAGGTACAGTACTTCTCGCAAAAGCATAGAAAATACATCAAAAATATGAAGAAAAAATCTTAAAAAAAATTTCTTAAATCATAATAACTTTATATAATCTATTACATTACTGTAAGGTTAACGTTTTATTACCATTCTGAAAATGTTTCCCACAAATTCTCGAAGAACTTGGAGTCTAGTCTTGCCTTTTCAAAGCTTTTATTCAAAGCATTCGCAATGTAGAATCTTTAGGAAAGCAATAAAATCCAATATTTTCACCTTTTTTGAAACGCTTAGAACAGCCATACGTACAAGAGCTTGTTACCACTTTCAGATAATAGACAAAATTAAAACCTCAATAACAAGCACAATAAGGCGATTTCACGTAGTAGGGCAAATTCTGAAATTAGGACAATTCTGGCTTTAGTTTCAAACGGAAGGGCAGTTTATAGTTTGTCTATTGGCTGTTGTAAACATGCAAATGAATGGGAAGGGCATTATAGTAGTTCGTGAAGTTGCGGCAAATTGTCTTATCCGTAGGAAATTCAAATGTTTTGCCAACGGGGAAGTTGAGCTGCAATTTTTGCTGCACCTGACGTCATGCGCACACTCTCTATAGTGTCGGGTATTGAAGTCAGAAATAACCTCCAAAATAACGCCAAATTTGCCGGGAAAAAAAAAACAAAAAAACACGGCATTTATAATGCATCTATACTTAATATTTTCAACAGGTTTTTAACCTGTTGAAAATAGGTGAATAAACAGTGTGATATTTTTCCTTTTTAAATCTCCAACAGTGTTTGCTATCCCTTCAAGCTACGATTTTTTTTCAGGCAGTAATATTTAAATTTTATGTCTTCTATTTTAAAATTATGGCTCTCTAGTCATATGGAAACGATTATCATTTATGTTCAGGGAGAGAATTTTTAAACACCTGCATTCTCTCTCTAGCGGGCGAGAACACGATTTTCTTAATAGAATCTGTATTGTATCATATAATAAATGTAGGCACTCGGGATTGAAATATTATAGATTGAAATAATATTTGTCTGACATAAAGCTTTCTTGAACTACAGTGTCTTTATTGCATTGTAATTAAGCTTACATAGCTGCAGAGAATTGATGAATTATTAAATGTCGTTTATCCAGCGATTTATCAATAATTAATACACCTCGCATGCTCGCATATGCAAAGGCTTCGATATTATATAAACAGTGAGATATAATAACGATAATGAGTAATTGAGATTAAAATGAACATCAAACCGATAGTCCTTTCTTACTTTATTATATACGAAGTATTCATTAAATAAGATATATGAAGTATTGCGCCTCTTATTGTTTGGAGCACCTGATCCAGTGGATAAATATGTAAAGTTATTTCAGTTTTCACATGAAAGTGGTATATAAGGATACTATAAGTTCTTAAGATGACAGTTACATAAGTCGAATAATAATATATAAAAGTACAATAAAATTAATAAGATAAATAAAAAAAGCCTAGATTAAATGAAATACAAAATGGATAAGTAAAATGTGTATATGATAACTATAGAATGTCAAGAAAAAAATAAGCTATGTATCTGATAGTCAGCCTCTGGAAGTTTTACTTGAATATTAAGGGAGGGAACAGAACATCTCATTAGATGTAAGTATATTATTAATTTTTATTCCAGCTAAAAGATATAAAAAATATGATAAAATAATATGAAGATTATCAATATGCAAGAAAAATAATGTTAAATAAAAATGTAACGCGTTTAAGGGAGGCTTAAAAACATGAAAAAGTGAGATGGTAGTCCCAGTGAAGTGGCTGGAATAAGTCTACAACACTCAAGGCTTAACAGCAGTGTTAAAAAAGATAGACAACATTAGGATAGCTTTAATATCGCAATAAAAACAAAAAGACTTAATAAAATATTAGCATTATAACAATTAATATGGGATGAAGTATTGCAATTAAGCTTCAATATTGAAATGAACGCAGACAAGTCCACTGGTAAGCAAGCTTTATTGGGAGCATGCCAAAATACAGAAAAAAAATTTATAATTTTAATTTATTATTTATAATTTTAATTGTCTTTTGTTAATAAACTATCATATTCGTCAACTATCTGCAGCATACGAGATTTATTCAACATTTCTCTTAATACGTCTTATTACCTTTAATAGAACAATTTGTCGCAACGTCACGAACTACTATAATGCCCTTCCCATACATTTTCATGTTTACAACAGCCAAGAAACATTAAACTGCTCTTCCGTTTGAAACTAAAACCAGAATTGTCATAAGTTAAGATGTGCCTTACTGTGTGAAATCGCCTTATAGTGGTTCTAAACCTTTCATCGAAATATTTTAATACCCAGACCGAAGGCTGGGTGCGAAGCAACTAGATTATAAAACCTTAAAACCTTTTTAGACATACTACAATACAAGTATTAATGTGATGAATGAAACTGTAATTGCATTCTCAAAAGTTGTGGTGTACCAATTCTGAGAAGTTAAGATAAATTCTATCTCTTTAACTTTTGTGAAAAGAATTCTACCTAAGAATAATCCCAATCCACCTATACAGGATTTCACTAGTTAACAAAAAATGTTCCCTACATATCTCTATCGTTTCCAATTTCAAGTGAAACCGCCATTATGTATATAGAACTGTAAAAGAATAGAAAATGATTAGCACTGGTCTTAAATTGAAGATAGTATTTTCCCTAACTGTAATTTGTTATATCAACGTATATTATTATTATTATTATTATTTATTTATTTTTTTTTCAGCCAGATCACTGGCCGTAATTTGTACTTTCTTACTTTAGTTCAAGAATTCCCACCCTTTTTCCGCATCGATCTCTTATTTTTTTCTATAATATTTACCAGCAACATAATTATAATACAAATTATTGTACCCAAATAGCTTAAAAATAACACTATATAAACAAAATGATTAAAAATTACTTTATTAGATTTGTTTTATTTTTGTATTATTATGTTTAATTTCCCGAAAGGCAGTTTGCAATTACACAAAAGTTTCATTTTAATCAATGTCTTGACTGCATTTGTTTTGACACAGCTTTTCAAAATTTAGGCTAAATTTGCTTAGCGTGATGAAGAATTTTCACGTTTTCTAATTTTATTTTTCAACAATAGAAGACAAAAAGCAAACAGGGCAGTACTTTTTCTTTTATTTTATTTGGGGCCCTAATTAGTGATTTCTAATAGGTTTTATATTGGACTCTTTAACGTCTCTCGAAACCGCTGCTTTTCCTCCGCCGAGTTTGTAACGTCACAATTTTGAACCAGTATATGTTTACATGGGATAAGGCAACTTTTTAATTTGTTCCTGTTCAAAAAATCACTAGAATTTTTATTATGTCTGACATTAAAAAGTTATATTATAAATACTGTATTGTGCCTCTCTGTTCGAATACAACTAATTGAAATGAAAAGATATTTTTTAGCGTTCCCGAAGATCCCAGTATACGCAACTTGAACTAATGCTATGAAAAATAGATGAGAAATTAAATCTTAAATTATCAAACATATCATCCCTTTGGGTTTGTTATGACCATTTTGCTGTACTTAAACCTTTGCTTCCTTTTTTTTTTTTTAATATTACATTTAAAAGTGCTGTTGGTTAACCAGTACTGTTTTAACATTAAAAAATAATGAAGAAGACTATAAGTTGCAATAATTATTTAATACATGACTCACACACACAAAAAAATGTTTTATGTATTCCAAGGTGTTTAAATATTTTCTTGGGAGATACCTGTTTTCTTGAATGTACCGGTTCAGAGGGTGACAATTTTCAATTAAATTGGAGGCTAATATGAAAAAGTATGATATTCAAATACTTTGTAATTGCAGTTTCATCAGGAATTCCCATTTTGGTCTTGCCTAAATCAATTTTCACTAGTTTCGGAGTTACATCTCTATGTACATTCAAAGAAACATTAACTTTGAAAAGTTCAATATACATTTTAACCTTTACTAAATCGGTTTTGATTAGTTTCGACCTAATATCTGTATCGCATAACTCGAAAATGATTAGTGTAGAATATTGAACATTTATATGTAGGATTTAATATCTATTAATTTCAATACCTATAATTGCGATGTAATATGTATTAATTGCACCTCGGGGACCAATACCTTAAAAGAAAGGATCTAGATATGTAGATGTTCATAGCTGAGGAAAGACACAACAACAAACAACGAAGTTTATTTATTTTTTATTTTTGAATGTTTATTGTTCTTTACGAGTTGACATATGAATTGAAAATTTAGATTAAGTAGTTGAAATTTATTATTTTTTAAATTTTCACATATAAAGATTCTCTCACAGATTTTCTTGATATGTGAATCTATGTACAATTGCTTTCTTTACAAACTGATGTTAATTACCAGAAAATTCAACAAATTGATAAACATTTATAAGTTTCTGAAATATTGCACTTTTTTTTTTTTTTTAATCCGATAGTTTCTGTGCTTGCACAGCTCCTTATCTGATTACATTTCTCTGCTGCTTGTTCTTTTCTGTACGGAAAAAAAAATTTAATTGATTATCTAAAGTAACTTGTCCTTGCAACCTAAACTTGCTGTTTGCATTTACTCCTTAGAGTACTGCAAAATTTCTCCTTTATGATTTATTGTTACTTTTGTCCCTCACGTCGAAACTCATGTATCCCTGTTCCATCCCCTATTATTCTTGTAATTTATGTTATGCCAACTCAATTTCATAGTTTCCAACATCAATCTAATAGTATTCCAGCACTAGAGGGCTAGGCCCAGGAAGTGCTGTAGCCAACTCTTTCTGTGAGCTTCTGTGAGCACTTTTTTTTTGTTTAAATATTATTTGTAGATGTTTTCTGTAAAAATTGTCTATTATCTTTGTATTTTATATTTTGATAACTAAGTCAGAAGTTGCATATTAATGTAGTCACACTTGTGAGAAGAGAGACCGTGGATACAGAGCTGTTAGCTCCCAGGTGCCACACATATGGATGTAAAAAACCCGGAATTTTGAAAAGGTGGGAATAAACCTGGGAATTTTGGGGAATAAACCCGGAATTTTGGGAAGAAATCATTTTAACAATGTTTAAATTTATTTTTTCAACAGTGGCTAGGTATACTAGTTTCTATACTAGCTGATTATTTCTAAGAGATTTTTTTTTTTTTTTACTTTTGGCAATATATATATATATATATATATATATATATATATATATATATATATATATATATATATATATATATATTCAAGAAATAACAGCAATGAGCATTGAAATGATTTTATAGTAGTACTTATGTAATTACCCTGTTAGTCTTATCAAACACATAACTGGTTACTTCAGTTTTGATTGCTAATATAATAATTATATACATTATTTTTGATCATTATTTATTATGTAAATTGCTTTATGCTAAACTTTTTCCCCTCCTTTTATGGTATAAAAATAAATATCTTTAAATTTAAAATAACAGTTTATTATTTTTTGTAATGCATATATCATTTAAAGGTGTAATCAAATGACACTCTTGCATTTTGTGTCCAATTCCTACATATGTATATATATATATATATATATATATATATATATATATATATATATATATATATATATATATATATATATATATATATATATATATATATATATATATATATATATACACACATACAGAGAGAGAGGGATGTTATCCATGAAAAATAACGATTTATTGGTTTTGTGACACTATAGATTATTGTCTAATATTTGTGTAATAATAAAAATATTGGATATTTCTCAAAGGAAATATATACTCATGCTTTCATGCCAAACATGATACCTTGTCAAATATAGTTAGTTAATCCCAATTCTTCAATTTTTTTCCACAGCATATAATAGTTAGATTTTGTGAAAATAACAACTTTTGAGGTCTACAACAAAGACAGAAAAAATAGTGGTTCTCATGATGTCATAGGAATTGGTGACTTCATAATTCCCATGTTATGGAAATTTTCAAAATTCCCTTTCCAAAAAACCTGGTTTTTCCTCTGCTCACAACTCTAGTCACACACCAAAAATCGTCTACGTGCACCTTTTTATTGCAATCTGTAATGTATATAGGGGAAAATCTCCATATAACGGATATTAACCTTGCTGGTCGCGGCCAGATGGTAGCACTTGAGCTGTTCTCAGTCAACACCGTTACCTTATCAGACGCAACCAACTACTGATCCTTGAGAGATTATTTGCAAATTATTCTAATGATGCATCATACGATCAAAATAAACAGTGATGTATAATTTAATAAGCATACAAGTAAGTCCGTGGTGTTCACATCAGATATTTAACTTTTGATCTCAAAATCTATGTTCGGCACGTGAGGAACAAATGATATTAACTAGAAGAATTGAGTTATTCGAAAGTACTGAAGGAAATATCAAACAGTTTTTTTTTCTGTATTGAAACTATCCTGTTTCATATCCCGAGCAATGATATTTTCTCCTCTAGATTAAATTTTCTCAGAAAACAGACACGAATTTTTTATCTGCTGTTTTCGTCGTTGAATCGTCTATCTGGAATATGAGCCTTGGCTATTCTAAAACTCCGTTTCATTTTCTAGAATTTAAGAATGAAATTCAATCTGAAATCCCGTACCTTTGATTTTCCATATCGAAAAAAAGGAAGAAGGAAAAAAATTGACCCGAGTAACAGCTCTATCGATATTTCTACAATTTGTTATGACTACTTGAATACTTTTTTTGGAATTGATTTAAGGAAGTTGTACCTGAACGCCAATGTGCCGGACTGATGAACACGAGAACAAGGGTGTACACAAGGGGGAGGGTTTAGGGGTTTAAACACCCCCCTTGAGCCCTGACAAAATGGCAAAAATAAAAATTTTAATAAAAATTATGCGGGCTATTATTTTTTAGAATTATGATCCCCCTTGAAAATTATGACCCCCCCCCTTGAAAAACTTTTGCGTACGCCACTGCACGAGAATAATCTTCAGCATTTCTCAACCTTCGGAATCTTTGAAATCATTTAATAAGACTTTGGAATAATATCCAGATTTTGTATATTGTATGTCATTTATAAACAATGTGGATAGTTCAAATTTATTTGCTCATATATTTTTCATATGAAGTTAAACACTTCATTTTCAGGAATGTTTTTATTTTATTAAAAAATAGTTAAAAAAATTTCATATCTCGAGCAGTTACAAAAACCAATCTTCTGCATACTTATCACTATGGTGTAAAAAATGTTAAACAGTAAGAAAGAAGGAAGGATTGGGTGTGGAAGGTTTACGACTTCCATACACGGTTAAACAATAACGTTCAGGCTTGATCAAACAATTGTTTAACCCCTGTATGGAAGTCGTAAACCTTCCATGCCAAATCCTTCCTTCTTTCTTACTAACATTTTTTAGGCTTAATGGAATTATATTATTTATTCCTTTTTTATTATATATATATATATATATATATATATATATATATTATATATATATATATATATATATATATATATATGTGTGTGTGTGTGTGTGTGTGTGTGTGTGTGTGTGTGTGAGTGTGTAAGGAGAAGTTAACTAGATCAGGAAACTAATGCAGGTATTTTATATAAAACCCCAAAGACGGCCACCATTAAGGTCCGAGAAAAATGTCAGGGGTTTTCAAATCTTAAGAAAAGGGCAAAAAACTTCGAAGCCAATTGCTTCCCTTTTTTAACCCCTAACCTAAATTGACTATTGGGGATACAGTTCACGCCCTCAGGAAGGGGTCTAACTAATTAAAACTCTACATACCCTAGTGGCCAATTTAGGAAATTCCAGAACAAAAAGGAGATGCACGCTATCGGAGGCAGATTTTCCCAGAGATTTTGACTTAGGTTTTCACACAGATGTTGAGCCATGTGTTACTTAGCCTTTTAATTAGAACTTCATGTTAGGTGCTCTCTGTTTGTAACCCATACACCAATGTTCTGCTAATAAAGGTCTTTGACCAAAACGGTGTCATTTTTATGGCCATGACTGCAACCACCCGTCGTGAATCATACTACACACACACACACACACACACACACACACACACACATATATATATATATATATATATATATATTCTCTTCGGACAGACAAACATTGTGTACCTTTATGCTTTGCTCTAAAAATAATATTTCTTTTAAATTCAACAGTGAATTAACAGTGTCAATAGACCTTCGTAAAATTTTGTATCATTCACCATCATTCAAAATTATTAGCTTGAGTCTAAATAAAATAGCAAACCCCATCTTTATACAAACAACGCTGGATAATATTTGTAAAGTTAGCAGGGTAATGAAAAAAAAATTTTTTTTCAAATTAAATTTGAATTAAAATGCAAGAATATTGTTTTTTTATTTTCTTGGAAAATTCTTCTTTTACCCCATTCTTTTATTTATTTACTTTTCATTAATTTTAGAAAATTTTAATAGTTGCATTTAAAACATTTTAATTTTTGTCCAGTTTAATTGCGTGTGATTTCGAAATTATAAATAATTTTTATCATTTTAATGACGAGTACGTGGTATATAAAAATTTTAAAATTAGTATGTAGTTCTCTACATTACTTTACTACTTAAATCTTAATTGAAAGATTTTAATATATAGATGATGTCAAATTTAGTTTATGAAAACGCAATTTCTATTAACTGGTGGTAATTTAAAATAAATAAAGCTGTTTTCCCCGAACACGTAATGATATAATTGAAAATGGATTCAGAATCATACTTATGACGCATGCGTAGTGCCTACAGATTCGTTTTTATTTTTAATGGGAAGCCACATAAACAATTGTTTATTCCTAGAAACACAGTAAACTCTATCATAAAGGTGTTTTTATTTTTGATGTCTGAGGGCTACAGAATTAAAGGAGACGGAAATTGTTCATTTTGTGCTTTACTTACAGTTTCGTAGACAGACACATGAAATTAGTTCACAAAACGATCAATATTATAAAAGTTTGTTTCGGTTGTGGAATATGTTGGCTTTTGTTAAAAGAATCATGAGTTTTCTGTATTTAGTTTAGCATTGTATTTATTTTCTATCATGCAGCAGGATTTTAAGAATACCAGTCAGTAGCGGCATGTGGTGTATTTTAATGGCGCTTCACAAGACAAATTTCAAAAATTAAATTTGCAGATACGACGTTATTTACAACTAACATATAGCCCATCATATGACGAGATCAGTAAAATTTTTAATTTTCCAGAATTGTAAAGTACCCTATGAGGCAGGTAAAAAAATGGTTTATTGTTTGGCTGAGAATTATCTGGTACACGCTCAATAATTTGTTTATCTTTACTGACCGCATGTTAGTTGCCAACTTTAATTTATCTTGTCATATTACGTTATAACGTCTTGTCATATTAAGTGATAGGATGGACAGCAGAGGTTTTAATATTGATAACAATTATTTGTCGGTATATATGAATGATGTCCAAAATTTAGTGAATCGATTGCAAACCGTGTAATTATGTATAAAATGCAAACACACAAACGAACAAACTTCTTAATTTTCAAAGATTTATAACTTAAACTCTAGATGTTTATTAGTCCCTGAAATAGAATCGTAGACTTCTATGAAAAGAATTTGTTGTTAATACTTGTGATACAATTTTCATTGCAACAAAAAATAATCGATGATTAAATTTAAAATTATCATTGATGTACCTAATTTATTATTTAAGTCAGCTATAAAAGAAAAATTTTTACGTAAATCTAAGTTCAGTGATAAAATGTATGAAAATAATGCAGACGATACGTAAATAATTTAAATTAAGAGATAATTAAATGAGATGGTTAAAGGAATGATGTCATAATGCTAGAAAAAATGTTATTTTCATCTACTTATAATGTGATAAATTGATGAATTTAAGCTCTTGCTCTTAACCGGGGAAAATAGGGCTTAAAATAATGGCATTAAACGATCGAATAAGGGGAAAGAGGTTGAATTTGAACGTTTTCGAACTCGGCTTGAATTTTGCTAACCCTAACTCATGAAGTACTCTGTTTTGCTTAACCTCTTCCATAATTATGTTTGATCTATAATAATGTCCTATGGGAAATTTTGTATGCTTTGCAACCTCTGTTCTTATTTTATATCATTAAAATATATAACACAAACATTACCCTGTTCTCTCTGATGGCTGCAATAAACCTGAAATATGTATTATATTGTAACTAAAGAACCAATTTGAAAAACCGTTACACATGTACATTACAATTTTGTAAAACTCTCCTTTTTGCTAAAATAAATTTATGTTCTATTTAAACAAATGGAAGAAAGTATAAACAGGCAGAATGTCCTATGGTTCTCACTTAGTAATTCTAGTATCGACACGTAACTGGAGTCATATCTTAGGTTTAGACTAGTGACCAACATTAAATGTTAGAAATTTATAAACAAAAAGTAACAACTGAATATTAAGGATGTGATATCAAAATTTTTCTAGCATGCTTTTATCTATTTCAAAATTTACATATTATGAAAAGATGTTTGTGTAAAATAATAAAATATAAGCAAAACGTGCTAAAAATAAATTCGCATACCTATTCGGACATTTCGACTGCCTTTTGAATATTTAAGCACAAAATAAGAAAGTACCAGAATATTAAATATTTATTCGGAACTAATGTATTAGTCAGAACAACTTTTTTTATGCTGTATTTTGACAGGGATTTAGCGAGTTCTTTTTGTATAAAAAAGTTCTTTTTAACAGGAATCTCCGTTAAAGCAAACTTTAGTTAGAATTTTGAGGAGATGTCATGTTACTTTATCCCCTCGCCATTTTTTTCTCTCCAAATATGTTCGATGGCTTTAAGTTTGGAGTAAAATGAAAGACTGTTAAATCCAAGGAAATTTAGTAACAACTGTTACCAAACATTTAATGTTTTATGTGCAGGATATATTTATCCTAATAAAACATAAATACTCTTTGTTCTGTAAGTTTTTGCGCAGGTGTTTTCAGTTATTCTGCTAGGAATTTTTTTTATTTATTCCGATTTGTTAAGTAAAAACGCTGTGTTTTATAAAAACTGAATTTTCCCATACCAAGAACAGAAAAACATTCTTATCCCTAGTTCGCTGAAAAGAAAGAAAAAAACTTTCGACGTAACTTCTTTTCTTTTTCCCGAAAGAATGTCTTACTTCTCTTTTGTTATATCTATGTATGCTTTTCTGCTCTTCTAACATGTTCCGGATTAATTTTGATTTTTGAGCTGTTCGAATTAATATCCGAGCTAGCAGTACTAAGTCTAGTTTTGTATGATTTTTTCAGCATATAATCTTCCTTCAGATAGTGTTAGTTTGGTTTTGATTTCGAATAAAACTACAGCTCTTGAAAAATATTTTGCTCATTTTTGATCACGAAAGGCAGTTAGTTCGAACTTTTGTATCAATTGTTATTGTTATTTTACCCTTTTAAAAAACTCTTACAGTATTTTTATAGGAGTTCCAAGCTTTAAACTATGCTCATTTCAAATTTGAATCTAAAATATTTTACCGAGAAAAGTTTCAATGAAAAAAAAGTGTTTTCTTTTGAGGTAATTAAAAGTTTCGTACTTTTTACAACTTTGAAACAAATTCTTTTTAAGTTCGTAAATAAAGTATTTTGTTGAAAAAATACTTTATTTACGAACTTCTTATTTAAGTTTTTAAGAGAAATTCTAGTTAGTTAATTTGTAACTTTAAATCATGGTCGTGTCAAATTTTCAGCTAAAGGTTTTTTTTTTTTGAGAAATAGTTTAAATCTAGATATTATAATGTTATTCCATGATGACTAAAGTAACATTTTCACCATGTGAAGGCTATAATTTTACAAAATATTGCTTTTAAATCTGTATGTTGTGACGTCCTGAAGTAGGGGTAGGCGAAGCCGTCAATGATACAGGCTGGACCGTTTACTTTGGATTAAATATTTTATTCGAGAGAATAATTATGTACAGCTATGTACAGGTTTCAGTAGATTCTAAATCTTCTGAGATAAAGTTAACACAGTTACAATGCGTGGGTACAGTGAATCTAGTTCTTCTCGAACACTGGAACAGCTCGCTAATTAGTGCCGGTACGAAAGGCTGACACTATAACCTCCAGGCTGATGATCAGTACAGTCGGTTTCCACACTGAGGTTCAAACGCTAAGAGTGCGTATTAGGCTGGAGTTCGTTGAGGAAACTCGGGATGAAAGACGATCCAAAATGAGAGTAAGGGCCACTCTCAGCGACTTCTGCACGAAGTAGAAAAAATATTAAGATAACAGGAAGGCGATTCCAAAGTCGAAAGTCGACTTCTTATCAAAAGCAGAGACGCTGGTGATCTCTAAAGCAAAGCAAGCTCCGGCAGTCTGAGAGACGAGTGGACTCCTCGAGCTCCACAAAACAGCTCCAAAACAACTCTCAAGAAAAAACCCCTCTTCTTTGCTCAGTCAATCTTGTTTAATAGGGGTCCCGGTTCCCTTCACGTGATTCTTCCGGAACCTTCCAGACCCAGGGGGACCCAATCTTGCGGTCAACTCCCCGCCTAGATCAGCTGATCCGTTTCCAGATTTGGCCAAAAGGTCGTCTTTAAGTCAATCGACCAAAACAACTTAAATTTCTTTGCGACACCGGTAACGGAGCCCAGATGTACACTACAGTATCGCTCGATTAATAAATATTATTCGAGTCCTTTGACAGCAGCACACTTTTCCCTGGGGTTTTTACATCACGTAGTAAAACGCTACCTGTTGCTGGATAACATGAAGCATTTCATTGCTATTCTATTGGATTTTAAACTTGTTTACTTCGATTGATAGGTGAAAAAGAAGAATACAGGAAGGTAACATGTAAACTTTGGGCTATTGGGCAGGGCATGTTATTAAATTATTACTACATGTGAACACAATAAGCTAATTTCTAGTTGTTAAAATTTGCAAATTTCTTTCGAAATTATTTTGTTTCTTGACGGTTTGTTAGTTTCTTGGTGCTGCATATTAAAATATCGTCAATAGTTTTAACAATTTCGTTCTCATAATATCCTTCGATAGCCGAGACCTGTGGGTTCTAGAATAACCGAAACCATCGGGGAAAATTTCCTTCCTCCCCTAGAGTCTTGACTGCTAATAGCCGATAATGCTGATAGGGGTGAACTGAAGATTCATTGTAAACATCCGATGTTAGCAGGTATTTTTCCTTGGGGTTTTTACAACACGTTGTAAAACATTACCGGTTGTTGAATAACATGAAACATTTCATTGCTATTCTGTTGGATTTTGAACTTGTTTACTTCGATTGACAGGTGAAAAAGAAGAAGACAGGGGGACGGTAACATGTAAACTTTGGGCTATTTGGCAGGGCATGTTTATAAATTACTACCTGTGAACAAGGCCGTAGGCAGGGGGAGGGATTTGGGGGACTGGTCCCCCCCCGAAACTTTGAAAGACCATTTTGTAGATAGACAATGTCCCACTTTTGTGTGTGTATATGCTATCTGCCTAGCTGTTCATGAACATGGACAGTTATTCTCTTAGAAAAAACCGTTCAGACCATCAAAGTCTTGATGAGCAGCTGGCCGGAAATACAGCACTGTATTCCGGAAATACAGTGTCTTCCCTTTCATCAATTGAAGTATCATTCACAAACAAAGATGTCTTTCTCCCTTGGTCCCCCTCCGAAAATAATTTCTGGCTACTGCCCTGCCTGTGAACATAATAAATTAATTGTTAATTGTTAAAATTTGCAAATTTCTTTCAAAATTATTTTGTTTTTTAACGATTTGTTGGTTTATTGGTGCTGCATTTTAAAATATCGTCAACAGTTTTAACCCTTTCGTTCTCATAATAGCCTTCGATAGCCGAGACCTGTGGGTTCTTGAATAGCCGAAACCATTGGGGAAAATTTTTTCCCCCTCCTAGAGTCTTGACTACTAATAGCTGCGTGTAATGCTGATAGGGGTGAACATAGGACTCATTGTAAACATCCGATGTTATCAGGTGTTTTCCCTGGGGTTTTTACAACATGCTGTAGAACATTACCTGTTGTTGGATAACATGAAACATTTCATTGCTATTCTGTTGGATTTTGAACTTGTTTACTTCGATTGACAGGAGACAAAAAAGAATTCAGGGAGAAGGTAACATGCAAACTCTGGGCTATTGGGCAGGGCATTGTTTAAATTATTACTACATGTGAACATAATAAGCTAATTGCTAATTGTTAAAATTTGCAAATTTCTTTCGAAATTATTTTGTTTCTTGACGATTTGTTAGTTTCTTGGTGCTGCATTTTAAAATATCGCCAACAGTTTTAACAATTTCGTTCTCATAATATCCTTCGATAGCCGAGACCTGTGGGTTCTAGAATAGCCGAAACCATCGGGGAAAATTTCCTTCCTCCCCTAGAGTCTTGACTGCTAAAAGCCGATAATGCTGATAGGGATGAACTGATTTTGTTTGGTTTGGAGCACTACGGTCTACTTTTTGCAACACGAGGGCTAATAAGACCGGGACCTACTGCTTAAAGCCGATTCCGAACGGATACGAACACCCATGCAACAGTGGAATTCGAATCCATGAACTCCGGTTCCGAAGGCCAGCACCCTAACCATTCGGCCATCGTTCGGCAGGGTGAACTGAAGACTCATTGTAAACATCCGATGTAAGCAGGTATTTATCCCTGGGGTTTTTACAACACGTTGTAAAACATTACCTGTTGCTGGATAACATGAAACATTTCATTGCTATTCTGTTGGATTTTGAACTTGTTTACTTCGATTGACAGGTGAAAAAAAAAGAAGACAGGGAGAAAGTAACATACAAACTTTGAGCTATTGGGCAGGGAACAATAGAATTCTGGCGTGTGGGTCTTTAAAAGTTACGTCTTGCAACAGTGGCATGATTTGCAGACAAGAAACTAATGTTCTTCTTAACTTAATGAAACTAAATAAATACCATCTGTGTTACAGCGTCATCTATAGGCGAATTCTAGTACTAAAACTTTTTATGTAATAAATGTCTAGCGTATCATTTGAATTATGTGTAATTCCAGTTATATCTCATTTGAAACAATAAAACGCACTATACACAACACCATATTTTAAAATAATATAAGACTAAAATAAAAATAATCCAATAAAAATAAACACAATATGCTGCAGAAATACATTAATTAGATAAACTATAAAAAACTGAATGTCTGTATAACAAATAGAAACAGTTTTCTTTGTCAACATCAAAACTGTTGTTTACGAAACTCTATTCATATTTACAACATTTTCCTTCAATTGCTGCAATAAGATAACAAAAAAATTAATTTTTTAAGCGTTTAAATTTATTATTGTATAATTTAGAATACTATGAAAGCAATAAAGAACTAAAATAATCTATAAAGTACGACCTAAAATGATGATACAACGTAGTTTATTAAAGACTATGCTACTAGCATTTTTTTTATCCTATTTTTAACATGTAGCCAATGTATTTCGAAAAATATAGGAGACATATAATCAATAACATGTACCAATATTACATGTACTAATACTTTATTTTTAAGATGTAATCAATAACATACCTTGTAATTGGTGTACTATAGATAGGAAGTATGATTGAAATAATATATTAATTAATAACTATAGAAGTATTATTGACATAGTAACATTCTATTGTTACAGATCATGTACTTAACATCAATACCGCTTATGAGTAAAATGTAATCCTTATAGTGTGTAATCATTAACTGTAATCAATAATTGTAGTATTAGTTCACTATTTACAACTTTTAAATCATTATGATAAGCCAGAGATGGATTGGCGTTTTTTAGTAAGGGAGATTTTTAGTATCGGATAGCGTTGTTTTATGGTGGACTACAACGTTGTCTCAAGCACAAGTTAGGTTTGGTTGGTTAGTTAGCTGTTTTAAAGCGCTACTGTCTATTGTTTTGCTACACGAGAGCTGAGGAGATCGGTACCTGCTGCTTAAATTTGATTCTAAATGGTTATGTTCATCCATGATAGCAGTGAGATTCAAACCCACGAACTCTGAAACCGAAGAAGAGTGCCCTACTCATTCGGACTTATCCTGGTTTAGGTTTGGTTTGATTTAGTTTGAAGCCGTTTTCTGTAATACAGGGGCTAACTGATCGGCATAAATTAAGGACGGGAATGTGCATACTAATATATATATATATATATATATATATATATATATATATATATATATAGATACTGTGTATACTGAGCATATACACGTTTCATTTTTAGGCTTATCTGAATTAGGAAAATAGAGTAATAAAATCGTGTAACGAAATTTTTCTTATTTTATGCATTATATATATATATATATATATATATATATATATATATATATATATATATATATATATATATATATATATATATATATATATATATATATATATATATATATATATACATATATATATATATACATATATATATATATATATATATATATATATATATATATATATAATATATATATATATATATATATATATATATATATATACATATATATATACATACATATATATATATATATATATATATATATATATATATATATATATATATATATATATATATATATATATATATATATATATATATATATATATATATATATATATATATATATATAATATATAATATATATATATATATATATATATATATATATATATATATATATATATATATATATATATAGATACTGTGTATGAATGTTGTATATATGTATACTGAGCATATACACGTTTCATTTTTAGGCTTATCTGAATTAGGAAAATATAATATAATCGTGTAACGAAATTTTTCTTATTTTATGCATTATATATATATATATATATAGATATATATATATATATATATATACATATATATATATATATATATATATATATACATATATATATACATATATATAATAATATATATATATATATATATATATATATATATATATATATATATATATATATATATACATAACGTACCGAGTGATTAAGGCATGGAAGACACATTTTAGTTTTTGTATAAAAACTTCTTTGTTGTAATCTTATTTCTCACAATCTTATTGTTCACATTTTGCTACAACAAGGTAGAGGATGTTACCAGCCCAAATTCCCACTCAGAAATGTCTTTTTTTGGCGTTGTTACCCAAAGAAATTCTTAGTGTCTACATTCGCGTTAGCTTCTTTACTCTTTGTAGTTCCGCTGGAGCGTGTGTCTTTCTCGTATTACGTTATCGTTAATAAGTTCCAACTATTTTTAATCACAACTCACTTAATTATTAACCCCCTTTTTTAAACCTGACATATATACACACACACATACACTCATGAGCCAAAACATTGTGACTACCCCTATATTTTGCAATGAACTCGCCTGGATGACGTGGAAGTCACGTGATCAGGGGGAAGTGGTATTTAACTGCTGCTGGAGAGTCTGAAGAATCATTTTTTCACTCACTTCTGTATGTGATGGGAGAGGTTGTGAATCTAAGCGATTTTGATAGAGGTCAGATTGTAATAGCTCGAAGGCTCGGAACAAGTATTTCCAAAACTGCACTGTTTGTGATGTACAGTTGTTAGTACTTATGCAAAGTGGATGAATGACAGTGAAAACAGCAGTAGAAGACATGGTGTTGGACGTCTACACGCTGTCAAAGGAAAAGGTCATCGGAGAGTGTCTCGCATGGTGAAACAAAACCGGAGCCAGACAATGGCTCAGCTGGCAACCCAATACAATGCACGGCCAAGTAAAATAGTATCGGAACACACTGTTCAGTGGACACTGTTGGATATGGGGCTACGAAGCAAACGTCCCACTTGTGTGCCTTTGTTGACCAAGCGTCATCGCCAACTGCGCCTAGGCTGGGCTCGGGAACATCGCGACCGGTCCATGGATCAATGGGAAAGAGTTGCCTGGTTAGATGAATCACGGTTTGTCATTCATCACTCCGATAGCCGTGTCAGGATACACCGTCTTCCAGACGAACAATTGCTCCCTCAATGTACAGTAGGTCTTACACAGGCCGGTGGCGGCGGTATTATGCTTTGGGGGACGTTCTCTTGGGCGTCTCTGGGACCCATAGTTGTGGTAGATCAGATCAGGATTGCTACAGGGTATCTGAACATTATTGCGGACCAGTTGCACCCTTACATGTCCTCTGTTTTTCCAGCTGGAAATGGAATGGTCCAACAAGACAACGCCCCGGGTAACAAGGCTAAAATTGTGTTGGAGTGGTTCCAGGAATATGATGCTGAATTCCAGTTAATGCCCTGTCCGAATAAGTCACCGGATCTCAATCCGATTGAACACATTTGGGACGTCGTGGGACGTCAGCTCAGAGTTCAAACACCACCAATTCACAATATCTCGGATTTGCGTAACCGTTGCTTAAATAGCTGGTGTAATCTCTCTCCCGCCATCTACCAAGGACTTGGGGCATCCATGCCAAGGCGGGTTGAAGCTGTATTGCGCACCAAAGGTGGGCCAACTCATTATTGACAGGTGGTCATAATGTTTTGGATTTTGAGTGTATAAATAGATACATAAGATAAAAAAAATGCCATCTCGAGTCAAATGCTATTATTAAAAACTTGAATTGTTTTTGTATTTAAAGGAAGATTCGTGTTTGTTATATTCGTCTTATATATTTAATACATCATTATGAAATCCTGGGGGGAGGGATCGTGAATAGCCATATATATGTATATATATATATATATATATATATATATATATATATATATATATATATATATATATATATAGGGTTTTTTACACTGACTAGAAATGAAAAATGGTTTCCATGATTGAAAGAATGTAGCCGTTGGCTGTGAACGGAAACTTAACAACTTGGGTATAAAAAAGTTTAGTGTATTCAAGTAATCCATCTTTGGAAGCTTCTCGCAAAAACGTGTTAAGAGACAATTGGGCCAACGAATGAGAATGTTAAGAGTTAGTCACATGGGGAAAGCGGAGTTCGAAATTAAATTACGTCAAGGAGTTGTATAAGAATAGTTGAGCTAAACAGGGATTAGTTTTTGGTATTGGCGTCAAGAAAAGTTACCACTGTTAGAAGATATAAAAATCTCGCCAAAGGTACATTTTAGAAATAGAATCGATCGCCAGATCTTAAATTACAATTATAATAAAGTTTGTTAGTTCGAATAAAATATCATTACACAAAAACATACATATACATCCTAAAAACTAGATATCCAATTGTGAAGGATAAAACAGATAATCGTGACATTAAATCGGTAAAATTTCCGTCAGTGTGTTTATTTTCTTTTAATCTAAGGGAAGAATCCCAAAGTGGAAGGATTGTGAAATAAATTTAGACAAGAGACAGGGACATAAGCCTTTGTTTTGATAAATAATAAAAAGCAAAGAGGAAATAATCCCCACTGTTTACATTACGGATAACAAGTAGTCGCGTGTCACTGTTATTTAAGCTTTCTTCAAGATTCACAGAAAATTGTAGTTTTTCTGGCTTGTTAAATAACTACGATTAGTATTTGTATGTATTAAAGCGTAAAGTACTTTTATATTTTCGTGTATTTAGAGTAGAGAAAGTATTGACAAAAACTGAACCTGGATAACATGACTTATTGTCATATTTTGGTCTCCATAAATTCTGAAGTATCATTTTTGGAATTATATGTGTGTGTCTGTGTGCGTATATATCTGTACTTGAATACGATAACTCGAGTACATTTTGACTTAAAAAACCAAATTGTGTTTTAATACGTTCATTACAGCTAAAATTGAGTTTTCTGTCAACTTTTGGGTTACTTCAGGCAAATACTTCTAGTTAAACTTAAATTGTGAAAGTATTGCAATCGTCCAAAAACTCTTCCTCGATATTTTTATTGCTTGATTTACTAGCTTGATTCCTGAGTCCGAAAGTATCACTTTCGGAATTATGTCTGTTTATTCGTATGTCTGTAAGTGAACACGATAATATAATTCGAGTACATTTTGACTTAGAAACCAAATTTTGAATACGTAAATTATAACAAAAATGTAGTTTACTGTCAACTTTTGGGTTACTTCCGGCAAACACTTCTAGTTAAACTTAGTATGTGAAAGTATTGCACTCGTCTAAAAACTCTACTTCGATATTTTGATTGTTTTTCTCGCTTGATTCCTCCATTCCCAAAGTATCACTTTCAGAATTATGTCTGTTTATTTGTATGTCTGTACGTGAACACGATAATATGATTCGAGTACATTTTGATTTAAAACCAGATTTTGAATACGTACATTATAAAGAAAATGTAGTTTTCTGTCAACTTTTTGGTTGCTCCCGGCAAACTCTTCCAGTATAGTATACTGAAAGTATTGCAATTGTCAAAAAATTCGACCTCGATATTTTGATTGTTCTTTACGTTTTGCTCCTCTATGAGTCCGAAAGTATTCTGTTCGGAATTATGTCTGTTTGTTTGTATGTCTGTACGTGAACACGATATTTCGAATACATTTTGTCTTAGAAACCGAATTTTGAATGCGTTCAATATTCCAAAAACATAGTTTCCTATCAACTTTTGGGTTACTGAATGCCTACCTCCAGTTATACTTATTATAGCGAAAGTATTGCAATCGTCCAAAAACTCGACCTCGATATTTTGATTGTTCGTAACATTTTTGTTCTTTATTCCGAAAGTATCATTTTCGGAATTATGTCTATTTGTGTGTATGCTTGTAGGTGAACACAATAATTCGAGTACATTTTGATTTAAAACCAGATTTTGAATACATACATTATAAAGAAAATGTATTTTTCTGTCAACTTTTTGGTTACTCCCGGCAAACTCTTCCAGTATAGTATACTGAAAGTATTGCAATTGTCAAAAAATTACCTACTACATTTAGTTACTGAATGTACGTACTTCAATACATTTGTCTATAGAAAGAATTGCAATCTTTCAAAAACTCGACTTCGACATTTTGATTGTTCTTTACCTTTTGGTCCTCCATGAGTCAAAAAGTATCTTTTTCTTAATTATGTCTATTTGTGTGTATGCTTGTAGGTGAACACAATAATTCGAGTACATTTTGACTTAAAAACCAGATTCTGAATACGTACATTATTGCAAAAATGCAGTTTTAAATCGACTTTTGAGTTACTTCCGGGAAACGGAAGTAGCAGTTTACCTACTACTTTTAGTTACTGAATCACTACTTCCGCATTTTGATTGTTCTTTACCTTTTGGTCCTCCATGAGTCAAAAAGTATCATGTTCGGAATTATGTTTGTTTGTGTGTATGCCTGTACGTGAACATGATAATTAAAATACATTTTGACTTCGAAATCAAATTTTGAACATGTACATTATTACAAAAATGTAGTTTTCTATCAACTTTTAGGGTACTTCTGGCAAACGGAAGTAGCAGTTTACCAACAAACTTCTACTTACTTCCGGTTATACTTAGTATATAGAAAGTATTGTAATCGGCCAAAAAATCGTTATCGATATTTTGATGATCTTCACTATTTTGGGCCTCTCTGAGTTGATCTTTTTGGAATTATGTCTGCTTGTGTGTGTCTGTATGCGAACACGATACTTTGAGTACTTTTTAACTTAGGGAGACTAAATTCTGAATCCATACATTAAAGCAAAGATATAAATTTCTATTAGCTGTTAGTTTACATCCGTCAACTGGTAATAACAGCTTGCTTACTACTAGCTTACAGTTTACTTGCTACTTCCTTCTGTTATTCCCGGGCAATGAGCATTTTTAAAGTTACTACAAGTACGAGGGTTGTTATTTATATTTCTGGCCTTGGCAACAGTAAGTGTTGCTAGGCGATTTTAGACGATTTTAATCGAAAGTTTGATATTTTTAAACATAAATTCAGCAGACGATTTACCATTATAGCTTTATTTGTGTTGTTGACAGTAAATTGAAAAGTTCTTCTCTTTCAAAAAATGGAATTGAATCGTGAACATTTTCGTGCCATTATTTTTCATAACTTTCGACGTGGATTGTCAAGACAAGAGTGCTTCGATGAACTTAATTCTTTATACAGCTATAAAGCGCCATCTTACAGCACTGTAAAAAATTGGTATAACGAATTTAATCGTGGTCGATGTTCGATCCAGGACGAATCCCGTGCAGGTCGTCCAAAATCCGTTGTTGTGCCAGAAAAGATCGATGCTGTGCGTGAACTGATAAAGCAAGATCGTCATGTGACATACCGTGAGATAGAGGCGTCTTTGGACATTAGTATGACTAGCATCAATAAAATATTGCATGAAAATTTGAGCGTAAAAATAAATTGTTCACGTTAGATCCCGCATAATCTGACAAACGCTCAAAAAAAGGCTCGTGTCGATTGGTGCAAGGAAATGTCGGAGAAATACGTTCAAGGTACATCAAAGGCTGTGTATAACATCTACACAGGTGACGAATCATGGATCTATGCATATGAGCCGGAAACAAAACAGCAATCAACTGTATGGGTCTTCCAAGACGAGGCAAACAAAAGTTGTTCGAGGAAGAAGCACATCGAGACAAATGATTGCCTGTTTCTTCGGCATTAACGGTCATGTGGCAACAGTGGCGTTAGAGCAACGCAAGACGGTCAATTCTGAATGGTACAAGACCATTTGTTTGCCAGAAGTCATCGGAGAAATTCGAAAAAAGCAGAAGAACAGGCGAATCATTCTTCATCATGACAATGCGAGCTCTCACACATCGACTCAAACAAAGGCATTTCTGACGGAGCGAAAGATCGAACTGATGGATCATCCGCCGTACAGCCCTGATTTGACACCCAATGACTTCTTCTTATTCCCATACATCAAAAATAAATTACGTGGACAACGATTTTCGACCCCCAAAGAAACGGTTGATACATTCAAAACGCATGTTTTGGAGTTACCTCAATCGGACTGGAAAAAGTGCTTTGAAAATTGGTTCAAACACATTCAAAAGTGCATTGATCATCATGGAGAATATTTTGAAAAACAATAAAAACAATTTCAATCCTACATATTTGTTTTTTCATTATTAGGCCAGAAATATAAATAGGAACCCTCCTAACATGTTAGCTTAGCTAAAGGGCAGATCATTTTTATGTGATAGTTATGAAACAGAATAACAAAAATATGACTTCCGAAAATATTTACTTTTCTTTTGAGTATAAGAGGAAGTCTAGGAGAGTCAAGTCATAATTTTTTCTCTGCATCAGTTTGAACATCTCGGGATTTTGAGAAAACATATCTAATAAATTTTTCCGCAGCTTGAAAAAATGGAAGTATTTAAATGTTTTAGCATATATTGCTAACAACACAATGCTCAAAACGTGTTAGAAATTTAGAAAGACATCGTCCATTTTGAAATGCTGTATTCAAAATAATTTAACTGAATTTAAAAAAACACAAGAAAGTAAGTTTACAAATCTTCTCTGTTTTTGTTAATATATTTGATTATGTAGGCAATATTTAATTTGACGTGCTAGGTCAATATTTTGTAAAACGAACGCTAATTTAGATCAAGACCTGCTCTTTGGCGACGATGTTAACCACATTTAGACCAGTAGAGAGATTCAAACCAACAAAAACTGGAAGGCCCTATGAATTTGTCTATCGTCCAGCTCAGTCTGTAGTGTTTAAGCAGTTTCATAAAATAAATACGTAGCAAAATATTTTATCATTTTTATTTCATTTCTAAGATTCCACTATCTGTAAAAAATCATTTACTTTTACTTTTTAAGATTTAATTTCTTCTTTTGTGTTAAGTATTAATTTTAATAAGCCATGGAGTTATTTATGGTGTAGCGAATCCTTCTGTCTACAAATTAAAGGTTCAGTATCACCGTAATCGGTTACTGTTAATCGATGATGCAATATAATTATTATATACCGCTTAATCAACGATTAACTCTTTTAGGCTATGTTAGGCATAGCTTGAAACTTAAATACATTAATAAACAAATTCTAAAATAAAGTCTCACTATAAGGCAATTTTTCGAACGTCACTAACTACTATAATGCCCTTCCCATTCATTTTCATGTTTAAACAGCCAATAGACAAACAGTAAGATGCCTTTCGTTTGAAACTAAAGCCAGAATTGTCATAAATTGAGATTTTCCCTACTGCGTGAAATCGCGTTATAGTCGATTAAAACGAAATTGAGATTAAACGTTATACAAGTATATGAAGGCAATATCAGGTTACCTTCAACAAACAGTAGTGAAATCGGGCCTTAAATTATTTCGTTAACATATTTAATCGTAGAACAAAAAATGCATGCAAAATGACTGTAAACACAGGGGTAACTTTATGAAAGTTTTAAAATGCTGGGATATAAACAAGTATTTTGTTGCACAAAATACTTAGATAGGATATATTGATAATTTGTGTTTTTTGTCAAGTGCAGAATTACATCTTAACCAGACTGAAATGCCGACATAAACTGTCAAAGCCAGAGCTGGTTTAGAGCAGAGAAATATTGATATTAATTAGAAACAGTAAATTATTTGGTAATATCCCTTGATACTACGTTTTATAATTTCTTATTGACTATCATGCAAATTTTAATGATTTCAGTTAGTCCTTTACCATCTAGACTGAAAAACTTTAATGCGATGATTCTGTTAGATACAAAGTTCACATTCCGTAACAAAATCTGCACTCCTTCGCATTTTATGAGTAACTCTTAAGAAACAGTGACTTGGAAGAAGTAAAAAAACTTAATGGATTTAGAACAATATCGGAACATTATCGGTTTTTCTAGAACCCCAGAAAGATTGATCAATTCTGCTTTGGAATGAAAAACAAATTCTTCCAAAAGCAGTATGAAGTTCGACAAACCATATGATTGTAGAATATCTTCACAAGAATCTTTGAAAACTTTCAAGAACCGATCGACTGCTGGAAATGGTAGATAAAATTTCATCTAACGCTTCCTTAGCTAAGCCTATTGTTTGATCGGACTCCGAGAGATTTAAAAATCCATCATGGTACACCATGTAACATTTTAATGGATACATTTTTACTTTGTTGTACGAAGTAAAGTTTGAACATCTGAACACTGAATTATTTTGATTTTCAGATTTCAATACAAATATCCATTTTGCTTGTATCAATTTTGAATACTTTCAACGTTCATCTGTATTTACATACAAGGGAACTTTAAATAATCTTGACTATCTCTGACGGATATTTAGGCCAATTGGATACTTAAAGTTCCCTTGTATGTAAGCATAGACGGGAGTCTAAATATGCATTTTGACTATCTCTGGCTTAATGGATAGAGTACTGCTCTTCGGCACCTGAGTGCACAGGTTCGAATTCCACTGCTGCGTGGATGTTCGTAGACGTTCAGAATCGGTTTTAAGCAGTATGTTCCGGTCTCAGCCCTCGTGTAGCAAAACAGTTGACCGTAGCGCTCTGAACTAAACCAAACCAAAACTTGACCATCTCTGAATATATTTTTAAAAGTTTTAACATCTCTACGTACCTACGTACATATCAGGCAAAACTATGAAACAATTACCTATTGAATACTGTAATTTTATGTTAAGGACTAATGCTACATCTAGTTTTAAAACTTCCTTTTGGATAGAAATCTGCACTCTTTATAGGGGGAAATTTGAATATAGCGGAAAATAAATTGTGGACAAAACTCAAGAAGGATTTCCCGTAGAATGTTTGAATATTGTTTTTTAAACTACTATAACAGAAAACAGGTTACAAGCTTATATCCTGAGCATGCTTCATAGGGTTTAAGTGCATAAATCCATGGATGGACAAGAAAGCAAATGTCACCAGAAGCTTTATCGAAATTGAAGAACACGGAATACCAGTCACCAGAATACTGCAACCTCGTCATAAACTGTTGGGTTAAAAAATCCTGACATTATTTTGTTTCAAGACTATACAAAAAGTTACTTTCCTATAACCAACTTTGATTCTACAACAAACAAAATACGTATAATAGTTACAGAATTAATTTTAACAAATTATTCCCTTTACATTTTGATACAGCATCATTGTTTATACAATTACAGAACACACACACACACACACACACACACACACACACATATATATATATATATATATATATATATATATATATATATATATATATATATATATATATATATATATATATGTATATATATAGTTGTCTTGTTTTAACGCTGTAAATACAAAAAATGTAAGATGTTTTTAAATAAATATATTATAAATTGGACTATTTTGATGGAAAAGTAAGAAAAAAATATTTTAAAAATACTTGACACCACCACGCGTACAGTCATCTCAAAAGTAATTAGATTAAGTTAAAATTCCTACATCGCCTGTAAGTGGATTTTATCCTGGAACTTCTCGCACTGAAGCCCGTTGCGCTGACCGCTGAGCCACAGATACGTTGGCAGTGAAGAGTTTCAAGCGGCATTATAATAATCTCAATCAGCATACAATTCGGAATTTTTCATAAAAAAAACATTTTCTATCGGATCAAATTGGGAATCTAAACCATTTTCGAATTAACTTAATTACATACGTAAAATTTCATCAAAATCAGTCCAGCCGTTTAGGAGAAGTTCTGTTACAAACACACGGTCAGAAAAATTTTATATATATATATATATATCTATATATATATATATATATATATATATATATATATATATATATATATATATTTGTGTATGTGTGTAATTATTATTTTGACAATGGGTTATGCATTAACATAGTATTTTTAGCAGCAATATAGTACTTAATTTAAATGGAAATTACAGACAAAATTATAAATAATTAGAAAAAGATTATAAATATATTTTACTTATGGTCAAAAACTGAAAAAACAAAAACAAAGGACACAGGATATTATAAGGAAAATTCTGAGGGGTTTTCAAAACGTAAATCATGGGCTAAATATTCCCTCCTCATTTTGCATTCCCCCTTTTAACCCCTAACCTAAATTGACCACTGGGGCTACAGTTTACGCCCTCAGAGAAGGGGCCTGGCCAATTATAACTGTACATGGCCCTAGCGGACAATTTAGGAAATTTCCAAATAAAAAGGATATACACGCTGTCGGAGGTAGATACTGTACTAACCTAACGTTATTTCACATTTTTTATCTCTCACTGTCTTGTACAGTAATTTATTAAAAAAAATTAAAAATTTTAGAAAACAAAACAAAAAAAATTCTTTCTGTCCTTAAACTTTCTCATTTTATTTTAAATGCTTTTATCTTAATTTATCTAACTTGTTAAGGGCCTAGCAACTTATTTCATCCATCATTAAGACCTGAATTTTTATACCTATTGTTTTACATTTTAAAAGACTGAACACTTGATTTTGAATTTTTAACATGCAACAGAGGATAAGGCCTTTGGCCAAGGTACCCCAATCAACTCTACACAGTTTCGGAGGCAGATATTTTCCCACAGATGTTAATCCAGGTGTTAAGGTTCTTGTACATATAACTTTGTTCTAGCTGACCCTTCAGTTTGTCCTGTCCCTAAGATGAAGTGGGAACCCGTCTTCCAAAGTTATCTTAATAAAGGTCTTTAGCTAAAACGGTGTCATTTTTATGGCCATGACTGCAACTCCCCATTGAGAAGTCCGTGTTATTATATATATATATATATAGCATTTTTAAAAAGTGCCTTTAAAAATTACGAAATCTAAAGGATAGTGTTTTCTCGGTTGATTGCAAATTTAATTTTGAAATTTCATGCTTAATAACCTATTGTCTAGTCATTTATAGTATACAGAGATAGATTCTCTTGATTTTCTTTTTATGTGTGTAGAAACTAAATTGCATTTTACCAGGTGAAAGCTATGCTAATCCCCCGGCTAACTGCTGGTCAATTTGAATTCCTGAACAAAGACTCCAAAACTAAGAAGAAAATAATAATAATAATAATAATGAACATAGCCCTCAAAAATGTATTGATTAATTGAATCTATAAAATAAATGAAGAATAAAATTAAATACAACAGGAATTGAATGACTTTTGGATATTCCTATAATTCTGGGCGCACCGTAAACCATGCTTTGAGTAATAAATTAGATTCAGAAGAAAATTTTACAGGGAAGAAATTTCGAAAGAGATAACTTTAATTTAGGTTCAGACTCTTTTTGTGGTAGTTTTTTTCATTATTTTAAGATTATATTAAAATTATATTTGAAAATAGTAATCACTTATTTTAGATTGTATTTTCGTTGTTGTTATTTAAGTTTCCAGTAAAGAAATATTTCTTAAATTCTACTATTATTGTCTTTGCATGTCGTTAACTCCACCAGATGGCTACTTGAGCTATACAACAATACAACAAAAAGATAATTGTATTCATTTGCAACTGAACCCCTTTTTTTTTCGAAAAATGGCCGATTAGTAGAGCGCTGCTCTTCGGTATTGGAGTTCGCACGCTCGAATCCCGCTGCTGGCATGGATGTTCGTAGCCGTTCAGAATGGGTTTTAAACAGTAGCTCCCAGTCTATCAACCCTCGTAAGCAGAGCAGTAGAAGACAGTAGTGCTCCAAAACAAACTAATGTTTGTTAAATTTTTATTTTTAAAATGCAAAAATAAAAATCTGTTACTGGCAGAGAATAATTTTGAATTTTTACTGTTTTATTACTTTCTGGTAAACATTATTATAAAAAAAATTTTGGATTATAACACTACAGTAAGACCCCGCTTAAAGCGGGGGATACGTTCCACGAAATTAGAGCGTAATGCGAAACAGTGCTAAACGAAGCTATCTTAATATATAAATAATGGGGTTAGGGGAAGATGGATAAAATATTGGTTAGGTATTAAATTTAATAACATTTTATTAATAAAAATAAAGCCAAACATTTATTTCTTACAAAAATAAAAATACTATAAACGAATATACTTATAAAAACAAATAAAATTCTAAGTCAGTCAGAACATTCAGTCTATTCTGTGTTTCCAATTTTCTGCCTTTTTGTCAAGAAGGCATCTAATGTAGTTTGCGTTTTCCTTTTGCATTCTGTTAGAAGTTGTTGATAAGTGGATAAAACATCTATAACAACCCGTCGTGCTTTTGGACTCCTGTCAAAATTTGGATCATTTTCAATAAATTGGTCCATAATTTCAGTTATAGTGGTCAAACTCCTTTTTACAAACGCCATCGAAAGTTCTTTTTGCTCTTCTTCGAAATCACTACTATCAATATTTTTGTTTTCTTCTTGCTCAGTTAATTCCTTGAGCTCATCATTAGAAAGACTAGCTGCTGCTTCTTGAATTATTTCTTCGACGTCTTCCACATTTCCCTAATCTAAACCGGTTTGTTTCACTAATTCCAATATTTCATACATATATAGAGTGTCCAATGTCTTCGCTCTTACTTAAATCTGGCCAAATGTTCTTCCATACTCCTTTCAAAGATCTTTCTGTTATCTCGTGGTAACAGAAAGGATAACCCATGATAAAAACTAAAGATCATAATATTTATCACCGTATTAATCGTTGTAGTATTATATAAATTTATACTTAAAATAATGTCATAAAATGTTTCAAATGTTAAAAATGCGTCCGCACAGCAAAGCAGCAAACAAGAAACACAACTACATTGTTTCGGATATGTAGCTCTGCGCACAATTTCGAGGAATCCTCGGGTTGAAATAAAAGAGCTCTAAACCGAAACAGCGCTAAACGAAACAGCGTTAAGCGGGGTCTTACTGTATATCTATATATCGAAACCAAATCTCAATATAACACACATTAAGGCTGCGGGTGGCCACTAAATTTGAGCACTTGGATTCTACTCGAACAACACTGCTACCTTAACAATCGAAACTGTGAACAGTTAAAATAACGTGGAAAGATTTTAAACGCAATCCCCCAACTTAAAATAATTTTTGAAATTTTTATGAAATCTACATCAAAAGGAACTTTAATAGTATATCGTAAACTTTTCATTAGTTTTTGATATAATTTAAAAATATGTTAATAATATTAATCATATCACTACATACATAAATTTTAAGTTTATATGTATGCGGTGCAACAGTCAAAAGACGAAGCTTCCAGTGCTCCATGGTTTTTAAGTTGATTATTAAATTGGATTGTGGCAACGAAAGAGAGAGAAGGAAAAAATATGTCGATCAATAATGAAGGTTGATTTTACTGAAATCAAAACGATGTCAATTTGTATTTATTAAAATTCATTTTGTATTTATTAAAATTAAATGTTCGTATTATTAAAAAGTTTGCATTCGTTGTTATTTTTATATATTAAAATTATAAATGACTTCAATAAATCATAAAATAACTTAAATTTTAAAGTTATAAATGACATTCGAGGAGATATAAATGATATTCGTATTTCATAGACATATGCGAGAATATCTATGAAAGAATACTTCCGATATTTTGTAGACAGTTTGAGTACACTTTCAAATAAAAATGATATATATAAAATTCTACATTTTGCCGAATTCTCTCCAGTTCGAGAATCAAGCATCTACAATATTTTACGAAATACCTGCTTGATCTAAAAACAACGAGGAAAGCAGAAGTTATTTCTGATAGCTTTTATTTATGTTCAAATGGGCATCTTGAAAGGTGAAAATATTTTTCAGAGACAAATGTTTTGAGGCACTACCATCTGGAAAAAAAAGAGAGAAGTGCTAATATCTCCAGTAGCCCATACATATAAAGCGTGATTTTCTATTAGTGTACAGTTCGTACACATAAAATTTTGTCATGTTTGTTTGATTTTGAACACTCAACGTGGTGAGCGCTACGTGGTGCAACACCTAGTACCGCACGCACTGCGAGAATACAAGCAAGCAAATCAATATAATATTTGAATATATTATAAATAATATTTATTAAATACCATATAAATATATAGGTAGACAGAGGTGCAGAAATTTACTGTCTCTCATAATTTTGCTAGGGTGTGCAGTGCACAACCTGCACATATGGACCGCACGCCACTGTTTCAAATGTTAAAAATGCGTCCGCACAGCAAAGCAGCAAACAAGAAACACAACTACACTGTTTCGGATATGTAGCTCTGCGCACAATTTTGGGGAATTCCCGGGTTGAAATAAAAGAGCGCTAAACCGAAACAGCGTTAAACGAAACAGCGGTAAGCGGGGTCATACTGTATATCTATATATCGAAACCAAATCTCAATATAACACACATTAAGGCTGCGGGTGGCCACTAAATTTGAGCACTTGAATTCTACTCAAGCAACACTGCTACCTTGACAATCGAAATTGTGAACAGTTAAAATAATGTCGAAAGATTTTAATCTCAATCACACAACTTAAAATAAATTTTGAAATTTTTATGAAATCTACATCAAAAGGAACTTTAATAGTATATCGTAAACTTTTCATTAGTTTTTGATATAATTTAAAAATATGTTAATAATATTAATCATAGCACTAATACACAAATTTTAAGTTTATATGTATGCGGTGCAACAGTCAGAAGACGAAGCTTCCAGTGCTCCATGGTTTTTAAGTTAATTATTAAATTGGATTGTGGCAACGAAAGAGAAGCGCAGGATAGAGTGAAAAAATATGTCGGTCAATAATAAAGGTTGATTTTACTGAAATCAAAACGACGATGTCAATTTGTATTTATTAAAATTCATTTTATATTCATTAAAAATTAAAAGTTCGTATTATTAAAAAGTATGCATTCGTTGTTATTTTTATATATTAAAATTATAAATGATGTCAATAAATCATAAAATAACTTAAATTTTAAGTTATAAATGACATTCGAGGAGATATAAATGCCATTCGCATTTCATAGACATATGCGAGAATATCTATGAAAGAATACTTCCGATATTTTGTAGACAGTTTGAGTACACTTTCAAATAAAAATGATATATAAAAATTCTACATTTTGCCGAATTCTCTCCAGTTCGAGAATCAAGCATCTACAATATTTTACGAAATACCTGGTATGCTTCACCCTGCTTGATCTAAAAACAACGAGGAAAGCAGAAGTTATTTCTGATAGCTTTTATTTATGTTCAAATGGGCATCTTGAAAGGTGAAAATATTTTTCAGAGACAAATGTTTTGAGGCACTACCATCTGGAAAAAAAAGAGAGAAGTGCTAATATTTTATTTTGACAAAGATTAAACGCGAATCTGAAAATATGAGGATTTTTCAAAGGTCTCAGGGGTTAAAAAATTCCCAGAATACCATTTGTATTTCCTTGTAAGCTTAAAACATGAGTGTTTAGATTTTAAAAAAAATGCTCGTTTTGACCATGCTGGAATCAATTTTGACAAATATCAGTTTAAGGGGACATCACTTTTAAAACTTCAAAAAAATCGATTTTATGTTTTTTGCATTTTTAGAATCTTTAGAATGTTCTGAATCATTTAAAACAAACCCCATTGAAATATTCGAATTAGAACCTGTAAAACTATAACATAAAAAAGAAACACTAGCAGAATTGACATGATGAAACTATGATGAAAATAACTTAAGTTTTAACTTTAAATGCATTTTACTCAAAATGATGTTTTTCAAACTTGCGCGCACTGTAAAAAAAAAAAAAAACCAACTATTGCATGTATGGATCTATAATTTTCAAGGTGTATTATAGTACAATATAGTACTACAATGAAACTTCACCTACTTTTTAAAAGTTTTTTATTTTATGTGGTATTTATTGTGTTTGAAATTTAATTTTTCAACGTTATTTTAGGTTTTTTGAAAATTTATTCTCCTGGTGTAAAATTTCTGGTAACTTTTAAATTTTAAATAGGTGGAGAATAATACCTAATGTTTCTTGTTTATAAAAAGTCAAAAATTTTGGCTGAAATATAGTTTGTGTTGCTGTAAGAGTGCGCACAGTGTGACAACAAAATTTTTTAAATTTTCAAAACAAGCGCTTTTATTTTATTATACAAAAAAGTTCTTATTTACCGGAAAGAAATTAAATGCAGAAAAATAATTAATTAGATTCAGAAAACAAATGCTAAAATTTCCAAATAATTTCCATATTCAGAAAAAAGTTATGGCAAATCGAAAAATTACAAAAATTCCTCGTTTTTTTTGGTTTGGTTTGGAGCGCTACGGTCTACTGTTTTGCACACGAGGGTTAATGAGACCGGGACCTACAGTTTAACGCCGATTCCGAACGGCTACAAACATCCATGCCAGCAGCGGGATGCGAACCCGCGAACTCCGGTTCCGAAGAGCATCGCTCTACCATTCGGCCATCGTGCGGCTCCTCATTTTGAAGTTGCTTAAAGGTGATGTGTCCCCTTAAAGTCTGCCCGTGGGTACGAGAAAACATTCATATTGAAATCATCTTTATAATAATAGTCTAAGTTATCTGCTCATCTGTTTCAAATTTATGAAGTGGTTGTACCTGGAAGTTAGGGTTAGTAAAAATCAAAGAGAGTAAAGTTTAAAACTAATAACTTTTAGCCACCATAATTGTAAAATGGAACAATATTTATTAAATATAAAAGAGGAAATGGTTCCCCATAGAGTCGTTCTAGTAGTTGCGGACGGAGCATGTTTATTTCGATCGCTTTCGTATCTTATGTTTGAAACACAGTCTTCTAGCAGTGAACCGGAATGACTTGTAATCGGGGTCTTCAATCTCAAAGATTTCTTTGATTCAATTAATGTACATTGATCTATAGGAGGCTTTCAAATAGCCACATCGCTGATTGCTGTGTCACTGATCTAGCTCGCTCGTTGTTTGGGATTTATTTGTACCCCTCGCTATTTGACATTACTTTCCGAGTATCGCTGTTGAACTTTGGCAAACTTCGGAAGATTTTCCTCGAACCCACATCTTTGACCAATTACATTTCCAATTAGATCAATTTTGGCCAATTAGATTAGGCCTTTGACCAATTAGATTAGGTAAACTATTTTTCTAAATGAATTTAACGGGATTCTAAACTGCATTCACAGTAAAGGAAGACTTCAGAAGAGTATGAAGATAAACAAATTATTGAGCGTGAACCAGATAATTATCATCCAAAAAACGACTATTTTTTTTTACCTGCCTCATAGGGTGCTTTACAATTCTGAAAAATTAAAACTTTTACTGATCCCATCATATGATGAGCTATAAGCTTGTTATAAATATTCCTTTTGACGATCCCTGAGCACATTTTGACTAGTTTCTAGTAACGTCTGTACGTATATAACTCTAAACCATTAGACTAATAACGACTTGACGTCTGTAAATACTAATTACCTTGCATAACTCAAAAAACGATTAGGTGTTGTAGGTAGGAATTTTGCATTTAGGACTGTTATATCATCTGATTTTGTACCTCTTCTTTTAATAGCAATATGCACTATATTTTCGTCACATCAATGTGACGAAAAATTTCAATATAACATATATTAGTATTTTTATACATGACTTAAAAAACAATTAGCCGTAAAAAGTTCAAAGTTTATATCCAGGACTGTTAAAACATTTAGTCATGGACCTCATTCTTAATTGCAATCTCCACTTTACATAATGAAAAATCTGCATTACAGTTATTAAAGCTACCGATCTCTAGCAAATGACAATAAGTGAGCCTTACTCATTGTTGAATTAATTTAGACTACTCATTGTTGTATAGAATTCAAATCATAGTTGAAATAATTTTGTATAAATATTTGATTCTATCAAAAACTAATATTTTAGCAATTTTGTATATGTGCACTTTATTTAAGTATTGGAAAATAGCTTGTTTTCCGGAATTATTTCTTCATTTCCTGCTTAAACAGTTCTAAGACCTCTGATTTATACAGATGATCATAAATCAGTTTTTGATAAGAATGCTACTAGTCGCTGCCAAATGGCATTATTTGAGCTATAGTCGATGAATTAATTGATACTGCTCATTGCTGAATTGGTTTTTTTTTTTTATAAATATTTGATTCTATTCAAAGTTAATACTTTAGCAATTTTGTATATGTGAACTTTATTAAAGTATTAGAGAATTATTTCTTCATTTAGTGCTCAAATAGTTCTGAGATTTCTAATTTATATAGGTGGTCGTAAATCAATTTTTGATTGGATAAGAATGCTGCCGGTCACTGCCAAATGGCATTATTTTAGGTACAGTCATTGAATTAATTGATGCTGGTCATTGTTGAACAGAATTCGACACCTAGTTGAATTAATTTTGTATAAATATTTGATTCTATTAAAAAACTAATATTTTAACACTTTTGTATATGTGCCCTTTATTAAAGTATTGGATAGTTGTTTGTTTGCTGGAATTGTTTCTTCAGTTCTTGTGCATGAAAATGCTTCTGAGATCTTTGATTTATACAGATGATCATCAATCAACGTTTGATTAGATAAGAATTTTACCGGTCGCTGCTAAATGACGTTATTTGAGCCATATTCATTGAACCAATTTATACTGCTCATTGTTGAATAGAATTCGACTCATATTTGATTTAATTTTATACCAATATTAGATTTTATTAAAAGCTAATATTTTAGCATTAATATTATGTATCTGTGCATTTTATTAAAGTATTGGAGGATTGTTTATTTGTTGGAATTATTTCTGATATTCCTGAGAAGGCAAATAATCCTAAAATCTCTGGTTTATATAGATGGTTATCAATCAACATTTTTATTAGATAATAATACTACCGGTTCGTTTTAAATGGCATTATTTGAGCTATATTCGTTGAATTAATTTATATTTCTCATTGTTGAATAGAATTCGACTCATATTTGAATTAATTTTATACAAATATTTGAATCTATTAAAAGCTAATATTTTAACAATTTTGTATGTGTGCACTTTATTAAAGTATTGGAGGATTGTTTATTTGTTTGAATTATTTCTGATATTCCTGAGCAAGCAAATAATCCTGAAATCTTTGATTTACATAGATGGTTATCAATTTTTTATTAGCTTATAATGCTACCGGTTGCTACTAAGTGGCATTATTTTAGCTATATTCGTTGAATTAAATTATACTGCTCATTGTTGAATAGAATTTTACCTATAGTTGAATCAGTTTTATAAAAATATTTGATTATATTTAAAACTAACATTTTATCAATTTTGCAACTATGTCCTTTATTAAAGTATTGGAGAATTGTTTGTATGCTAGAATTATTTCTCCCATTCCTGAGCATATAAATGATCCTAAAATCTCTGATTTATGTATATATATATATATATATATATATATATATATATATATATATATATATATATATATATATATATATGATTATCGATCACTGTTTGATTACGTAAGAATTATTGTTTCATAAGAAACTGTAGATGTAGTTTTGTTTCCTTTGAGGGAGCCTTTTATTTTTTACTTTAAAACACTTATCGATGTACACAAATCTTTCTGTTACTCTTTAATGCTTTTACAAAATACGTATATATTGATACATCTTTCAGAATTCATGTAAAATGGTTAAATGGTCTTTGAAAGGTATTTTATGTTTTAGAATCATTTTACTGTTATGTAAAACTTTTCATTTTACTGTTATGTAAAACTTTTCATTTTACTGTTATGTAAAACTTTTATAATGATTAAAAAATAGAACATGGAAAAAAGAGGTTTAAATATTTTCATTCTCTATCATTAAGCCTGTAACTAAGTGTTAAGTCTTCTAGTGTTTTTTGCATTTTCATTTTTGGGAAAGCGATGGGTCGAAGGCCCTATATCACAGACAATGAACATTAGAGGTCAATTACTATTGTACACTACGTTTACTGTTGTAAATTGAGCAATCGAAAGAAAAACATCTTAAAAGAATTAAGGATAACAAAAAATAAGGTTATTAATAATTAAAATTTAAGGGTATATAAAAAATAAGAACTTAAAATCAATTATAAAATATAAATTGCCACTACTTAATATTAAATTTGGTAAAAAAGTTAATTTAAAAATTATTCAGTGTCTTAGGTTTGTAACTCGTGACAACTGAATACAGCTCTGGAGGTGGAAAAGGACGATACATTAAGCAGGAAAATGAAGTGAGGTCATGACATCGAGAAAATCGGTGGAATACCTTTAGTTTCGTTTATAATATTGGAAATAAGTGAAATATTAGTCCAAGATTGATGATGGTTAAGGAGAATTAATAAAAAGTTTGCTAATGACTGAAATCATCTAGCAAAAATAAATCCCCTAACAAAATTTTATGTATATGTACATATAAATGTATAAACGTCCAAGCTATATCTCTGAAAGAACTCAGGTGTTTGAATAAATAAATAAATAGCTGTATAAAAACGGATTGCAGCTTTCAAATATTCTTCCGTTTTTGAAAGAGAATTTCTCTCTTTCAAAGCATAGTGGATGACACGAGGAAAGGAATATTCGATTTCAATAGTTTTAGAACACGCTTTCAAATCGAATGAAATACTCTCGGTTAGTAAATCAACCGTATTTTTTCCCCACCTAGAAAAGAGAAAAAAAAATAATTACAGTATTCTATATATATATATATATATATATATATATATATATATATATATATATATATATATATATATATATATATATATATATATATATATATATATATATATATATATATATATATATATATATATATATATATATAGTGTTGAATAGAATTCGTCCTATATTTGAATTAATTTTATAAAAATATTTGATTCTATTCACACTAATATTTTATCAATTTTGTAACTGTGACTTTTATTAAAGTAATGGAGAATTTTCGTTTGCTGGAACTATTTCTCCAATTCCTGAGCATACAAATGATCCTGAAATATCTTATTTATGCATATATATTTGTATAATTATAAAAGATTTTTTAATTAAGTAAGAATTATTATTTTATAAGAAACTGCTGATTTAGTTTTATTTTCTTTGAGGGAGACTTTCATTTTTACTTTAAAATACTTATCTATGTACATAAAACTTTTTGTTACGCTTTAATTCTTTTACAAAATACTTATATTTTAATACATCTTTCAGAATTCATATAAAATGGTTTAAATTATTTGAAAGATATTTTAATGATTCAGAATCATTTTACTGTTATGTAAAAGTTTTATAACTATTAAAAAATAGAGCATGGATTAAAGAGGTTTAAATATTTTTATTCTCTATCATAATGCCTGTAACTGAGTGTTAAGACCTCTAGTGTTTTTGCATTTTCATTTCTGGGAAGGTGATGGATGGAAGGCCCTATATCTCAGACAATGAACATTAGAGGTCAATTACTATTGTACATTGCGTCCACTGTTACAAATTGAGTAATCAAAAGAAAACCATCTTAAAAGAATTAAGGATAACAAAAGATAAGGTTATTACTAATTAAAATTTAAGGGTATATGAATAATTAGAACTTAAAATCAATTAAAAAATATAAATTGCTAGTACTTAATATTAAATTAGGGAAAAACGTGGATTTAAAAATTATTGAATGAGTGCCTTAGGTTTGTAACTCGTGACAATTGAATAGAGGTATGGAGGTGGAAAAGGTCGATAAATTAAGCGGAAAAATCAAGTGAGGTCATGTCATCGAGAAAACCGGTGTAATACGTTTAGTTTCGCTTTTAATATTGGAAATAAACAAAATATTACTCCATGATTGATGATGTTTCTTAAGGTGAATTAATAAAAAACTTGCTAATGACTGAAATCATCTAGCAAAAATAAATCCCCTAGCAAAATTTTATGTATATGTACATATAAATATATAAACTTTTAAGCTACATCTCTGAAAGAACTCAGGTGTTTGAATAAATAAATAAATAGCTGAATAAAAACGAATTGCAGCTTTCAATATACTTCCGTTTTTGAAAGAAAATTTCTCTCTTTCAAAGCATAGTGGATGACACGAGGAAAGGAATATTCGATTTCAATAGTTTTAGAACACGCTTTCAAATGGAATGAAATTCTCCCGGTTAGTAAATCAACAGTATTTTTCCCCACCTAGAAAAGAGAAAAAAATCATTACAGTATTCTATCTTATATGTATTATATATATATATATATATATATATATATATATATATATATATATATATATATATATATATATATATATGTATATATATATATATATATATATATATATATATATATATATATATATATATATATATATATATTATATATATATATATATATATATATATATATATATATATATATATATATATATATATATTGTTGAATAGAATTCGTCCTATATTTGAATTAATTTTATACAAATATTTGATTCTATACACACTAATATTTTATCAATTTTGTAACTGTGCCCTTTATTAAAGTAATGGAGAATTTTCGTTTGCTGGAACTATTTCTCCAATTCCTGAGCATGCAAATGATCCTGAAATCTCTGATTTATATGTATATATATATATATATGTATGATTATAAATAATTATTTTATAAAGTAAAATTTTTTATTTTATAAGAAACTGTTGATGTAGTTTTATTTCCTTTTCTTTTTTACTTTAAAACACTCATCGATGTACACAAAACTTTCTGTTACACTTTAATGCTTTTACAAAATACGTATATTTTGATACATCTTTCAGAATTCATGTAAAATGGTTTAAACGTTTTAAAAGATATTTAATGAATCAGATTCATTTTACTGTTATGTAAAACTTTTATAACGATTAAAAAATAGAGCATGGAATAAAGAGGTTTCAATATTTTTGTTCTCTATCTTAATGCCTGTAACTGAGTGTTAAGACCTCTAGTGTTTTTTGCATTTTCATTTTTGGGAAGGTGATGGGACAAATGCCCTAAACCACAGACAATGAACATTAGAGGTCAATTACTATTGTACATTACGTTTACTGTTGTAAATTGAGTAATCGAAAGAAAAACATCGTAAAAGAATTAAGGATAGCAAAAAATAAGGTTATTAATAATTAAAATTTAAGGGTATATAAATAATTAGAACTTAAAATCAATTAAAAAATATATATTGCCACTACTTAATATTACATTAGGGAAAAAAGTTAATTTAAAAATTATTCTAGTGCTTATTGCATTTTCATTTTTGGGGATTCGATAGGTCAAATGCCCTATATCACAGACAATGTACATTAAAAGTCAATTATTATTGTACATTACGTTTACTGTTGTAAATTGAGTAATCGAAAGAAAAACACCTTAAAAGAATTAAGGATGACAAAAAATAAGTTTATTCATAATTAAAATTTAAGTTTATATAAATAATTAGAACTTAAAATCAATTAAAAAAATATAAATTGCCACTACTTAATATTAAATTAGGGAAAAAAGTTAATTTAAAAATTATTAAACGAGTGCCTTAGGTTTGTAACTCGTGACAGTTGAATACAGCTCTGGAGATGGAAAAGGTCGATAAATTAAGTGGAAAAAATGAAGTGAGGTCATGGACATCGAGAAAATCGGTGTAATACGTTTAGTTTCGCTTTTAATATTGAAAATAAACAAAATATTACTCCATGATTGATGATGTTTCTTAAGGAGAATTAATAAAAAGCGTGCTAATGACTGAAATCGTCTAGGAAAAATAAATCCCCTAGCTAAATTTACGTATATGTACATATAAATATATAAAACTTCTAAGCTACATCTCTGAAAGAACTCAGGTGTTTGAATAAATAAATAAATAGCTGAATAAAAACGAATTGCAGCTTTCAATATTCTTCCGTTTTTGAAAGAAAATTTCTCTCTTTCAAAGCATAGTGGATGACACGAGGAAAGAAATATCCGATTTCAATAGTTTTAGAACACGCTTTCAAATCGAATGAAATTCTCCCGGTTAGTAAATCAACCGAATTTTTTCCCTTCCTAGAAAAGAGAAAAAATCATTACAATATTCTATCTTATATATATATGTATAACATATATAATATATATTCTTTATATGTATATGTATATATATATACGTAAAATATATATATATATATATATATATATACATATACCTATATATTTATATGTATATGTATATATATATGTATAATATATATAATATATATATATATTATATATAATATAATATATATATATATTTAATATTTATGTATATTTATATGTATATATATATAAATATATGTATAATATATATATATTATATATATTTATGTATATGTATATGTATATATATTTATCAAAATTATTTAACTTAATTTTTTCCTGAAAAACCTCCTCTCTCCCATTATAATTCCTTAAAATCTTTTTTCCAGCCTCTAAATATCTTAATCAAAGGAGTGCCTTCGACTTAAAATTCATTCGATGCAATTCTCAAAGCTTTCTATCCTATGGATGTAAATTTTCTGTCTATTCCACACGTTTTCCAGCTGTCGCCGGCAAATGGCTCCGAGTTTTTACCTAATCCTAACACTTAATTCGCTGAGTAAGTTTCTTGTTCCTTGGGAAAATTCTTTCTGTCTTCGTTCTTGGGTGCACTTCTGTTCGAGCAGAGTGATTTTTGTGTCTTTCTTTTGTCTGTCGTTGACTACAAAAAATGTCTGTTTTAGCAGATCTAAAATAAAGTTTTAATTATACTTGTCCCCGTTCTCTACAATATGGCCCGACTTCATAGTTTTTACTGTTAGCCGATAGGTTTCTTCTTGCCCAGTAGCCCGGGCCAGTAAAAATAATAGGAGCTATAATGACCAGCTGGTAATATAATTCCTGGATTACATATATGTATATATATATATATATATATATGTCTATCTATCTATCTATCTATCTATCTATCTATCTATATATATATATATATATATATATATATATATATATATATATATATATATATATACTATATCTATCTATCTATCATTCTATATATATATATATAATTAAAAGTTTTTGTGGATTTGTATATCCTAGGATTTCGTCTAAAGTATAATTCAAATCTCTATGATGGTTTTTACATTACATCATCTTGACAAGAGGGAAAATTCCTTTCTACTTTAATTTTTTCTGGATCTTAAATTAAGAGATATATTAACTTAAACCTTGAGAGAATACATTACTCCACCCTTTACAATCATACTCAAACATTTAATAATTTCATGAAATTTCATTCAGACTGCACGAATTTTTTTCCTGAAAGTGTGTTTATGTCAGTAAGTTTCATTACACAAAGATTGAAAAGTTTCTCAAAATTTACGGATTTTACAATTATATATTTCTGTTTTTCAGTTAAACGATCACTACTTCCGTAAATTCTCATGAGACCATCATTTCATAATCAATAGGGAGAAAAATATCTTGGCATCTACCCAAAAGAGAGCTTCGACTTCCTAACTATATGTTATGGATTTGCACTAGAGACGGCAAGCCAGATACTTAGTTTATACTCTAGGGCAGTGTTTCCCAACGTGGGGCAATTTGATTGCTGAGGGGGACAATTTGAAAATGGACTCGACACTAGTTTGACCCAGTTGCTCCGATACATATTTACATGCAATTTAAGATTTCTTTGGCAAAATAAAACGAAACAAGCAAATTATTAACTAATTGCGGCCAACGAAATGTTTAAATTCGTTTGAAGAAACCAAAATATCAACTAGATTCTTCGCTTCTGAAATAGAAGGCAAGCTTCGCGTGAACCCTGCACGCTTTAAAATTCTTAAAAAGGAATTTTTCTAATCATAATGGCTTGTCACAACCTTCAGCTGGATTCCGTCACAAGTGGGAATTAAAGGTAATGAGGATGCCGATAAGGCAGAAAAAACTGCTAGGTACTGTTGTGATATGTCTTTACTTCTTTGTGATGTAAAAAATTATATAAATTGTATAAAAATTATATAACTTGTTGTATAAGAAGTGGCAGAATTCTTGGGATGAAGCGACTGATAATAAATTGCGTACAATTAAACCAAACATTGAAAATTGGAGTACTTTGCTATCTAGAAGACATGATGTTATTCTTACTAGCCTTCGGATTGGTCATACGCGTTTTACCCATCGTCATTTGTTACTGAGAAACTGCTCCAATTTACGATCACTGAAATACAATAATCTCTGTAAAGCATATCCTCATTGATTGTCCTACGTTAAAAATATCTTTTTTATCATTTTAACTCTTCATCTATTAATTTTAAAGATTTTTTAGATGATTCATCTCATCCTAAACTCTTTCATCTTTTGAAAGATATTGGTTTTTACCCTCACATCTGAATTTTGTGCTTCACTGCTTTTTTCGTTACTTTTGGTTTTATTATGTCTCTTTTCTACACAGGTTTTGCATGCTTTAAATTGCTTGCTTATCTCATCTGTCATCAATTTATAGGAATTTTTACTTCATCTTTGTAGCATTCATTTAAGTTTGAACTATTTGTTTGGCACAATATGTCCCAGGAGGACTCAATGCCATAAAACCCCATTCAACCAACCAACCAACCAACGTCACAACCTACCTCATGTTTTGCAACATTCAGTTATATTAATTTAAATAAACGTCAGTACAACTGTTGTAAAAGTCTAAATAATTTCAAAAATATATATATATATATATATATATATATATATATATATATATATATATATATATATATATACATATACATATATATATATATATATATATATATATATATATATATATATATATATATATATATATATATACATATATAGATATATATAGTATAAATATAATTGGTAAGTATTTGATTTTTATTTTAAAGCAATAATTTTCTGAAAAATTTGTCGAATGCAAATAATGTTATTTTGCGTAGGCGGTGTAAAATGTGCTTTATACATTACAAACTTTTATAGGCATACATATTTACCCTATGTCTAACTATTTTAACACATTTTAGTTTTTATGATTAACTATTTTTTTCTGCCCATAGTGAAATGAGTGGTGCAAGCAGGAAAATTTATAAAATATTTGGAAGAATATTTAAAATTTGGGTTCATACATTCCTTCCACGATGAACGTTTACCTTTTTGTCTTTTATGTCAGCCATGTTTGACCAACGAATCAATGAAACGAGGTCATCCTTCAGAGCATTTGAAAGCGAAAGATAATGCTCATATCAATTCGGATTTAATTTATTTTCAAACAATAAAGAGAAATTTTGAAAATAGGACAACAATAAAGTCTCTATTTCCCCTCACACCTCAACTCATAATCGTATTCTTGAGGCTAGTTTCCAAAGATATTTATTTATCGCGAAATATGGAAAAAATTCATACTATAGAAGAGATATTAATAAAACCGTCAATATCAGCATTTCTTAAAACTGTTCTTGAAAAGGACGACTGTAATGAATAAAAAGAATTTTACCTTGAATAAACATAAATCTTGAATTTTGGTTGTAAGTAATTAATTGAAATGTCCAACAGTAATGATAATCAACAATTGAATAAGGTAATTGCTTACCTTCTTTTTATCCTTGTGATTTGCTATGAAAAATCTGTAGAAACAGAAATCATGGATGAAAACAGAAGCCTGTTGTCGAACACAACTTTTTTTGAATTATGCAGCACATTAAGCTGAATTGACAGTACACAAAATGAATTAAGAATTAAGTTAAGTTTTCAATACATGTTTTATAGATGAATATGAATAAAATACAGATTAAATGAATAGAATTAAACACACACCGAATACCAAACAGCCATATTTTCCTGGCCTTGAATACTAAAAAAATCAAACATTACAAGCCGTTGCAGGTGGTGCCATCTGTTGAAATACAAACAATTAGAACAGAAACCACAGACAATAAAGAATAAAAATGAAAAACTATTATGAAAGATTTAAAAATTAAAATTAAAATAGTAAGTCTTTTATGAAGACTGAACAATGACTATTATGAAATATTTAAAAATTAAAATTAAAATAGTAAGTCTTTTATGAAGACTGAACAATGACAAAGACGTAAAAGCAATGTCATTAAGTAACAATACTGTTAACAGAAGAATAGACGAAATGAGTGAAGAGATTGAAGAACAACTTATCGAAAAGCTGAATACAAGAGAATTCTCAATATAAATAGATGAATCAACTTTTGTAGACAGTAATGCATTATTGATAACTTACATAAGGTATATTGATAATGGACACTTTGCTGAAGAAATGTTGTTTTATAAAAGATTAGAAAGCACCACTACCTAAAAAGATATAGTTAATAAGCTAAAGAACTACTTAGACGGCAAAAGTATACCAACGAAAAATATAACATCTTGTGCTGTAGATGGTGCTCCTAATAGGGTGGGCAACAAAAAAGGCTGCCTAAAATTGATGAAAAATGAGAATCCGGAAATGATTCTTGTGCATTGTGTTATTCACAGGGAAAACTTGGTAGCTAAAAACATCTCCCCTGTTCTACATGAAGTACTACATTCAGTAATAAAGTGTACTAATGCTGTTAAAGCTATTGCAAAATGTGAGCGGCTCTTCAAGCTATTTTGTGTAGAACAAAGAGCAGAGCATGTGAGACTTTTACTTCATACTGAAGTAAGATGACTCTCTAAAAGAAACTGCTTGAAAAGATTTATGGAATTGTGTGATACTATCAAATATTGTTTATGAGACAAACCTGAAGTTAAGTATCTGTTAGCAGTCGACGGTAAATCATTTGTTAGTTATTTAGCCGATATCTTTGAAAACGTAATTAAAAAACTAAATAATATAAAATGATAAATAAATAAAATCTTTAAAATTTGTGAGGTTGTTAAGGAAGCGGCGCTTGTATAGCTTCCAATGACGCTTTCATTTTGCTAACAACAGTCCTAGACAAACCCTAGCTATATGTGGAATTATTCCCCCCCCACTCCATATTAATATATATATATATATATATAATACTATATAATATACATAGATTATAGTTATACATATTATCATTACATGATTATATATATACTATACATCCATACCATATATATATTAATAATTAGAATATATTTAAAATATATATTATATTATATATATAAATTGATATATATATATAAATATATAATATCTATATATATATTATATTATATATAGTATATATATAAAATATATAATATGATATATATATATATATATATATATATATATATATAGCATGCATGTACCCTGAGTAATTGAAACAAAATAATACTCAAAGCTTTGTTAATAGGATTAAATGACAGAAAGCATTTTTAGATCTTTGTATTTTAGAGATAATTTAGAGCCTTTATTGTACTGTTCAAATCAAAATATCCATTTTCTATCGCACAGTTTTACGATCTATAGGAAATAGAAAATATGGCTGAAAAAGAGCTTTTGTTGTCAAACAGCAACAAACTCTTCCGGGCCTATAATTTGGAAATCTCTAATAATTTCAGCCACTACTTTAACTCTCACGGTTTCATGTTGATCTACCATAATTTAAAATATCGTATTTTCTTCAAAGACTAGTTTAAAAAATATTTTGAGACGTGAGCTATCCTTATCTGAAAAGTAAACAAGAACATGAAGTGAAGATAAAAAATACACAAAGGGCTTTTCTGGGCACAAAACTTGTTTGCCCTACTCCTTTTGAAAAATCTTTCTTCAAGATGCGCAAGAAAATGTATCTTTCCAGTTAGTACGAAAAGGTTGGAGTAATTCAATGTACAGCGATGATTCGTTAGATAAAACGTTTCTATTAAAAGGAGGTAAATAATTGCGCCTGAGTCATAATTATACGTTATAATTTAGCTTAAAATTTATGATTTTATAACTTATTTTATATAAATTGAATTTAGTTTCAAATTATTTTGATTTCCCTTTTCCCTCTAAATAAGATAGCCCGTGATTAATTATACATTGGTTGTTCTTGGAGTCAATGAAATATTTTATACTTGCTGAACTATGTTATTTGTACTGATTTTAACTTATTTCTCTATTAATGTTTATTGTAAAAAACTTTTGTTGAAAAGGTATGAGTTCCAGTTATATATTACAGTATTTCTGCTCCGGCTTTTGTCGCCAAATTTGGTGAAATTTGAATCATTAATTTCTTGTATGTCCTTATTTCTATTTTTTCAATATTTATTAAAATGTGTGTATGTTTTATGTTGTAATAAGTTATTGTAATAATATGGGGGGTGAGGGGGGGAACACCTCCCAAAAATTTTAAATTTGTTTTAAAGAATTTTGTAATATCTTTGGTTTCTTAAAAGCCATGTGGTGCCGTCCATGTTTTTTTCTTGGTGATCTTTTAAAATACGCGATTTTCTGCCGCCATTTTTGTTTAAATATTTAAGAATTTTTGTAGAATTATTATAATATATTTGGTTTCTTAAAAGCGATGTGGTGCCGTCCGTGTTTTTTTCTCGGTGATCTTTCAGAAAACGCCATTTTCTGCCGCCATTTTTGTTTGGTGATTTTCAAAAATGGGTTTTATTTGCCAAGCTCGCCAAGTAAAAAACATGGCTGCCGGAAGAGCGTAGATATCGCATCTGTTCCCGAGTTATTTTAGTTTTACTAAACAATTCCTGATACCATGTTTCTTCTTTTACCTATTATGTTAAACCAATTGGACCTTATAAAAATTTAATCAAAATTGTTTATGGACGATTTTTTGGTAATTAATAATTTATTATTTTTAAAAGGGCTTGCATGTTTTTATTCTTTTAAAGTTTGTAGTTATACACTAGACTACACAGGCTAATAATGTTGTATACACAAAAGCAATAGGATAAATTTTGAAATGTAACACGAAGCAAAGTAATATGTACTTGTGAAAGTCATCGTGCATTGTAAATACATGTTATTTCTTTCAAAATACAACAAAATATTTCTTAGTACATTTTCCTTTTTCAACTCCTCTTCTTAGCCCACTCTCCTGTTTCTAATCATGGATCTTGTTGGTGCTTCAACCACATTTGGCGAAATTGGCGTGCTTGCAGCTTGCGTGCGTGGCGTGCTTGCAGCGTGGCGTTTGAAATCTGGCGAGGGGATCGTAACTCAACAAATTGATTCTTAATCAAAAACAACATTTTGAGGAAAAATTTTTCAAAATTTGATTATTTTAAATACTTTTAATAATAAATTTTTAATAAATTAAATTAAATTAAATTAAATTAAATAATAAATTTTTAGATACTTGGTAAATTCTTTTTCCAATTTTTAAGTAAATCGACCGATCTTTGCAGAACACGTTAGATACTTATTTTTTATTTCAATTTTTCAAGTAATTTTTTTTCAAATCTCTTATTTAACCCTTTACAACATTTGATGGAAACTGGAAAGCTGCAGAAACCTCAGGCAATATTTGTTGATTCATATAGCTAGTTATTGATAAATTTACTTTTATGTCAAATTTATGTTATGTTATGAAAATTATGCTTTAATACTGCTAAATATATTATTAGTAGATCTGTCTCCATAATTTCTTATTTTTAGAAGGGCATGTTTTTATTCTTTTAAAGTTTGTAGTTATACACTATACACAGAATAATAATATTGTATATGCGAAAGCAATAAGATAAATTTTGAAATGCAGTACGAAGACTAAGTAATATGTACTTTTGAAAGTCATAGTGCATTGTAAATACATGTTATTGGTTTCAAAATATAACAAAATATTTCTTAGTATATTTTCATTTTTTAACCCTTTTCAACATCTGAAGGAAATTGGAAAGCTGCAAAAAACACAGGCAACATCTGTTGATTCATATAGCTAAGCATAAATTCGCTTTTATGCCAAAGTTATGTTATGCTATGCAAATTATGCTTTAATACTGCTAAATATATTATTAGTAGGTCTGTCTCCATAATTTCTTATTTTTAGAAGGGCATGCTTTTATTCTTTTAAAGTTTGTAGTTATACACTATACACAGACTAATAATATTGTATACGCGAAAGCAATAAGATAAATTTTGAAATGCAGTACGAATACTAAGTAATATGTATTTGTGAAAGTCATATCGCGTTGTAAATACATGTTATTGGTTTCAAAATATAACAAAATATTTCTTAGTATATTTTCATTTTTTAACCCTTTGCAACATTGGATGGAAACTGGAAACCAGCAAAAAACCCAGGCAACATCTGTCGATTCATATAGCTAGTTATTGATAAATTTGCTTTTATGTAAAGTTATATTATGTTATGCAAATTATACTTTAATACTGCTAAATATATTATTAGTAGATATGTCTCCATAATTTCTTATTTTTAGAAGGGCATTTTTTAATTCTTTTAAAGTTTGTAGTTATACACTATACACAGAATAATAATATTGTATACGCGAAAGCAATAAGATAAATTTTGAAATGCAGTACGAAGACTTAGTAAATTGTACTTGTGAAAGTCATCTCGCTTTGTAAATACATGTTATTGGTTTCAAAATACAACAAAATATTTCTTAGTACATTTTCATTTTTTAACCCTTTACAACATTTGATGGAAATTGGAAACCTGCAAAAAACTCAGGCAACATCTGTCGATTCATATAGCTAGTTATTGATAAATTTGCTTTTATGTCAAAGTTATGTTATGATATAAAATTATGCTTTAATACTGCTAAGTATATTATTAGTAGATCTGTTTCCATAATTCAGTGGTACTGTTTTCATGAATATTGCGATACATACAGTGTTAGGAAGAAATTAACTGTCCACTTCGAAGAACTCTAGAATTTGTACTGTCTATCCAGATGAGATAAAATTTTGAACAATAGATAACTGAAATTATACGCTCGACATTTTTAAAAGAAATAAAAAATATTAGTATAAAAATCCATATGTAGCTGGCACTGTAAAGCACATAAATACATTTTCTTATCTCTTTCGTATGACAAAATTCTTTTACAGCTGCAACGCAGTTCTACTGGTACTAGTAACACCATTTTGTCAGTATCGCTTTTCGGCTTGATTGAAGAACAGGGTTCCCCCGCTAACTTGGCGATAAAGCTCTGAGCATGGTAGCCTAACATTTTCTCGCCGTGTCTAAACAATCTGTATCTATGTTTTAATTTATATTATATTTGTATACAACTATCCTTGTCGAAACTCTTTTTTATATTTTAAATGCACGTAATGCTTAAAAATATTAGATATAAGGAACCATTAAAGGCTCACTATGGCTAATTTTTAATAATTTGGAACTGTTGGCTTTGTAAATTGTTGAGAGATTAATTGCCCATACATATGCCCGCTTTCTGAGTGGTTTTGGTTAATTAAGAAAATTTATATAATTCTATTACAATGGCGCAATCTGCAGTAATTAAAGTCGCCCAAATAGCAATGGATAAAATGTTCAGCTAAAATACCATTGTGTTTTAGTAAACATCGCTAATAATTACACCAAATTTGCCAAGAGGCACACGATTTTTCAGTAGTATCATGGAAACAATGCTTTCAAATTTTGTAATCTTAGAGTATCAGAGTTTAACACATTTAATGCCATTTATTAAGTTTTAAACGGCTTTTTGTTGTTGGAAAAGATGAAACATTCGTACCTGCCAAAGAATAATGTAAGAACTATTTTGCAAATTCTAATGGTCTCCTTTTTAAATTCTATTGCATGTAAAATTTGTTTTAAATGTATAAATAATTTTATATTTAATATTGTGATGACGTAAAGTGGTAGACGTTCATCAATTTTTAACAGTTTTAACTTAAAATTTTTTCCAAGTGTTTTTACGCCAAGACTCAAGTGTAAAGAAACAGAAAAAGTAGACAAATCGTACTTTCTTCTGCAAATTTCCCATTTTTAAAAAAATTCTAAATCTTAATTTAATTTAAAAAAAATAAAAGTGATAAATGATATTTCAAGATTAAAAATTATCTATATTGATCTAAATGACTTCCAAAGTATAAACATTTGCAAATTTTTGGGGGTTGAGTTAGTTTAATCTTTGTAATTAAATGACATCTTTCTTCGTATTTGTGAACAAGATATCAGTTAATGTTTCTTGTAGATTTGGAGAAATGTCAACCGTTTTTATGATACCAGATAAGTGTATCAATTTCCATTATTTAATCAGTGGTGCTTTAATCAATGTTCCTCTGATAATGTAATTATTCTATTGTTTTTCTACTGCACATTTTGTAATACTTAAATTTTGTAACTTTTAGAATATGCATACATATA
>CM063505.1:142649934-142699934 GCA_032207245.1 Pardosa pseudoannulata
GATGTAATGTATTTCTATTTTCAATATTTTGAATAATAGCATTGTTTACTGATCATGACTAAATTTAAACAAATATATACCTGAGGCACAAAGATAATTTAATTTTAAATCTCTAGAAGTATTTCATTTGCGGCAAAAAATTTATACCACTTAAATATATTAATTTTCGTAAAAAAATATAAATAAGTCTCTAGAATATTTATTTGTACTTTTAAATCCATTATTTTTATTCGGATGATTGTCGAGACTTGTCTTTATGTGTATTAAAAATTAACAATCTATCACATTTTTATCTATTATAAGATAAAAACAAAAATTATTTACCTATTATTTAGTCGACAAATAAAAAAAAAATATAGAACGCTTTATAAATAATTTATAGAATTGAATGTTAATGAGGGTTAAAGGACTGACGTCATAATGCTAGAAAAAATGTTATTTGCGTTATGAAGAACATTTATACCAATTTATTTTAGAATCGGATCAATAGTTTACTAGAAGATAAACTTTATTCGCTTTGAATTTTGCTAACCCTAACTCCTCAAGAATCCAATATGGATGTCTTTATCCATTCCAGATCCAACCACCTCGTAAATTCGAGGACAGATGGACAGATTCCATTGCAATTATTATATAGGGGATCCAACAGATGAGAAATTATTTTAAGAAAAGTTATTAAATATAAGGTCGGATTAAGGCTTAGAGATCCTAAGCCCTAAAGATTTTGGTATACCCATTTATAAGTAACTCAAAATAAAAACTCTAATATGCCATGAAATAAAATTTTATTTATTAAAACTAAGCAAAGCTTATAATAAAATGGAAGATAATATCTATTTCTGAATACTTCCGAATTATTCACATCTGAAAATTTGTTTTTTCCCTTTTCAATTGTAAAATTGTAGATTAGATTTCCAAAACTAGTATTTATTACATACTAGCATATAGTCAGTAAATTTTTTTAATTTTCCAGAATTGCAAACTACCCTATGAGGCAGGTAAAAAAAATGGTTTGTTTTTTTGCAGAGAATTATCTAGTACACTCTCAATATTTTTTTTTTAATCTTCATATTCCTTGTTTTGTCTTAATTTCTGAGTTGCATCTCAGCGAATTTCTCATTTCTGACTGGCCCATCTCACCTTTTGTTGTCACGTGACCCCCTGTCAAGGTCGATAAGGTCGCATTTGAAGGAGTCATAGCATGGAATAAAGACCAGTACTCATGTGAACTTGTAACGGAAAGGTGGTATGTGCTGTCCCAATAAAGGTTCTCTGATGGAATTAAATTTTCGTGTTAATTTTTTCATACAGTTCACTTTGATTTCCTGAGTTACGGGACTGCATCATTAAACTCTACAGTCTTCCGATACTGTGAATGTACTTTAGAATCACGTTGAATTCATTTAGTCAGACCTTGTTATGTATAAAAAACAAACACACAAACGAACGTACTTCTTAATTTTCAAAGCTATGTAACTTAAACGCTGGATATTTATTAGTCTGTGAAATAGACTTCTATACTTTTATCAAAAGAATTTGTTGGTTATACGGGTGATAAAAGTTTCATTGCAACAAAAAATAATCGATGATTAAATTTAAAATTATCACATATATACCTGATCTATTATTTAAGCCAAATATAAAAGAAAATTATTTACGCAATATCTAAGTTCAGTGATAAAATGTATGAAAATAATGTAGACGATATTTGAATAATATAAAATAAGAAATGATTAAAGGAGATGGTTAAAGGAATGACGTCATAATGCTAGCCACATATTTAAGTCAAATATAGAAGAAAATTATTTACGTAATATCTAAGTTCAGTGATAAAACGTACGAAAATAATGTAGACGATATTTGAATAATATAAAATAAGAAATGATTAAAGGAGATGGTTAAAGGAATGACGTATTAATGCTAGAAAAAAATGTTACTTTTAACTATTTATTATGTGATAAATTGATAAATTTAAAAGCCTGTTCTTAACCGGGGAAAATAGGGCTTGAAATAATGGCATTAAAAGCTCGGAAATGGGGGAAGCGGTGGATTTCGAACGTTTTAAAGACGACAGTATTTTTCGCTGTGATATGCAGCATATTTATACAGTTTATTTTAGAAACAGATTGATAATTTTGGAGAATATAAACTTTTCTCGCTTTGAATTTTGCTAACCCTTACTCATCAAGAATCCAATATGGATGCCTCTATCCTTCATAAATCCGAGGACAGACGGACAGATAATTTAGCCTATTATTATATAGGGGATTGTAAATTTCCTTTTGGCTCTGCAGGATCATATAAAACAGATTTCTTTTCAGCAAAGTTAATGTGTGTAGGCCTACTTAAACCTTTTTAACACTTACATGAAACTAGCATAGCCCGTCATATGAAGGGATCAGTGAAATTTTTAATTTTCCAGAATTTAGAGTACCCTATGAGGCAGGTAAAAAATGGTTTGTTTTTTGATTGAGAATTATCTGGTACACGTTCAATAATTTTTTATCTTCATACTAAAGTCTTCAGATACTGTGAATGTAGTTTAGAATCACGTTGAATTCATTTAGTCAAACAGTGTGGTTATGTATAAAAAACAAACGCACAAACGAATATACTTCCTAGTTTTCAAAGCTATATAACTTAAACACTGGATATTTATTAGTCCGTGAAATAGACTTCTACACTTTTATGAAAATAATTTGTTGGTTATAGAGGTGACAAAAGTTTAATTGCAACAAAAATTATCATATAAAAATTATTTAAAATTATCACATATATACCTAATCTATTATTTAAGCCAAATATAAAAGAAAATTATTTACGCAATATCTACGTATAGTGATAAAATGTATGAAAATAATGTAGACGATATTTGAATAATATAAAATAAGAAATGATTAAAGGAGATGGTTAAAGGAATAATGACATAACACTAGAAAAAATGTTACTTTTAATTATTTATTATGTGATAAATTGATAAATTTAAAAGCCTGTTCTTAACCGGGGAAAATAGGGCTTGAAATAATGTCATTAAAAGCTCGGAAATGGGGGAAGCGGTGGATTTCGAACGTTTTAAAGACGACAGTATTTTTCGCTGTGATATGCAGCATATTTATACAGTTTATTTTAGAAACAGATTGATAATTTTGGAGAATATTAACTTTTTTTGCTTTGAATTTTGCTAACCCTAACTCATCAAGAATCCAATATGGATGCCTCTATCCTTCATAAATCCGAGGACAGACGGACAGATAACTTAGGCTATTATTATATAGGGGATCCAAAGAGAAGAGGATTTATTTTAAGGTAAAGTTATTACGTACAAGGTCTGATTAATCTGATGTCATCCCGTGATTTTTGCGGGCATGTGTTTTTCTTCCTTTATTAAGAAAAATTTTTTTAATTTAAGTGGAATAAATTTATACACAGTATTAGAATTTAATTAGGTAAATTGAATTATATGATAGAATATTGTTATATTAGATAAACGGAATAATAGATAGTATGTTATAAATAGAAAATAATTTGTTAAAGTTGAAATTTATTATAAAATAAATTTTTATGTGATATCTTTGAAATTAGTTTTTTTTACTTATTTTCTCTTGATAAAGTCAATATAAAAAAATCTTTTCTAGAAAAAAATTAGTATTTCAATTCTCCAATATTTATATATATATTTTATATATATATATATATATTTATATATATAAATTTATATATACATATATATATATTTTATCATATATATATATAAAATATATAATACATATTATATATTTATATATATATACATATATATTATATACATATATATATAAAAAACTATTTATATATATATATTTATATAAACTATAAATACATATTTATATACATATATTTATAAATATTTATATATTATATACAAATATATAAATATAATATTTATAAAAATATATATATTTACTATATATATAATTTTTATATTATATATAATACATATAAATTATATAAAATGTATAATATAAAATATTGAAATAAATTATATTTGTATATTATATAGTTTGATATTTATGTATATTATGTATACATTTATTTATACATATTATATATATATTTTATACATATATATATATTTTATATATATTTATATATAAAATGTATACATATATTTTTTTATATTTATATATATATATATATATATTTTTATATTCATATATATATGTTTAGGATAAACTTTATATATATATTTTTATTTATTTATACATATATATATATATATTTTTTATATATAATTATATATATAATTATTATATTTATATTTATGTATATTTTATATATTTATTATATATATATATTTATATAAAAATTTAATTTATTAACTAAGCGAAATTTATATATATATATATGGAAGATAATATATATATTATTTATAATAAAATTATTTATATAAATTTTTTTTTTTTATATATTATAATATATATAATTAAACTATGCAAAAAATGCGCAATTTTTAAAGAGATCTCGGTTTTAAATTGAGCAGTCAGAGGGTTAATTTTAAGGATTTAAGGCAGGTAAAAATGGTTTGTTTTATGGCTGAGTACTTTATGGTATATGCTCAATTTTTTTTTATCTCCATACTCCTTTAAAGTCTCCCGATACTGTGAATGCAGTTTAGAATCACGTTGAATTAATTTAATCAATCCGTGTGGTTATGTATAAAAATCAAACACACAAACGAACAAACTTCTTAATTTTCAAAGATATATAACTTAAACGCTAGATATTTATGAGTCCATGAAATAGACTCCTAGACTTTAATGAAAAGAATTTGTTGTTAATATCAGTGATAAAATTTTCATTGCAACAAAAAATAATCGATGATTAAATTTAAAACTATCACATATATACCTAATCTATTATTTAAGCCAAATATAAAAGAAAATTATTTACGTAATATCTAAGTTCAGTGATAAAACATACAAAAATAATGCAGACGATATTTAAATAATTTAAAATAAGAAATGATTAAATGAGATGGTTAAAAGACTGACGTCATAATGCTAGAAAAAATGTTATTTTTACCTATTTATTATGTGATAAATTGATAAATTTAATCGACTGCTCTTAACCGGGCAAAACAGAGCTTGAAATAGTGGAATTAAACGTGCGAAAAGGGGTGAAGGGATGGATTTCGAACGTTTAAAGACGACAGTATTTTAAACTGTGATATAAAGCATATTTATATCAATTTATTTTAGAATCGGATCAATAGTTTAGGAGAAGATAAACTTTACTTGATTTGAATATTGCTAACCCTAACTCATCAAGAATCCAATACGGATGTCTCTATTCATTCCAGGTCCAACCACTTCATAAATTTGAGGACAGACGGACAGAAAACTTAGGTTATTATTATATAGTGGATCCAAAGAGAAGAGGATTTAATTTAAGGTAAAGTTATTACATACAAGGTCGGATTAAGGCTTAGAGATCTTAAGCACTAAAGATTTTGGTATCCTCCTACATAAGTAACTTAAAATAAAAACTATAATATAGAATGAAATAAATTTTTATTTATTGAAACTAAGCAAAATTTATAATAAAATGGAAGATAATATCTATTTTTGAATACTGCCGAATTATTTACATCTGAATATTTGTTTTTTACCCTTTTTAGTTATAAAATTGTAGATCAGATTTCCAAAAGTAGTATAATACTAGCATATAGTCAGTAAAATTTTTAATTTTCCAGAATTGTAAAGTACCCTATGAGGAAGGTAAAAAAAATGGTTTGTTTTTTGGCTGAGAATTATCTGGAGCACGTTCAATAATTTTTTATTTCCATACTCCTCTAAAGTCTCCCGATACTGTGAATACAGTTTACAATCACTTTGAGTTCATTTAATCACTCAATGTGGTTATGTATGGAAAACAAACACACAAACGAACAAACTTAATTTACCTTAATTTTGAAAGATAATTTAAGCGCTAGATATTTATTAGTCCGCGAAATCTTAGACTTCAATGAAAATAATTTGCTGTTAATACCGGTGATAAAATTTTCATTGCAACAAAAAATAATCGACGATTAAATTTAAGATTATATGTACCTAATATATTATTTAAGCCAAATATAAAAGAAAATTATTTAAGTAATATCTAAGTTCAGTAATAAAACATACGAAAATAATGCAGATGATATTTAAATAATTTCAAATAAGAAATGATTTAATGAGATAGTTAAAACAATGACGTCATAAGGGTAGAAAAAAATGTTATTTTTACCTATTTATTATGTGATAAATTGATAAATTTAATCGACTGCTCTTAACCGATGAAAATAGGGCTTGAAATAGTGGCATTAAACACTCGAAAAGCGGTGGGGGGAAGAGATGGATTTTGAACGTTTTAAAGACGACAGTATTTTACGCTGTGATATAAAGCATAGTTACACCAATTTATTTTAGATTCGGATCGATAGTTTAGGAGAAGATAAACTTATCACTCAATCACTCATAGAATTAATTTATTTTATTACATTCCAAAATATTTCAGCTTTGTGCATCAAAATGACACAATATGCGATAACTTCATTTAAGAAAATAATTGTAACTAACTTAAAAGAAAAAAAGACGACTTAAGGAATACAACTAGGAATGGTGAAAGGGAAGACAAGAAGGAGTTTGACAGTGATGATGACAGTGATGATTGTAATAAAGAATTACAGTTCAACAACGCCAGCGCGAAACTGACCTAGAGGCATAAGCGAAGTAAAGTGATCCTTCTTCGACCCCATTGGTCAAGAGGGGTTGTTAACCGCGGAGCAGTCATCTTTGGCCCAGGCAACGCTGTCCAACGAACTCTTTCGGGAGATCTGATGGCCCCTCTCAGAGAAAGAGCAGGAAAGAAGGAGTGTGGAGCTTAATTTCTTTTGCACCAGATCTAACACCATTTCTTTTTTACACCAAGACGCCATGTTTGGCATATCTTCGACCAAGTGTGATTCCTTTGGTATAATGGCCTAAGTATTTTTATTTCCTATTTACACCTTTCATATAAGTTCCTATTTACATTCAGAATAAACAAAATTCAGCAGGAGGAATTAGTTTTTTTTTATCAATTTTGTATTTTCTCACGTGTACTCCACTTATACGTGCGGCTGGCCTAAACGCTCAGTCGGTCTCATTTCTACAATGATCACAACTGATTTCAATTACATGCCAAATCAAAGAATTACTGATACTTATGATGGTCATACAGATTCAGAAGGTAGTGGTTATTTGAAGATTGATAAAAGTAATGCTGTTGATGTCACTAAAGTCGAAGAAAATATGCGAAATTCTAGTAAAAGTTTGAACCACTTTGTGGCATTCGTATCTATGGCCTATCCCAATACTCGTGGATAATAGACAACAAACGTGCAAATATCCCATATGTAGAAAATTATCATCTGTTAAAAGAGGAAAATGTGGTGTATTTCTTTGTTATAATAACAACAACAATTTTTCTACACAGGGTTATAATTTTGACCGGTCAAAACTGATTTTGACCAGGACACTGAATAAAAGTTGTTTTAGCCGTCCAAAACTGGTCAAAAGGGGTCAAAATGGTCAGTGGTTTCTTAAAGATTGATAATAGTAATGCTGTTGATGTCAATGAAGTCGAAGAAAATATGCCAAGTACTAGTAAAAGTTTGTACCACTTTGTGGCATTCATATCGATGACCTATCCCAATACTCGTTGATAATAGACAACAAATGTTCAAATATCCCATATGTAGAAAATTATCATCTGTTAAAAGTGGGAAATGTGGTGTACTTCTTTGTTATAATAACAAAAACAATTGTTCCACACACGGTTGTAATTTTGACCGGGAAAAACTGATTTTGACGAGGACACTGGATAAAAGTGATTTTAACCGTCCAAAAGTGGTCCAAAATGGTAAAAAATGGTCAGAAGTGGTTAAAATTGATAAAAATAGGTTTAAATGGTCTAAACTTTAATACAGTAGAACCTCGATTAACCGAGGTTTCTGTTAACCGAGTCAATAAGGAAATCTAATTGTTTTATACTCCTTTCCAAAAATGAGCTTGGAAAAAATTATACACATTTTAGTTCGTTGTCCGTGGTTCTTCTTCCCCACAAAAGCACTCAACTTCCAAGAAATATTACACCCTTTTTAAATCTTTTTAGCTGTGAAACATAAGTTCATATATGTTTATTTTTATCATTTAAAGAACGTTCTATTGTTAGTTAAATTCGCAATCACGGAAGGTTTTTATACAAGGTGTCTATTAACTGAGATTTCCGATATCCGAGGTACTAGCGGCTCCAATTAGCTCGGATAATCGAGATTCTACTGTATATCTTTTGTAATTAGAAGTGACTTTTAATAAGCAATAAAAATAGTAGTGCAGTTAAATAAAATATTATACTAACAAGTTCATGAGATTTAACATGCCTATATAGTACAATAAAAATGTTTGAATTTTAAAAATGAACCATGCACATGCAATTGTAAAAATGTCATCCAGTTGCAGTAATAAACAAAAAAAATATGAGCTACAGTTAAAAAATAAAACATGAGTTACAGTTAAGAACATAAAACATGAGTTGAAGTTAAAAACGTAAGTTGTAGTTAAAAGTATAAATTTTAAAATTAAAACAAATAACATGTCAAAATTAATATTGACCATGAATGTTAAAACCGGTCAAAATCACTGGTTGAAACCCCCATGATTAAAACCGATACAACGCTGGTTACACATAGCTTCATGTGATTTTGTACATGAAACGAAGTAATGTAAAATTTTAAGTTTGTACATATTTTATCAAATATGATACAAAGGGGAAAAAGATCTCTTACACTCTATGTTATATTTGATACATCCATTAAATTCAATTTAATAAAAACACAACTTAATTTCGATTTTTTGCATAATTTTCTCTTGTTATATGTAATTTACGATACTAAAAACTCTTTTTTTTTTAAAATTTAGAAATTGAAAAAATCGTGTATTGAAGGGTTACGAATTCTCTAAAGTCTAAAATTTCTGATTAAATATACTTTGATTAGATATGAATTTAGCGTCGTTATCAAATATATGTAACGAAACTGAAGTTATTTGACTGAAATTCTGGTCTAAGAAATTAAATAGGTACATAGTACAGTCTGGAGTTAGGTATTATTTCACAATGTACTGCTTTTGTGTTTTGTCTGTTCATTTATTACATCACTATATACGATATTACAGGATATGTAGCACATTAATATGTAAACTGCCAATAATACTAACTCTGAAAAGTTCAGATCATGCTATTCGTTTTTAATAAATTCTGCCCATTGGCTTGGATAACACAGGTGTGGGTAAGTATTGGCATTTTTACCTAGAAAATAGCTGAGACATTGTCACTACTGTATAAAAATGCCATTTGAGCCATTTTCTTTTATCACGTAAGCCAATGCATTACTATAACGAGAGTAAAATATATTTTCAGTGATACTTTCAACAACTTGATGTATATGTTACGAATTTTGACATACAACTTTATGTTAGGATTCGCATAACTTATCGAAGACTCCATGAAACAGTAGATCAGGATTCAATGCATTGTAATCTCATTTAACACAAAAACACATAATATGTAATTTTTTTTCCATAGAAATAGAATTTATTTCATGCGCTAAATAATTTACTGATTATATCCCAAATCTTGTATGATTATTATAATCAAATCAATATTTAATGCAATATGTTTCCCATTATTATTTAAAAATCTTTTCTGTAACATTTCTAGTTCTAATTTTTATTTTAAACACATTTCTAGAGGGACTCAAAATCATCGCTATTACTAGCATATATACTTTTAATTTTAACTTAATATTGTAAAAAATGCTTGTTTGTTTACACCTAAATTTTCCCCCATTTATTTTATAAGAATGCTAATGAGGCATACTCCATACTGTTACATATTCCGCCAAAATCTATAAGAAACAAAAACTATTATGGGAAGTATAATTTTCCCATAATTAGATTCTAAAACTTATGCCAAAAACTATGAAAACATCAACTAAGCCAATAGTATTGTCTGCACTGCAATGTCTATTAAGTCGATATAGCATGCGCGTTATTCATATAATAGTTATTAGAATATTGGAATTTGTAAAAAGAATAATTTCTGTCTCAAACACTACCAATTTCCAGCGATTTTCATAACCTTAAGGGGTCATAAGACTGTTAAATCTACAAAAAATTTGAATTTTCAGAAAAAATATATGTGAAAAGGAATTCAGTTCTGAACATTTTTAAACAATCCAAATAAAATATTTCCAATGTTGAGAGGAGTTATGAGTAAAAACGTGTCAACTGTTGATAAATTTAGCTTGATTTTTCTCGAATTGTGTTTTTTCATGTAACGCGCATGTTATTTCAAAAAAGTTTTTAATATTTTATCATGAAATCCTTACAGGTTGTATACAATATAACTTACCCCCAATTCTTGCATATTTTCCAAATATATATACTTTTTTTTGCAACGATAAATTTTTAATTTTTAAGGAAGTATATATGTTTTTAAAAATATATATCTATCTCAAATACTTACAAATTTAGGCTCAAAGTTATTTTTTGATATTGTAGTATGTTTTAAAACAATAAGTTTGTCTTTAAATTAATTATAATTTTAGTTAACATGCGTGTTAGCCTCGATATCATTTTTGTTAACATCAAAGTGTCTCTTTAAAAATTGTTGAATTTTTTTTTATGTTTCAAAAATGAATATATGTAAGTAAAGATAATAATTTGTTCTATGTTAAAAAATTTTGTTTGTAAAACTGGTAGTTTTCATGCTATGAAAAGTCGAAAATGATAATTATTTTGTTTTTTCTATTTTTAAGAGCGGTATGACCCCTTACAGCATCCTCCAAACTCTCGTCTAATCTCAAAAAACTACTCGAAATTCAGAAACCATTGTACAGAGGGTTATTTTAGCATAATTAGATTTTGAAACTCATGCCAAAAACAATGAAAAGGCTTCATAAGTCAATAATATTGGCTATGTTACAGCTAAATCGCTTTCTTTTTTCTCCCGTTCGTAGCATTTAGTTTTAGTTTAGTTATCTGCTTTAATTTTCCATTTATGAATAGTATTTATACACATATTCAACCAAGTCCTTACCACGATTTCTTTGGAAATATTTTCCCATAAACTAGAATAAATTATAAAATAGAAGTCTTACCATATTACTATAGGTGCTTAGATCTTCAAAGCACATCTTAGTATTTTCTGACCCTATATAAATGGTTCTAAAGCAGTTATTACACGAAGGAAATTTGTTGGTGCTGAAAAAAATAGAATAGTGTGCTATGATTACAATGTTTATAGGCTGAGGGGTATTTAAGGACTTTCAATCTTTATTTATTGGAAGCATTTAATGTTTAAGAGCAGTAAAATGTGTCATTTGATGGAAATGAATCCTTCTTCAAAGATGTATTAACCTGTTTAATATGTTGCACCTGATTTTGTTAAATGTATTATCAAAAAATATATTCAAAAGGGCTCATCATTGTTATTAATGTTAATTTTAGGAGTAGTTAATACATCTTTTTCGTCGGTTGTAGTGCAATATCGATAAAATATATGTTTAGTATACAATGGTAAATTGGGAAAACATTAGCAAAATGAAGAGATATATAAAAAAATAAAAAATATTTAATACGTATACATATTTTCACAAAATAATTTTATATGAATTTAAAGAAATAAAACTTTTATACATTTAAGTGAATTTGTTTAAGTCTTAACATAAAATTTACCGAATTTGCATAATTATGAATGTTTATAACAACTTGTTTACTGTGAATTCTCATTTGTGTGTATTATTATTTATATTTATTATGTTCACTACAAATTATCTATAATTGTTTATTTTATTCTATAATTATTATTTACTCATTTTGTGAGGGTAAAGCAGAGTGATAGGAGTAGAATAAAATAAAAGTTTTCCAATTTATTTAGTTTTGTGTGGAATCGTTTTATGATGTGTTACAGACAAAGCTTCTAACTCTGATATTCCTGATTTGCTCATAATGGCAAAGAAGCTTGAGACTTTTCTGTACGAAGTTTCATATTCTAAAGCAGGTCTTCGAACCGGAACTGAACCGAAAACCGAAAACCGGAAAAAAACCGTTATTTTGGTCGGAACGAAAACCGGAACTGAACCGAAAAAAATATCGGTTTATTTCGGTTTGATATATCTTTCAGTCATTTTGTTACTGTTACCAACTTATCAATATTTTCTAATTTAACGTCAACTTTATAATTATCATTACATGTATACTGCTTCTCGATTTCCTATTTTGATATTTGTTGAAAGAGCGTTTTCAGGTTTGAAATTTATTCTCCGAGACAACAGAAGTAATCTCAGTGAAACCACGTTAGAAGATATATTAATAATTAGAGGCAATTTTCATATGTTAAATAAATAATATATTTTTTACATAATTATTGCAAGGCCAAGTGCGCGATGTGAGAGTCAAACGACGAATGTGGGTAATCATGAACCTAGTTGTCAAATGCGATTTTGATAATGGATAACAATGCCAATGCTCGCCGCTCTTATCGTACCTGCTGTTTGTATCAATTCACATAGTGTACCAATTACAAAAAGAATAAAATCTTCTAAATTTTGATAGAATTACATTTTTTGTTTATGATAGAATTATATTTTTAGTACAAATAAGAATATACATAAAATGAAATTATTCATTTGGAACTGAAACGAAAACAGTTATTTTTGGCGGAGCGAAAACCGGAACTGAACCGATATTAATTTTTTAGTTGAACCGGAACGAAAACCGGAACAAAAAAAAATTACGGTTCGAAGCCCTGCTCTAAAGTTTTAATTATATTACTCTTTAATTTAATTTTGATAATTATACTTTGTGTATTCTGTGAAAATGTAGCCCTCCTCCCTTCAGTGAGATAAATTTCACTTTTTCCAGGGGATTTATTTTCCCATAAAGTAGAATAAATCATGAAATGGCATGAATCATGAAATGATCTTCAAAGCACATCTTAGTATTTTCTGACCCTATATAAATGGTTCTAACGCGGTTATTACATGAAGGAAATTTGTTGGTGTTAAAAAATAGAATAGTGTGCCTTAATAATCATTTTTATATGCTGACGGGCATTTAAGATGATTTTCAATTTTTACTTACTAGAAGCGTGTTATGTTTAAGAGCAGTAAAATATGTCATTTGATGGAAATGAATCCCTTTTTAAAGATGTATTAACCTGTTTAATATATTGCACCTGAATTTGTTAAATGTATTATCAAGAAAATATATTCAAAAGAGTTCATCATTGTTATTCATGTTCCTTTTAATAATAGTTAATACATCTTTTTAATCGGTTGTAGTGCAATATCGTTAAAATATATGTTTAATATACAAAGATAAATTGCAAAAATATTACCAAAATGTAGAAATATTTAAAAAAATGAAGAAATATTTAATATGTATGCATATTCTCACTAAATAATTTTATATTATGAAGTTTGAATTTGAAGAAATAAAAATTTTTTATAGTTAAGCCAATTCGTTTAAATCTTGTACCTGGAATGTATTGAACTGCATAATAATGAATGATCACAACAAATTGTTTACTGTGAATTCTCATTTGCGTGTATCATTATTTTTGTTTATTATATTTACAACATATTATCTATAATTGTTTATTTAGTTCTATAATGATTATTTACTCATTTTGTGATGGTGCAGCAGAATGATAGGAGTAGAATAAAATAAAATTTTTCAATTTTAATTAGTTTTGTGTGGAATCACCTTATGATGCGTTACGGACAAAGCTTCTAACCATGATTTCCAGACAGTGTCAAAGAATCTTACGACTCTTCTGAACGAAGTTTCATACTCAAGTGTTATAATTATATTACTCTTTAATTTAATTTTGATAATTATACTTTGTGTATTCTTCAAATATGTAAACCCCATTCCTTCAGTGAGACGATTTTCACTTTTTCCAGGAGATCTCTTTTCCCATAAAGTAGAATAAATCATGAAATGGAAGTCTTACCATAACACTATCGAAGCTTAGATCTTCAAAGAACATCTTAGTATTTTCTGACCCAATAAACATAGTTTAACGCGGTTAATACATGAAGGAAATTTGTTGGTGTTGAAAAATAGAATAGTGTGCTATAATAATCATTTTTATAGGCTGACGGGCATTTAAGAGGATTTATTTTTACTTACTAGAAGCGTGTTATGTTTAAGAGCAGTAAAATATGTCATTTGATGCAAATGAATCATTTTTTAAAGATGTGATAACCTGCTTAATTTGCTGCACTTGATATTGTTAAACGCATTATCAAGAAAATATATTTAAGAGTTCATCATTGTCATTCATGTTTCTTTTAGGAATAGTTAATATATCTTTTTCACCGATTATAGTGCAATATCGCAAAATATATGTTTAATATATAATGATAAAATTGCAGCATTAGCAAAATGTAGAGATATTGAAATAAAATTAAGAAATATTTAATATTTATGCATATTTTCACTATATAATTTTCTATTAAGAAGGTTGAATTTAAAGAAATAAAAATTTTATACATTTAAGTTAATTTGTTTAAGTCTTAAACATGGAATGTATTGAACTTGCATAATTATGAATGTTCATAACCCCTTGTTTACTGTGCATTTTCATTTGTGTGTACTATTATTTTTGTTTATTATATCCACTACATATTATCTATAATTGTTTATTTAGTTCTATAATGATTATTTACTCATTTTGTGAGGTTCAAGAAAGGGATAGGAGTAGTGTGTTACGGACAAATCTTCTAACCCAGATGTTCCTGATTTCCACACAATTACAAAGAAGCTTGCGACTCTTCTGCAAGAAGTTCCATACTCTAATGTTATAATTATATAATTCTTATTAAATTAATTTTGATAATTATACTTTGTATATTCTGTGCCCTCTCCTTCAGTAAGATGATTTTAATTTTTTCCAGGGGATCTATTTTTCCATAAAGTAGAATAAATCAAGAAATGCAAGTCATACCAAAAATAGTATCGAAGCTTATATCGTCAAATAACATCTTAGTTATCTTCTGACCCTATAAACATAGTTCTAACGCTGTTATTACATGAAGGAAATTTGTTGGTGTGGAAAAAATAAAATAAAATACTATATAATAATAATAATTTTTATTGGCTGACGGGCATTTAAAATGACTTTCAATCTTTACTTATAGGAAGCATGTTATATTTTAAGAGCAGTACAATATGTCATTTGATGGAAATAAATCATTTTTTTAAAGATGTATTAACTTGTTCAATATTCTTTACCTGATTTTGTTAAATGTATTATCAAGAAAATATATTCAAAGGGCTCATCATTGTTAATCGTGTTCCTTTTAGAAATAATTAATATATATTTTTCACCCGTTGTAGTGCAATATACAATGATAAATTACGAAAACATTAGCAAAATGTAACCCCCTTCGGTGAGATAAATTTCACTTTTTCCAGGGGATCTAGTTTCCCATAAAGTAGAATAAATCATGAATAAATTTAAGTCATTACCATCACACTATCTACGCTTAGATCTTCAAATAGAATATCTTAGTATTTTCTGACTATAAACATAGTTCTAACTTTGTTATTACATGAAGGAAATTTGTTGGTGTGGAAAAAATAAAATAAAGTGTGCTATAATAACAATAATTTTTATAGGCTGACGGCATTTAAGATGACTTTCAGTCTTTACTTATTGGAAGCGTGTCATGTTTAAGAGCAGTAAAATATGTCATTTGATGGAAATAATAATTTTTTAAAGATTATTAAACCTATTTAATATGTTGGACCTGATTTTGTTAAATGTATTATCAAGAAATTATATTCAAAAGAGTTCATCATTGTTATTCATGTTCTTTTTAGGAATAGTTAATATACCTTTTTCATTGGTTGTAGGGCAATATCGATAAAATATATGTCTAATATACGATGATAAATTGCGAAAACATTAGCAAGATGTAGAGATATTAAAAAAATGAAGAAATATTTAATATTTATATATATGTGTATATGTATATATATATACATATATACATATATATACTATATACACTATGTTTAGAGCATAAAATATATATACATATAAAATAAATATATATATAATATATATATATATATATATATTTATATATATATATATGTATTACTATATATATATATATATATATAAAATATATATATATTTTATATATATATATATATATATATATATATATATATATTTATATTATATAATATATATATATATATATACTCAGTAAATAAATTTATATGAAGAAGGTTGAATTTGAAAAAAAAATAAATTAAAAATTTTGTATATTTAAGCTTTTGTACGTGGGGTGTATTGAATTGCAATTTAAATGAATGATCATTAAACAACTTGTTTACTGTGAATTCCCATTTGTGTGTATTTTTTTTATTATATTCACTATATTATCTATAATTGTTTTTTTTGATTTTATTGGTTATTTAATCATTTTGTGATGATGCAGGGGAGTGATAGGAATAGAATGAATCAAAATTGATTTTAATTAGTTTTTTGTGGAATTAATGATGTGGTGGCTGACAAATCTTCTAACCTGATGTCCTGTTTTCCAGAAAAGTGGCAAATAAACTTGTAACTCTTCTGCACGAAGTTTCATTCTCTAATGTTATAATTATATAATTCTTATTAAATTAATTTTGATAATTATACTTTGTGTAGTCTGTGAAAATGTAACCACCCTTTCTTCAATGAGACGATTTTCACTTTTTCCAGGAGATCTCTTTTCCCATAAAGTAGAACAAATCATGAAATGGAAGTCTTACCATAATACTATCGAAGCTTAGATCTTCAAAGATCGTCTTAGTATTTTCTGATCCTATAAATATAGTTCTAACGCGGTTATTACATGAAGGAAATTTTTTGGTGCTAAAAATAGAATAGTGTGCCTTAATAATCATTTTTATATGCTGACGGGCATTTAAGATGATTTTCAATTTTTACTTACTAGAAGCGTGTTATGTTTAAGAGCAGTAAAATATGTCATTTGATGGAAATGAATCATTTTTTAAAGATGTGTTAACATGTTTAACATTCTGCACCTGATTTTGTTAAATGTATTATCAAGAAATTATATTCAAAGGGCTCATCATTGTTAATCGTGTTCCTTTTAGAAATAATTAATATATATTTTTCACCCGTTGTAGTGCAATATACAATGATAAATTACGAAAACATTAGCAAAATGTAACCCCCTTCGGTGAGATAAATTTCACTTTTTCCAGGAGATCTATTTTCCCATAAAGTAGAATAAATCATGAAATGGAAGTCTTACCATAACACTATCGAAGCTTAGATCTTCAAAGAACATCTTAGTATTTTCTGACCCAATAAACATAGTTTAACGCGGTTAATACATGAAGGAAATTTGTTGGTGTTGAAAAAATAAAATAAAGTGCTATAATAATAATCATTTTTATATGCTGACGGGCATTTAAGATGATTTTCAATTTTTACTTACTAGAAGCGTGTTATGTTTAAGAGCAGTAAAATATGTCATTTGATGGAAATGAATCATTTTTTAAAGATGTGTTAACATGTTTAACATTCTGCACCTGATTTTGTTAAATGTATTATCAAGAAATTATATTCAAAAGAGTTCATCATTGTTATTCATGTTCTTTTTAGGAATAGTTAATATACCTTTTTCATTGGTTGTAGGGCAATATCGATAAAATATATGTCTAATATACGATGATAAATTGCGAAAACATTAGCAAGATGTAGAGATATTAAAAAAATGAAGAAATATTTAATATATATATGTATGTATATATGTATATATATACATATATACATATATACATATATACATATATATACATATATATATATATATATATATATATATATATATATATATATATATGTATATATATATATATATATATATATATATATATATATATATATAATATATATATATATATATATATATATATATATATATATATATACTCAGTAAATAAATTTATATGAAGAAGGTTGAATTTGAAAAAAATAAAAATTTTGTATATTTAAGCTTTCGTTTTAATTTTGTACGTGGGGTGTATTGAACTTGCATAATTATGAATGTTCATAACCCCTTGTTTACTGTGCATTTTCATTTGTGTGTACTATTATTTTTGTTTATTATATCCACTACATATTATCTATAATTGTTTATTTAGTTCTATAATGATTATTTACTCATTTTGTGATGGTGCAGCAGAATGATAGGAGTAGAATGAATCAAAAGTTTTCCGATTTTAATTAGTTTTTTGGAATTACCTTATGATGTGTGGCTGACAAATTTTCTAACCCTGATATCCCTGTTTCCCACACAATGGCAAATAAACTTGTAACTCTTCTGCACGAAGTGTCATACTCTAATGTTATAATTATATAATTCTTATTAAATTAATTTTGATAATTATACTTTGTGTAGTCTGTGAAAATGTAACCACCCTTTCTTCAATGAGACGATTTCATTTTTTTCCAGGAGATCTATTTTCCCATAAAGTAGAATAAATAAAGAAATGGAAACCTTACCATAATACTATCGAAGCTTATATCTTCAAAGAACATCTTAGTATTTTCTGACCCTATAAACATAGTTCTAACGCGGTTATTACACGAAGGAAATTTGTTGGTGTTAAAAATAGAATAGTGTGCTATAATAAGCATTTTTATAGGCTGACGGGCATTTAAAATGATTTTCAATTTTTACTTATTAGAAGCGTGTTATGTTTAAGAACAGTAAAATATGTCATTTGATGAAAGTGAATCATTTTTTAAAGATGTATTAACCTGTTTAATATATTGCACCTGATTTTGTTAAATGTAATATCAAGAAAATATATTAAAAAAAATTATCATTGTTGTTCTTGTTCCTTTTGGTAATAGTTAATATATCTTTTTCAAGTACTGTAGTACAATATCGACAAAATGTATGTTTAATGTACAATGATAAATTGCGAAAACGTTAGCAAAACGTAGAGATATTTAAAAAATGAAGAAATATTTAATATATGTGTTATTCTCACTAAATAATTATATAAATAGGAGTTAAGAATTAACCTAGTTATAATTAAAAATAGCGTGAACTCATTAAGGATAACGTAAAAGGAGAAAGACACACCCTCGACCGGTACTGTACACAGTAAAAAAGCTGTCGCGGAAGTAGAACTTGTAATTTTGCTTAGGTAGAAAGCCAAAAAAGGCATGTCTGGGGGGGGGGAACTCGGGCTGATAACATTTTCCACGCTTGTTGTGGCAAATTATGAGACCAAAATAAAGGATATCTAAATGGCATAGCCATGAACAGAAGTATTGCAATAAAGACGTTTTTATATATGAAGTCAAATGTGTCTTCCATGCCTTAACCACTCGTCCATGTCATATATATATATATATATATATATATATATATATATTCTCACTTAATAATTTTATGTTAAGAAGGTTGAATTTAAAGAAATAAAAATTTTGTATAGTTAAGCCAATTCGTTTGAATTTTGTAACTGGAATGTATTGAATTGCATAATAATGAATCATCATAACAACTTGTTTACTGTGAATTCTCATTTGTGTGCGTCATTATTTTTGTTTATTATATTCACTACATATCTTTATATATAAAATTCTTCTGTCCACGTGTTTGTAATAGAACTCCTCCTAAACGGCTGACTTATTTTGATGAGATTTTATGTAATTAATTAAGTTGATTCCAGAATGGTTTAGATTCACAATTTGATCTGATAGAAAATGTTCTTTTTATGAAAAATCCCTAATTGCTCGATTATTGATATTATGATTCTTGAAACCCTTCACTACTAACGTATCTGTGTAGCAGTGGTCACCGCAACGGACTTCAGTACGTGATGTACCAGATCGAATCCCTTAACAGGCGATATGTGAATTTTAATTTAATCTAATTACGTTTGTGATGACTGTACGCGTTTTGGCGTCAAGTATTTTTAAAACTTTTTTTCCTTATCTTTCCATCGAAAAGGCTCAAATTATATTTTATTTAATATCATTTTACAAACATCTATTACAAACACACGGACAGAAGAATTATATATATATATATATAAATTTTTTTATATATATATATATATATATAAATATATATATTATATCTATACATATTTTAATATATATATATATATATATATATATATATATACATATATATATATATACATACAATATATTATACATATATATATATACATATATATATTTATACACATATATTATTCTTTTTAGGTACAAAAATAGAATCAAAATATTTTAATTTTTATTATTTTTTTGCAATCAAATATTGTATATTAAAAGTATTGGGTTTGATATTGTCTATATGTATGTATATATATACATATATATACATACATACATATATATATATATATATATATATATATATATATATATATATATATATATATATATATATATATATATATATATATATATATATATATATATATATATATATATATATATATATATATATATATATATATATATATAATTATGTTTGTGTGTGTGTGTGTGTTTATTTTAAACGCTTCACTTGTAACTCCAAATTATAAGTATGAAAAGTATCACAGCTTTCAACTTTTGTTTTTGAACTTCAGTAAGTTCTTAGGAAAGTTCCAAAATATATCATACTAAAAGAGAAATGTAGCATGTTCTCTTATGCTATTCGTTTATATTCGTTTTAGGCATAAAAATAAAATCAAAATATTTTAATTTTTATTATTTTTCTGCAGTCAGATATTGTATATTAAAAGTATTGGGTTTGATATTGTCTGTTATAGATATAAGACATGGATATATTGTATATTTCTGATACAACTGTGCTGGCGAACTCAAGTTTTGCTAAATTTTACCTTAAAGAAATAATCAGAAGTACAATTTATTTATATATATTTTAGTAAGAATAACATACATATACATATATGTATTCATACAAATATTCTCAAACCTTTCAAAATCGGCTTAATATAGTACATGATCTAGACGATATTCATGATACAGAAATATAACTTTTGAAAGTTTCAGCATTAGTTTTATCTTTTATAGATAATCGTACAAATATGTTTTCACCAAAAGTTTTCTCATCATTTACAATATATTTTTGGTATTTCAATGTTATTTTATATTACTCTTTAGGAAATCTTTTTTAGAATTTATTTTGTTGTACACTGTAAACCGCCCCACTCTGAATATATATATTTTTCGTCAAAATAACTTGTTTCATATCAAGCACTAGTCATGCTCTACGCTTGAGTGTTTGAATTTCACAACCCGGTAATTTAATTGAGTATTAACCATATTTAAGTCGCATACAAAACTCAAATATAATGGTTAGTTAGAAATCGGTAAAAAGGTATTTTATTCTATCAATCATGAATGATAATTAAAGTTCTCTGTACGTACCCATTAGATCAGTCACTGAAAATGGTCATCCCAGAATGAGATATGAGGCATTTCTCATGTGAAATTATCTTACCTCAGCATTTTAGTGACCAAGAAATGTCAGATGATTGGAAAAATGTGTCCCTAACAGGTAATGACTCACAAATGACTCACCAAGGTGTCACGAGAACTACATTGAAATATGAACATGAGAACCACATTGAAATAATTGTAAGTTAAAGATTTTGCTTTTGAGGCCAAACGATTACAGAATGAATGGCCTTGTTCTTAAGTGCCGGAGCTCATAGGTTCGAATCCTATTGCTAGTACTGATGTTCGTACTTTTCGAAATTGGTTTTAAGCAGTAGTCCCGATCTATATAGCTCTAGTATTAAAAAGTAGACTGTAGCACTCCAAACCAATCAAACTGTCTCTGAACAACAGAAATACTTGCCCGTATTTGCTACATTTAGTACTCTAAATTGAAGGTTTATTTTCATAGGGATGTAGAATTAAAATTGGGGAAAATAATTTAGTTATTTGAAAGGATAATTTTGAATAAACTACGTATATATATATATATATATATATATATATATATATATATATATATATATATATATATATATATATATATATATATATATATATATATATATATATATATATTCTAAAAATCTCAAAAAAACTTTATGCGTGCAAGTTTTGAACGATTTGAATCCGTCACAGGTTAAAAATTTGTCTGGTCAAACATATACTCAATTATTAGTTTAGTATTTGCTTCATTCTAGAAAATACTATAGCTTCTATTTATGTTCCCGACTGGTACTGCAAATAAATAATAGAATTTGTATGTATCCTGTCCAAAAAATTATCAAACTTTATTAGTGATTCTAAACTTAAAAGAGCCTAAGATCTTTATTAGACGCTTCTACACATTCAAAACTGAAAAAATGAGCAATTATTACTAATTATTTATAAACGTGATATAATTCTTACGCAATCTAAATAAAAACAATTAAATAAAATTTTCTGTTATTCATTTAGATTCAGATCTAATTTAAGCGATTTTTACCGACGCATGTCCAAAAAATGTCAAACTTTATTAACGATTCTAAACTTAAAAATGCCTAAGATCTTTATTAGACGCTTTTACGCATTCAATGCTGAAAAAAATGAGCTATTACAAATTATTTATAAAAGTGATATAATTTTTACGCAACCTAAATAAAATCAATCAAATAAAGTTTTAAATTATTGATTTAGATTCAAATCTAATTTAAGCGATTTCTATCGACGCATGTAAAAAAATGTCAAACTTTAATAGCGATTCTAAACTTAAAAGAGCCCAAGATCTTTATTAAACTCTTCTACGCATTCAGTACTGAAAAAATGTGCTATTACTAATTATTTATAAACGTGATATAATTTTTACGCAATCTAAATAAAAGCAATTAAATAAAATTTTCCATTATTGATTTAGATTCAGGTCTAATTTAAGCGATTTCTACCAACGCATGTCTAGAAAATATCAAACTTTATTAGCAAATCGAAACTTAAACGATTCTAAGATCTTTATTAGACGCTGTTTACTCATTCAGTACTGAAAAACATGAGCTATTACTTATTATTTATAAATGTAATGTAATTTTTATGCAATCGAATTAAAAGCAATTAAATAAAATTTTCCGTTATTGATTTAGATTCAGATCTAATTTAAGAGATTTCTACCGACGCAACTCCAGAAATTATAAAACTTTATTAGTGATTCTAAATTTAAAAGAGCCTAAGATCTTTATTAGACACTTTTACTCATTCAGTAATGAAAAAATGAGCTATTACTAATTATTTATAAACGTGATATAGGTTTTAATCAATCTGAATAAAAGAAATTAAATAAAATTGTCCATTATTTGTTTACAGTCAGATCTAATTTAAGCGATTTCTACCGACACATGTCTTGAGAATATCAAACTTTATTAGGGATTATGAACTTAAAAGAGCCTAACATCTTTATTAGACACTTTTACGCATTCAATATTAAAAAAAAGTAAGCTATTACTTATTATTTATAAACGTGGTATAGATTTTACGCTATCTAAATAAAAACAAATGAAATTTTCTGTTATTGATTTAGATTCAGATCTAATTTAAGCAATTTTTACCTTATGGATCTGCAGAAAATATCAACCTTTATTAGCTTTTCTAAACTTAAAAGAGCCTAAGATATTTATTAAACGCTTTTACGCATTCAATTACTAATTATTTATAAACGTGATATAATTTTCCCGCAATCTTAATAAAAGCAATTAAATAAAAGTTTTCTTTATTGATTTAGATTCAGATCTAATTTAAACGATTTCTACCGACTCATGTAAAGAAAATATCAAACTTTATAGTGATTCTAAATTTAAAAGAGCCTAAGATTTTGATTAGATGCTTTTACGCATTCAATACTGAAAAACATGAGCTATTACTTATTTATAACAGTGATATAATTTTTACACAATCTAAATAAAAGCAATTAAATAAATTTTCCATTATTGATTTAGATTCAGATTTAATTTAAGCGATTTCTACCGACTTATGTCCAGAAAATATCAAACTTTATTAGCGATTCTAAAGTTAAAAGAGCCCAAGATCTTTATTAAACTCTTCTACGCATTCAGTACTGAAAAAATGTTCTATTACAAATTATTTATAACTGTGATATAGTTTTTTACGCAATCTAAATAGAAGCAATTAAATAAAATTTTCCGTTATTGATTTAGATTCAGGTCTAATTTAAGCGATTTCTACCGACGCATGTCTAGAAAATATCAAACTTTATTAGCAAATCGAAACTCAAACGATCCTAAGATCTTTATTAGACGCTTTTACTCATTCAATACTGAAAAACATGAGCTATTACTTATTATTTATAAATGTAATGTCATTTTTATGCAATCGAAAAAGCAATTAAATAAAATTTTCCGTTATTGATTTAGATTCAGATCTAATGTAAGCGATTTCTATCGACACATGAACAGAAAATATCAAACTTTATTAGCGATTCTAAACTTAAAAGTGTCTAAGATGTTTATTAGACGCTTTTACGTATTCAATACTGAAAACAAATGAGCTATTACTTATTATTTATAAAGGTGATATAGTTTTTAGGCAATCTAAATAAAAACAAATAAAATTTTCCGTTATTGATATAGATTCAGATCTAATTTAAGTGATTTCTACCAACACATGTCCAGAAAATGTCAAACTTTATTAGTGATTATAAACCTAAAAGAACTTAATATCTTTATTAGATGCTTTTACTTATTCAATGCTGAAAAAATGAGTTATTACTTATTATTTATAAACGTAATACAATTTTTACGCAATCTAAATGATAGCAATTAAATAAATTTCCATTATTAATTTAGATTCACATCTAATTTAAGCGATTTCTATAGACACATGTCCAGAAAATATCAAACTTTATAGTGATTCTAAATTTAAAAGAGCCTAAGACCTTTATCAGACGCTTTTACGCATTCAATACTGAAAAACATGAGCTATTACTTATTTATAAAAGTGATATAATTTTTACGAAATCTAAATAAAAACAAATAAAATTTTCCGTTATTGATATAGATTCAGATCTAATTTAAGTGATTTCTACCAACACATGTCCAGAAAATATCAAACTTTATTAACGATTCTAAACTTAAAAGAACCTAAGATCTTTAATAGATGCTTTTACGTATTCAATACCGGAAAAAATGAGCTATTACTTATTATTTATAAACGTGATATAATTTTTACGGTATCTAAATAAAAGAAATTAAACAAAATTTTCTCTTATTGATTTAGATTCAGATATAATTTAACAGATTTATACCGACGCATGTCTTGAAAATATCAAACTTTATTAGTGATTACAAACTTAAAAGAGCCTAAGATCTTTATTAGAAGCTTTTACGTATTCAATGCTGAAAAAAAAATGAGCTATTACTTATTATTTATAAACGTAATGTAATTTTTATGCAATCGAAATAAAAGCAATTAAATAAAATTTTCCGTTATTGATTTAGATTCAGATCTAATTTAAGAGATTTCTACCGACGCAACTCCAGAAATTATTAAACTTTATTAGTAATTCTAAATTTAAAAGAGCCTAAGATCTTTATTAGACTCTTCTACATATTCAATACTGAAAAAAAGAGCTATTACTAATTATTTATAAACGTGATATAATTTTTTCGTTATCTAAATAAAAGCAATTAAATAAAATTTTCCGTTATTGATTTAGATTCAGATCTAATTTAAGCGATTTCTACCGACTCATGTAAAAAAAAGTCAAACTTTATTAGTGATTATAAACCTAAAAGAACCTAATATCTTTATTAGACGCTTTTACGCATTCAACGCTGAAAAAATAAACTATTACTTATTATTTTTTAACGTAATGTAATTTTTACGCAATTTAATAAAAGCAATTAAATAAAATTTTCCGTTATTGATTGAGGTTCAGATCTAATTTAAGCGATTTCTACCGACGCATGTAAAAAAAACTGTCAACTTTATTAGCGATTCTAAACTAAAAAAAGTCTAAGATCTTTATTAGACTCTTCTACACATTCAATACTAAAAAAATGAGCAATTACTAATTATTTATAAACGTGATATAATTTTTACGCAATCTAAATAAAAGCAATTAAATAAAATTTTCCATTATTGATTTAGATTCAGATCTAATTTAAGCGATTTCTATCGACACATGAACAGAAAATATCAAACTTTATTGGCGATTCTAAACTTAAAAGTGTCTAAGATGTTTATTAGACGCTTTTACGTATTCAATACTGAAAACAAATGAGCTATTACTTATTATTTATAAACGTGATATAATTTTTACGGTATCTAAATAAAAGAAATTAAACAAAATTTTTTGTTATTGATTTAGATTTAGATATAATTTAACAGATTTATACCGACGCATGTCTTGAAAATATCAAACTTTATTAGTGATTATAAACTTAAAAGAGCCTAAGATCTTTATTAGAAGCTTTTATGTATTCAATGCTGAAAAAATGAGCTATTACTTATTATTTATAAACATAATGTAATTTTTATGCAATCGAAATAAAAGCAATTAAATAAAATTTTCCGTTATTGATTTAGATTCAGGTCTAATTTAAGAGATTTCTACCGACGCAACTCCAGAAATTATCAAACTTTATTAGTAATTCTAAATTTAAAAGAGCCTAAGATCTTTATTAGACTCTTCTACATATTCAATACTGAAAAAAAGAGCTATTACTAATTATTTATAAACGTGATATAATTTTTACGCAATCCAAATAAAAGCAATTAAATAAAATTTTCCATTACTGATTTAGATTCAGATCTAATTTAAGCGATTTCTAGCGACACATGTAAAAAAAATGTCAAACTTTATTAGTGATTATAAACCTAAAAGAACTTAATATCTTTATTAGATGCTTTTACTTATTCAATGCTGAAAAAAATGAGTTATTACTTATTATTTATAAACGTAATACAATTTTTACGCAATCTAAATGATAGCAATTAAATAAATTTCCATTATTAATTTAGATTCACATCTAATTTAAGCGATTTCTATAGACACATGTCCAGAAAATATCAAACTTTATAGTGATTCTAAATTTAAAAGAGCCTAAGACCTTTATCAGACGCTTTTACGCATTCAATACTGAAAAACATGAGCTATTACTTATTTATAAAAGTGATATAATTTTTACGAAATCTAAATAAAAGCAATTAAATAAATTTTCCATTATTGATTTAGATTCAGATTTAATTTAAGTGATTTCTACCAACACATGTCCAGAAAATATCAAACTTTATTAACGATTCTAAACTTAAAAGAACCTAAGATCTTTAATAGATGCTTTTACGTATTCAATACCGGAAAAAATGAGCTATTACTTATTATTTATAAACGTGATATAATTTTTACGGTATCTAAATAAAAGAAATTAAACAAAATTTTCTCTTATTGATTTAGATTCAGATATAATTTAACAGATTTATACCGACGCATGTCTTGAAAATATCAAACTTTATTAGTGATTACAAACTTAAAAGAGCCTAAGATCTTTATTAGAAGCTTTTACGTATTCAATGCTGAAAAAATGAGCTATTACTTATTATTTATAAACGTAATGTAATTTTTATGCAATCGAAATAAAAGCAATTAAATAAAATTTTTCCGTTATTGATTTAGATTCAGATCTAATTTAAGAGATTTCTACCGACGCAACTCCAGAAATTATTAAACTTTATTAGTAATTCTAAATTTAAAAGAGCCTAAGATCTTTATTAGACTCTTCTACATATTGAATACTGAAAAAAAGAGCTATTACTAATTATTTATAAACGTGATATAATTTTTACGCAATCTAAATAAAAGCAATTAAGTAAAAATTTTTCGTTATTGATTTAGATTCAGTTCTAATTTAAGTGATTTCTACCGACACATGTAAAAAAATGTCAAACTTTATTAGTGATTATAAACCTAAAAGAACCTAATATCTTTATTAGACGCTTTTACGCATTCAACGCTGAAAAAATGAGCTATTACTTATTATTTTTAAACGTAATGTAATTTTTACGCAATCCAAATAAAAGCAATTAAATAAAATTTTCCATTACTGATTTAGATTCAGATCTAATTTAAGCGATTTCTATCGACGCATGTAAAAAAAATGTCAACTTTATTAGCGATTCTAAACTAAAAAAAGTCTAAGATCTTTATTAGACTCTTCTACACATTCCATACTAAAAAAATGAGCAGTTACTAATTATTTATAAACGTGATATAATTTTTTCGTTATCTAAATAAAAGCAATTAAATAAAATTTTCCGTTATTGATTTAGATTCAGATCTAATTTAAGCGATTTCTACCGACGTATGTCCAGAAAATATCAAACTTTATTAGCGATTCTAAACTTAAAAGTGTCTAAGATGTTTATTAGACGCTTTTACGTATTCAATACTGAAAACAAATGAGCTATTACTTATTATTTATAAAGGTGATATAGTTTTTAGGCAATCTAAATAAAAGCAATTAAATAAAATTTTCCGTTATTGATTTAGATTCAGATCTAATTTAAGCGATTTCTACCGACTCATGTAAAAAAAAGTCAAACTTTATTAGTGATTATAAACCTAAAAGAACCTAATATCTTTATTAGACGCTTTTACGCATTCAACGCTGAAAAAATAAACTATTACTTATTATTTATAAACGTAATACAATTTTTACGCAATCTAAATGATAGCAATTAAATAAATTTCCATTATTAATTTAGATTCACATCTAATTTAAGCGATTTCTATAGACACATGTCCAGAAAATATCAAACTTTATAGTGATTCTAAATTTAAAAGAGCCTAAGACCTTTATCAGACGCTTTTACGCATTCAATACTGAAAAACATGAGCTATTACTTATTTATAAAAGTGATATAATTTTTACGAAATCTAAATAAAAGCAATTAAATAAATTTTCCATTATTGATTTAGATTCAGATCTAATTTAAGTGATTTCTACCAACACATGTCCAGAAAATATCAAACTTTATTAACGATTCTAAACTTAAAAGAACCTAAGATCTTTAATAGATGCTTTTACGTATTCAATACCGGAAAAAATGAGCTATTACTTATTATTTATAAACGTGATATAATTTTTACGGTATCTAAATAAAAGAAATTAAACAAAATTTTCTCTTATTGATTTAGATTCAGATATAATTTAACAGATTTATACCGACGCATGTCTTGAAAATATCAAACTTTATTAGTGATTACAAACTTAAAAGAGCCTAAGATCTTTATTAGAAGCTTTTACGTATTCAATGCTGAAAAAATGAGCTATTACTTATTATTTATAAACGTAATGTAATTTTTATGCAATCGAAATAAAAGCAATTAAATAAAATTTTCCGTTATTGATTTAGATTCAGATCTAATTTAAGAGATTTCTACCGACGCAACTCCAGAAATTATTAAACTTTATTAGTAATTCTAAATTTAAAAGAGCCTAAGATCTTTATTAGACTCTTCTACATATTGAATACTGAAAAAAAGAGCTATTACTAATTATTTATAAACGTGATATAATTTTTACGCAATCTAAATAAAAGCAATTAAGTAAAAATTTTTCGTTATTGATTTAGATTCAGTTCTAATTTAAGTGATTTCTACCGACACATGTAAAAAAATGTCAAACTTTATTAGTGATTATAAACCTAAAAGAACCTAATATCTTTATTAGACGCTTTTACGCATTCAACGCTGAAAAAATAAACTATTACTTATTATTTTTTAACGTAATGTAATTTTTACGCAATTTAATAAAAGCAATTAAATAAAATTTTCCGTTATTGATTGAGGTTCAGATCTAATTTAAGCGATTTCTACCGACGCATGTAAAAAAAACTGTCAACTTTATTAGCAATTCTAAACTTAAAAAAGGCCTAAGATCTTTATTAGACTCTTCTACACATTCCATACTAAAAAAATGAGCAGTTACTAATTATTTATAAACGTGATATAATTTTTACGCAATCTAAATAAAAGCAATTAAATAAAATTTTCCGTTATTGATTGAGGTTCAGATCTAATTTAAGCGATTTCTATCGACACATGAACAGAAAATATCAAACTTTATTGGCGATTCTAAACTTAAAAGTGTCTAAGATGTTTATTAGACGCTTTTACGTATTCAATACTGAAAACAAATGAGCTATTACTTATTATTTATAAACGTGATATAATTTTTACGGTATCTAAATAAAAGAAATTAAACAAAATTTTTTGTTATTGATTTAGATTTAGATATAATTTAACAGATTATACCGACGCATGTCTTGAAAATATCAAACTTTATTAGTGATTATAAACTTAAAAGAGCCTAAGATCTTTATTAGAAGCTTTTATGTATTCAATGCTGAAAAAATGAGCTATTACTTATTATTTATAAACATAATGTAATTTTTATGCAATCGAAATAAAAGCAATTAAATAAAATTTTCCGTTATTGATTTAGATTCAGGTCTAATTTAAGAGATTTCTACCGACGCAACTCCAGAAATTATCAAACTTTATTAGTAATTCTAAATTTAAAAGAGCCTAAGATCTTTATTAGACTCTTCTACATATTCAATACTGAAAAAAAGAGCTATTACTAATTATTTATAAACGTGATATAATTTTTACGCAATCCAAATAAAAGCAATTAAATAAAATTTTCCATTACTGATTTAGATTCAGATCTAATTTAAGCGATTTCTAGCGACACATGTAAAAAAAATGTCAAACTTTATTAGTGATTATAAACCTAAAAGAACTTAATATCTTTATTAGATGCTTTTACTTATTCAATGCTGAAAAAATGAGTTATTACTTATTATTTATAAACGTAATACAATTTTTACGCAATCTAAATGATAGCAATTAAATAAATTTTCCATTATTAATTTAGATTCAGATCTAATTTAAGCGATTTCTATAGACACATGTCCAGAACATATCAAACTTTATTAGCGATTCTAGACTTAAAAGAGTCTAAGATCTTTATAAGTCGCTTCTATGCATTCAATACCGAAAAAATAAGCTATTACTTATTTATAAAAGTGATATAATTTTTACACAATCTAAATAAAAACAAATAAAATTTTCCGTTATTGATATAGATTCAGATCTAATTTAAGTGATTTCTACCAACACATGTCCAGAAAATATCAAACTTTATTAACGATTCTAAACTTAAAAGAACCTAAGATCTTTAATAGATGCTTTTACGTATTCAATACCGGAAAAAATGAGCTATTACTTATTATTTATAAACGTGATATAATTTTTACGGTATCTAAATAAAAGAAATTAAACAAAATTTTCTCTTATTGATTTAGATTCAGATATAATTTAACAGATTTATACCGACGCATGTCTTGAAAATATCAAACTTTATTAGTGATTACAAACTTAAAAGAGCCTAAGATCTTTATTAGAAGCTTTTACGTATTCAATGCTGAAAAAATGAGCTATTACTTATTATTTATAAACGTAATGTAATTTTTATGCAATCGAAATAAAAGCAATTAAATAAAATTTTCCGTTATTGATTTAGATTCAGATCTAATTTAAGAGATTTCTACCGACGCAACTCCAGAAATTATCAAACTTTATTAGTAATTCTAAATTTAAAAGAGCCTAAGATCTTTATTAGACTCTTCTACATATTGAATACTGAAAAAAAGAGCTATTACTAATTATTTATAAACGTGATATAATTTTTACGCAATCTAAATAAAAGCAATTAAGTAAAAATTTTTCGTTATTGATTTAGATTCAGTTCTAATTTAAGTGATTTCTACCGACACATGTAAAAAAATGTCAAACTTTATTAGTGATTATAAACCTAAAAGAACCTAATATCTTTATTAGACGCTTTTACGCATTCAAACGCTGAAAACATGAGCTCTTACTTATTGTTTGTAAACATGATATAATTTTTACGCAATCTAAATAAAAGCAATTAAATAAAATTTTTCGTTATTGATTTAGATTCAGATCTAATTTAAGCTATTTCTACCGATGCATGTCTAAAAAATATCAAACTTTATTAGCAATTCTAAACTTAAAAAAGGCCTAAGATCTTTATTAGACTCTTCTACACATTCCATACTAAAAAAATGAGCAGTTACTAATTATTTATAAACGTGATATAATTTTTTCGTTATCTAAATAAAAGCAATTAAATAAAATTTTCCGTTATTGATTTAGATTCAGATCTAATTTAAGCGATTTCTATCGACACATGAACAGAAAATATCAAACTTTATTGGCGATTCTAAACTTAAAAGTGTCTAAGATGTTTATTAGACGCTTTTACGTATTCAATACTGAAAACAAATGAGCTATTACTTATTATTTATAAACGTGATATAATTTTTACGGTATCTAAATAAAAGAAATTAAACAAAATTTTTTGTTATTGATTTAGATTTAGATATAATTTAACAGATTTATACCGACGCATGTCTTGAAAATATCAAACTTTATTAGTGATTATAAACTTAAAAGAGCCTAAGATCTTTATTAGAAGCTTTTATGTATTCAATGCTGAAAAAATGAGCTATTACTTATTATTTATAAACATAATGTAATTTTTATGCAATCGAAATAAAAGCAATTAAATAAAATTTTCCGTTATTGATTTAGATTCAGGTCTAATTTAAGAGATTTCTACCGACGCAACTCCAGAAATTATCAAACTTTATTAGTAATTCTAAATTTAAAAGAGCCTAAGATCTTTATTAGACTCTTCTACATATTCAATACTGAAAAAAAGAGCTATTACTAATTATTTATAAACGTGATATAATTTTTACGCAATCCAAATAAAAGCAATTAAATAAAATTTTCCATTACTGATTTAGATTCAGATCTAATTTAAGCGATTTCTAGCGACACATGTAAAAAAAATGTCAAACTTTATTAGTGATTATAAACCTAAAAGAACTTAATATCTTTATTAGATGCTTTTACTTATTCAATGCTGAAAAAATGAGTTATTACTTATTATTTATAAACGTAATACAATTTTTACGCAATCTAAATGATAGCAATTAAATAAATTTCCATTATTAATTTAGATTCACATCTAATTTAAGCGATTTCTATAGACACATGTCCAGAAAATATCAAACTTTATAGTGATTCTAAATTTAAAAGAGCCTAAGACCTTTATCAGACGCTTTTACGCATTCAATACTGAAAAACATGAGCTATTACTTATTTATAAAAGTGATATAATTTTTACGAAATCTAAATAAAAGCAATTAAATAAATTTTCCATTATTGATTTAGATTCAGATTTAATTTAAGCGATTTCTACCGACGTATGTCCAGAAAATATCAAACTTTATTAACGATTCTAAACTTAAAAGAACCTAAGATCTTTAATAGATGCTTTTACGTATTCAATACCGGAAAAAATGAGCTATTACTTATTATTTATAAACGTGATATAATTTTTACGGTATCTAAATAAAAGAAATTAAACAAAATTTTCTCTTATTGATTTAGATTCAGATATAATTTAACAGATTTATACCGACGCATGTCTTGAAAATATCAAACTTTATTAGTGATTACAAACTTAAAAGAGCCTAAGATCTTTATTAGAAGCTTTTACGTATTCAATGCTGAAAAAATGAGCTATTACTTATTATTTATAAACGTAATGTAATTTTTATGCAATCGAAATAAAAGCAATTAAATAAAATTTTCCGTTATTGATTTAGATTCAGATCTAATTTAAGAGATTTCTACCGACGCAACTCCAGAAATTATTAAACTTTATTAGTAATTCTAAATTTAAAAGAGCCTAAGATCTTTATTAGACTCTTCTACATATTCAGTACTGAAAAACATGAGCTCTTACTTATTGTTTGTAAACATGATATAATTTTTACGCAATCTAAATAAAAGCAATTAAATAAAATTTTTCGTTATTGATTTAGATTCAGTTCTAATTTAAGCTATTTCTACCGATGCATGTCTAAAAAATATCAAACTTTATTAGTGATTATAAACCTAAAAGAACCTAATATCTTTATTAGACGCTTTTACGCATTCAACGCTGAAAAAATGAGCTATTACTTATTATTTTTAAACGTAATGTAATTTTTACGCAATCCAAATAAAAGCAATTAAATAAAATTTTCCATTACTGATTTAGATTCAGATCTAATTTAAGCGATTTCTATCGACGCATGTAAAAAAAATGTCAACTTTATTAGCGATTCTAAACTAAAAAAAGTCTAAGATCTTTATTAGACTCTTCTACACATTCAATACTAAAAAAATGAGCAATTACTAATTATTTATAAACGTGATATAATTTTTACGCAATCTAAATAAAAGCAATTAAATAAAATTTTCCGTTATTGATTTAGATTCAGATCTAATTTAAGCGATTTCTATCGACACATGAACAGAAAATATTTAAACGCTTCACTTGTAACTCCAAATTATAAGTATGAAAAGTATCACAGCTTTCAACTTTTGTTTTTGAACTTCAGTAAGTTCTTAGGAAAGTTCCAAAATATATCATACTAAAAGAGAAATGTAGCATGTTCTCTTATGCTATTCGTTTATATTCGTTTTAGGCATAAAAATAAAATCAAAATATTTTAATTTTTATTATTTTTCTGCAGTCAGATATTGTATATTAAAAGTATTGGGTTTGATATTGTCTGTTATAGATATGAAACATGAGTATATTGTATATTTCTGATACAACTGTGCTGGCGAACTCAAGTTTTGCTAAATTTTACCTTAAAGGAATAACCAGAAGTACAATTTATTTATATATATTTTAGTAAGAATAACACACATATACATATATGTATTCATACAAATATTCTCAAACCTTTCAAAATTCGGCTTAATATAGTACATGATCTAGACGATATTCATGATGCAGAAATATAACTTTTGAAAGTTTCAGCATCAGTTTTATCTTTTATAGATAATCGTAAAAAGATGTTTTCACCAAAAGTTTTCTCATAATTTACAATATATTTTTGGTATTTCAATGTTATTTTATATTACTCTTTAGGAAATCTATTTTAGAATCCATTTTGTTGTACACTGTAAACCGCCCCACTCTGAATATATATATTTTTCGTCAAAATAACTTGTTTCATATCAAGCACCAGTCATGCTCTACGCTTGAGTGTTTGAATTTCACAACCCGGTAATTTAATGGAGTATTAACCATCTTTAAGTCGCATCCAAAACTCAAATATAATGGTAGTTAGAAATCGGTAAAGAGGTATTTTATTCTATCAATCATGAATCATGAACAAAGTTCTCTGTACGTACCCATTAGATCAGTCACTGAAAATGGTCATCCCAGAATGAGATATGAGGCATTTCTCATGTGAAATTATCTTACCTCAGCATTTTAGTGACCAAGAAATGTCAGATGATTGGAAAAATGTGTCCCTAACAGGATGACTCACAAATGACTCACCAAGGTGTCACGAGAACTACATTGAAATATGAACATGAGAACCACATTGAAATAATTGTAAGTTAAAGATTTTGCTTCTCAGGCCAAACGATGACCGAATGAATGGCCTTGTTCTTAAATGCCAGACTTCATAGGTTCGAATACTATTGCTATCACTGATGTTTGTACTTTTTGAAATTGGTTTTAAGCAGTAGTCCTGATCTATATAGCTTTAGTATCAAAAAGTAGGCTGTAGCACTCGAAACCAATCAAACTGCTTCTGAACAACAGAAATACTTGCCCATATTTGCCACATTTAGTACTCTAAATTGAGGGTTTCTTTTCGTCTCGAGTAGAACTAAAATTGGAGAAATTAATTAGAGTATTTGAAAGGATAATTTTAAATAAATTATGTATATATATATATATATATATATATATATATATATATATATATATATATATATATATATATATATATATATATATATATATATATATATATATATATTCTAAAAATCTCAAAAAAACTTTATGCGTGCAAGTTTTGAACGATTTGAATCCGTCACAGGTTAAAAATTTGTCTGGTCAAACATATACTCAATTATTAGTTTAGTATTTGCTTCATTCTAGAAAATACTATAGCTTCTATTTATGTTCCCGACTGGTACTGCAAATAAATAATAGAATTTGTATGTATCCTGTCCAAAAAATTATCAAACTTTATTAGTGATTCTAAACTTAAAAGAGCCTAAGATCTTTATTAGACGCTTCTACACATTCAAAACTGAAAAAATGAGCAATTATTACTAATTATTTATAAACGTGATATAATTCTTACGCAATCTAAATAAAAACAATTAAATAAAATTTTCTGTTATTCATTTAGATTCAGATCTAATTTAAGCGATTTTTACCGACGCATGTCCAAAAAATGTCAAACTTTATTAACGATTCTAAACTTAAAAATGCCTAAGACCTTTATTAGACGCTTTTACGCATTCAATGCTGAAAAAAATGAGCTATTACAAATTATTTATAAAAGTGATATAATTTTTACGCAACCTAAATAAAATCAATCAAATAAAGTTTTAAATTATTGATTTAGATTCAAATCTAATTTAAGCGATTTCTATCGACGCATGTAAAAAAATGTCAAACTTTAATAGCGATTCTAAACTTAAAAGAGCCCAAGATCTTTATTAAACTCTTCTACGCATTCAGTACTGAAAAAATGTGCTATTACTAATTATTTATAAACGTGATATAATTTTTACGCAATCTAAATAAAAGCAATTAAATAAAATTTTCCGTTATTGATTTAGATTCAGGTCTAATTTAAGCGATTTCTACCAACGCATGTCTAGAAAATATCAAACTTTATTAGCAAATCGAAACTTAAACGATTCTAAGATCTTTATTAGACGCTTTTACTCATTCAATACTGAAAAACATGAGCTATTACTTATTATTTATAAATGTAATGTAATTTTTATGCAATCGAATTAAAAGCAATTAAATAAAATTTTCCGTTATTGATTTAGATTCAGATCTAATTTAAGAGATTTCTACCGACGCAACTCCAGAAATTATAAAACTTTATTAGTGATTCTAAATTTAAAAGAGCCTAAGATCTTTATTAGACACTTTTACGCATTCAGTACTGAAAAAATGAGCTATTACTAATTATTTATAAACGTGATATAGGTTTTAATCAATCTGAATAAAAGAAATTAAATAAAATTGTCCATTATTTGTTTACAGTCAGATCTAATTTAAGCGATTTCTACCGACACATGTCTTGAGAATATCAAACTTTATTAGGGATTATAAATTTAAAAGAGCCTAACATCTTTATTAGACACTTTTACGCATTCAATGTTGAAAAAAAGTAAGCTATTACTTATCATTTATAAACGTGGTATAGATTTTACGCTATCTAAATAAAAACAAATAAAATTTTCTGTTATTGATTTAGATTCAGATCTAATTTAAGCAATTTTTACCTTATGGATCTGCAGAAAATATCAACCTTTATTAGCTTTTCTAAACTTAAAAGAGCCTAAGATATTTATTAAACGCTTTTACTCATTCAATTACTACTTATTTATAAACGTGATATAATTTTCACGCAATCTTAATAAAAGCAATTAAGTAAAAGTTTTCTTTATTGATTTAGATTCGGATCTAATTTAAACGATTTCTACCGACACATGTACAGAAAATATCAAACTTTATAGTGATTCTAAATTTAAAAGAGCCTAAGATTTTTATTAGATGCTTTTACGCATTCAATACTGAAAAACATGAGCTATTACTTATTTATAACAGTGATATAATTTTTACGCAATCTGAATGAAAGCAATTAAATAAATTTTCCATTATTGATTTAGATTCAGATTTAATTTAAGCGATTTCTACCGACTTATGTCCAGAAAATATCAAACTTTATTAGCGATTCTAAAGTTAAAAGAGCCCAAGATCTTTATTAAACTCTTCTACGCATTCAGTACTGAAAAAATGTGCTATTACTAATTATTTATAACTGTGATATAATTTTTACGCAATCTAAATAGAAGCAATTAAATAAAATTTTCCGTTATTGATTTAGATTCAGGTCTAATTTAAGCGATTTCTACCGACGCATGTCTAGAAAATATCAAACTTTATTAGCAAATCGAAACTCAAACGATCCTAAGATCTTTATTAGACGCTTTTACTCATTCAATACTGAAAAACATGAGCTATTACTTATTATTTATAAATGTAATGTCATTTTTATGCAATCGAAATAAAAGCAATTAAATAAAATTTTCCGTTATTGATTTAGATTCAGATCTAATTTAAGCGATTTCTATCGACACATGAACAGAAAATATCAAACTTTATTGGCGATTCTAAACTTAAAAGTGTCTAAGATGTTTATTAGACGCTTTTACGTATTCAATACTGAAAACAAATGAGCTATTACTTATTATTTATAAACGTGATATAATTTTTACGGTATCTAAATAAAAGAAATTAAACAAAATTTTTTGTTATTGATTTAGATTTAGATATAATTTAACAGATTTATACCGACGCATGTCTTGAAAATATCAAACTTTATTAGTGATTATAAACTTAAAAGAGCCTAAGATCTTTATTAGAAGCTTTTATGTATTCAATGCTGAAAAAATGAGCTATTACTTATTATTTATAAACATAATGTAATTTTTATGCAATCGAAATAAAAGCAATTAAATAAAATTTTCCGTTATTGATTTAGATTCAGGTCTAATTTAAGAGATTTCTACCGACGCAACTCCAGAAATTATCAAACTTTATTAGTAATTCTAAATTTAAAAGAGCCTAAGATCTTTATTAGACACTTTTACGCATTCAGTACTGAAAAAAAGCTATTACTAATTATTTATAAACGTGATATAATTTTTACGCAATCCAAATAAAAGCAATTAAATAAAATTTTCCATTACTGATTTAGATTCAGATCTAATTTAAGCGATTTCTAGCGACACATGTAAAAAAAATGTCAAACTTTATTAGTGATTATAAACCTAAAAGAACTTAATATCTTTATTAGATGCTTTTACTTATTCAATGCTGAAAAAATGAGTTATTACTTATTATTTATAAACGTAATACAATTTTTACGCAATCTAAATGATAGCAATTAAATAAATTTCCATTATTAATTTAGATTCACATCTAATTTAAGCGATTTCTATAGACACATGTCCAGAAAATATCAAACTTTATAGTGATTCTAAATTTAAAAGAGCCTAAGACCTTTATCAGACGCTTTTACGCATTCAATACTGAAAAACATGAGCTATTACTTATTTATAAAAGTGATATAATTTTTACGAAATCTAAATAAAAGCAATTAAATAAATTTTCCATTATTGATTTAGATTCAGATTTAATTTAAGCGATTTCTACCGACGTATGTCCAGAAAATATCAAACTTTATTAGCGATTCTAAACTTAAAAGTGTCTAAGATGTTTATTAGACGCTTTTACGTATTCAATACTGAAAACAAATGAGCTATTACTTATTATTTATAAAGGTGATATAGTTTTTACGGTATCTAAATAAAAAAAATAAAATTTTCCGTTATTGATTTAGATTCAGATAATTTAAAGATTTTCTACCGACGCATGTCTTGAAAATATCAAACTTTATTAGTGATTACAAACTTAAAAGAGCCTAAGATCTTTATTAGAAGCTTTTACGTATTCAATGCTGAAAAAATGAGCTATTACTTATTATTTATAAACGTAATGTAATTTTTACGCAATCTAAATAAAAGCAATTAAATAAAATTTTCCGTTATTGATTTAGATTCAGATCTAATTTAAGCGATTTCTACCGACTCATGTAAAAAAAAGTCAAACTTTATTAGTGATTATAAATTTAAAAGAGCTTAAGATCTTTATTAGACTCTTCTACACATTCAATACTAAAAAAATGAGCAATTACTAATTATTTATAAACGTGATATAATTTTTACGCAATCTAAATAAAAGCAATTAAATAAAATTTTCCATTATTGATTTAGATTCAGGTCTAATTTAAGCGATTTCTACCGACGCATGTAAAAAAAAGTCAAACTTTATTAGTGATTATAAACTAAAAGAGCCTAATATCTTTATTAGACGCTTTTACGCATTCAATACTGAAAAAAAGAGCTATTACTTATTATTTTTAAACGTGTATAATTTTTACGCAATCCAAATAAAAGCAATTAAATAAAATTTTCCATTACTGATTTAGATTCAGATCTAATTTAAGCGATTTCTATCGACGCATGTAAAAAAAATGTCAACTTTATTAGCGATTCTAAACTAAAAAAAGTCTAAGATCTTTATTAGACTCTTCTACACATTCAATACTAAAAAAATGAGCAATTACTAATTATTTATAAACGTGATATAATTTTTACGCAATCTAAATAAAAGCAATTAAATAAAATTTTCCATTATTGATTTAGATTCAGGTCTAATTTAAGCGATTTCTACCAACGCATGTCTAGAAAATATCAAACTTTATTAGGGATTATGAACTTAAAAGAGCCTAACATCTTTATTAGACACTTTTACGCATTCAATATTAAAAAAAAGTAAGCTATTACTTATTATTTATAAACGTGGTATAGATTTTACGCTATCTAAATAAAGCAATTAAATAAATTTTCCATTATTGATTTAGATTCAGATCTAATTTAAGCAATTTCTACCTTATGAATCTGCAGAAAATATCAACCTTTATTAGCTTTATAAACTTAAAAGAGCCTAAGATCTTTATTAAACTTTTACGCATTGCAATTAAAAAATATATTACTTATATTTATAAACGTGATATAATTTTCACGCAATCTTAAATAAAAACAAATAAAATTTTCTTTATTGATTTAGATTCGGATCTAATTTAAACGATTTCTACCGACACATGTACAGAAAATATCAAACTTTATTTGATTCTAAATTTAAAAGAGCCTAAGATTTATTAGATGCTTTTACGCATTCAATTACATGAGCTTATTTATAACAGTGATATAATTTTTACGCAATCTGAATGAAAGCAATTAAATAAATTTTCCATTATTGATTTAGATTCAGATTTAATTTAAGCGATTTCTACCGACGTATGTCCAGAAAATATCAAACTTTATTAGCGATTCTAAAGTTAAAAGAGCCCAAGATCTTTATTAAACTCTTCTACGCATTCAGTACTGAAAAAATGTTCTATTACAAATTATTTATAAACGTAATGTAATTTTTACGCAATCTTAATAAAAGCAATTAAAAAGTTTTCTTTATTGATTTAGGTTCAGATCTAATTTAAGCGATTTCTACCGAAGCATAATATCAACATTAGCGATTCTAAATATCTTATTAAACTCCTACGCATTCAACTGAAAAAATCCATATTACATATTTGAATGTAATTTTTACGCAATCTTAATAAAAGCAATTAAAAAGTTTTCTTTATTGATTTAGGTTCAGATCTAATTTAAGCGATTTCTACCGAGAAAAAATATAAATTAAAATCTAAACATGCAAATTTACAGTCTTTTAAATGAAATTTTTTCCTTAATAGTTTAAATAAATTTATAGGAAAACATGCAGTCTTTTAAAATGAAATACATTTTATTTCTCTCAATAGCCCTTACCTGATGCAGGCAAGTAATAAAATCACTCGATCAGAATGAGGGCGCATTTACGGCCTTTCTGGCCCGTACGTTAACGATATAAATGTGGAAAACTTTTGCATGTTCTAAATAAATTTAGAAAATGAGCGATTCGCGTTTCAAAGGAACGCCAGGATTGCACTCTGCTTTGTTTATATCTACAATAAATATTCCACGAGTTGGGACGGGAGTTTAATAATGATACTTTTCCTACATTATTTTTCAACCGAGTTTCAGGTTCATCAGTTTACATACTTAAACCCTATTTTATCCATTTTGTCATGAAACTTCATGTATAAATTTAAATCATGGTATAAACAATGTTTAAGGAATGTTTTAAAAATATTATAACATTGTATATATTTATCTAATATAATCTGTTTCTAATACAGTGATTGCCTAATTTATTAAATCGATATACCATATAAACATATTGATGGTGACATTAGGATGTTGTTGCTAGATTGTGGAACTAGTAGAGAAATGAAATGTCCCGTACCTATTAAGGAGTATTTTAAAAATCTTATAACATTGTATATATTTATCTAATAATTTTTAATACAGTGATTGCCTAATTTATTAAATCGATATACCATATAAACATATTGATGGTGACATTAGGATGTTGTTGCTAGATTGTGGAACTAGTAGAGAAATGAAATGTCCCGTACCTATTAAGGAGTATTTTAAAAATCTCATAACATTGTATATATTTATCTAATATAATCTGTTTCTAATACAGTGATTGCCTAATTTATTAAATCGATATACCATATAAACATATTGATGGTGACATTAGGATGTTGTTGCTAGATTGTGGAACTAGTAGAGAAATGAAATGTCCCGTACCTATTAAGGAGTATTTTAAAAATCTCATAACATTGTATATATTTATCTAATATAATCTGTTTCTAATACAGTGATTGCCTAATTTATTAAATCGATATACCATATAAACATATTGATGGTGACATTAGGATGTTGTTGCTAGATTGTGGAACTAGTAGAGAAATGAAATGTCCCGTACCTATTAAGGAGTATTTTAAAAATCTTATAACATTGTATATATCTAATATAATTGGTTTCTAATACAGTGATTGCCTAATTTATTAAATCGATATACCATATAAACATATTGATGGTGACATTAGGATGTTGTTGCTAGATTGTGGAACTAGTAGAGAAATGAAATGTCCCGTACCTATTAAGGAGTATTTTAAAAATCTCATAACATTGTATATATTTATCTAATATAATCTGTTTCTAATACAGTGATTGCCTAATTTATTAAATCGATATACCATATAAACATATTGTTGACATTAGGATGTTGCTAGATTGTGGAACTAGTAGAGAAATGAAATGTCCCGTACCTATTAAGGAGTATTTTAAAAATCTTATAACATTGTATATATTTATCTAATATAATTGGTTTCTAATACAGTGATTGCCTAATTTATTAAATCGATATACCATATAAACATATTGATGGTGACATTAGGATGTTGTTGCTAGATTGTGGAACTAGTAGAGAAATGAAATGTCCCGTACCTATTATACCCTATATAATAATAGCCTAGGTTATCTGTCCGCGAATTTTTGAAGCGGTTGGACCTGGAATGGTATAAATGAATCCATATTGGATTGATAATGGATGAATTTTGGATAGCAAAATTCAAAACGAGTAAAGTTTATCTTCTCCTAAACTATCTACCCGATTCTAAAATTAATTGGTATAAATATGCAAAAAAATTTCGTCTTTAAAACGTTCAAAATCCACCCTTACCCCCTTTTAGAGCGTTTAATGAGATTATTTCAAGCCCAACTACCCCTATTTTGGTTGTTATTTCAAGTCCTATTTTGTTTAAGGGCAGGATAAATTTATAATAAAATATTTAAAAATAACATTTTTTTCTCTATTTAAGTATTCTTTAATCACCTCTATTATTTTTCATTTTAAATTATTTATATATTGTCTGCATTATTTTCATACTTTTATCATGGACTTAATATTACGTAAAAATTTTCTTTTATATTTTTATAATAATTATACATATGATATATTTAAATTTATCATCGATTATATTTGTTGCAATAAAAATTTTTAACATATTGACATCTTTTATATAATATACAGGAGTTGCTTCAGATTGCGAAGCATTGACGTCCTCGCGGAAATTTTAAAAACGATACTTGTTACTCTGTTACATGCGGAAAGTTTAGCTGTTGCGGAAATCAGCAAATTTGGTAGAGAGAACTTCTCGATAGGAAAACATGGTTATTTGCTTAGAAATATATACATTTAAAAAAAAATATACCTGTTTTTTTATAGGACAAAATTTAAAATATTCATATAATACTAATATTAAAAGTAGAACTAAAATATTGAAATAATTATTATTAGAGCAGTATATGGGATATTTTTTATTTAGTTTTGATCTATATTTTATTTTGCATATATTAAGAAATTTTAACAATGCTAAGTAATAAACAAATACTTTATATTGGCTTTATTTTAAATATATTTAGCACAAAATTAATCTCTGTTAAAACATTACTGACCATTGGTTACATAATATGTTTTAAATACTATAATATTTAAATATTATAAGATTTTCATCATTTTTATCTTATTTTAATACCATAATTTTCATATTGTGATTTTAAATTTTAATTTCGCTATATATTAAATAATGTGTTCACCCACATTACTGTTTTAATTTGATGAAATAGTAAAAATGAAATTATAATAACTATCCTTTTACAGGATTTTTTTTATACAAATATAATTTTAATCATTTTATATAATGCTCAATCGTAATATTACATCATAATATCATCATTAAAATCATTTATAGCCATCCTCATAATTGTAATGTATAAAATATATCAAGAAGTATTGCAGAAACATAAAAATTCAACTAGGTCCCGTCTCATTAGAGTGGAGTAACGTAGCGCCCCCAATTGATTTTTAATGCTCCCCGCTACTAATGTAAAAGATGATAGCCAGAGCGATTTACTCTTGACAAACGGCGATATACAGCAAGTAGTCAGTTGAGTTTAGGACATTCAAATGCAAGTTGTGTTGTTGAAATCCCATCTATTAAAAAATCATTTTCACATATCCCAAATAAAAATATACTGTTGAAGTTTAAAATTTAAATAACGAAAATTTACTGCTACATCATATTAGAAATATAGATAATCTAATAAAGATTTTCTTTTAGATTTGACGATTTTGCAGCATTAGAACCGTTAAGATTTTTCATAATCCATTATGTTACTGAAGATGATGTCCTTGAATTAGTTTCAGTGTATTTCGAGCTACATAATATCGACCTAAAATTAGAAATAATAAACTTGCAAGTGATATTATTTAAAAGTGCATAGTAAATGATAAAATTTTTAAAACGATGAAAATAAGTATCCTATTTATGGAAATGTGCTAAAATTTTATTCATATTGTACATAATTGCGAGTCTTTGTTCTAAAGAGAAAAATTTATCATAATACCGAACAAAGATTAATGACTCACATTTATAATTGTTTAAGGACCGAACTCTAAATATAATTTAAGAAATTAGCTGAATAAATACCCAATTTCATACTGATTATATGTATCATTATGTATGAAACCAACAAAATAAAGTTATAAAAAATCTGGTTTTTTAATGCCTATTTATACCTGTTGATTATCTGTAAATATATTATCATATAATTTAAATTCTATAGAATTAGTATAATCTAATATAAATATTTAATCTATATTATAAATTAATAATATATTATTTTATAATTATTTATTTAAAAAAAAAATTACTGGGAGGCACAAGTAAATGTCTGTATGCAATGCATGGAATCAAAAGTGTGGTTGCCTGGGGGGAAATAGCATCGCAAACTGTAAATTTAGTATTATGACAAACTTTGAACTGTAAGGTAGAATCTTGAAATAGGATCGTAATTTCTAATTGACTATAGCGAGACGAAATCTTAATGAGTTGAATTAAATTTACGCATGTTGATAATAAGATTAAATTACTGTAATTTCGTAAGTATAGTCAGCGGACTGTGTATGTTTAAAAAGTAAATTTCTTCAGCCGCGGACTATCTGCTGGTTGTTCAATGCTGAAATCATCAAAATCTTAAGAAGTGTGTGTGTGGGGGGGGGAGGGGGGAAGCTCGTCGCATTAATGTCTTGTAACGTAACCTGTCCCTGTTTTAGGTGACACAAGGAAGAATCAGGTGTATCTTGATTAATGAATTTATTTACACTGCTGCTATATACATCATTTCACAACTATACAAAAAAAATTTCCGATCACAAGTAAGTGATTAGTACAAGTAGGCCTGTGTAGAAACGGGTATCTAAACTAAATTCAGTTTCTGCGAAATATGGGTGATTAGACGGAAGAAACAATTCGTAGCTCTCGCGAAAGTTCTCTGAAGTACTGGTAGGATATCTAAGCACAGTTAGAGTTCCGAAAAAAATGCAAACAATCCTGAAGAGGATTATATTAGAAAAGGAAACCCAATGCACAGGGTATCGCTTCAATCTCAGCAAGAGATATATCCCAAAACGGGATTTCGCTAAATAAAACTCTCCGATGGAGAGACTGGTCGAGGCGACCTCCGAGTTAGCCGATGCGGGTTACTCTTTAAAGAAAAGATCCCAAGGTGGGATTATAGCAAAAAACTCTCCGGTAGAGAGACTGGTCAAGGCGACCTCTAAATTAGCTGGTTGCTAGCTAATTAACTTCTCTAAAAAACAAATCTTCTCTCGTCTCTTTCTAGGGGAGGGGCCTCACCCACAATTTCATTATTAGATCACCTAGCGATGACCTCACCTTCGAACAACTGGATTGGTCCGAGTTAAACAATCATCAGCCGCAAACTCAGGGGTCACTGGAATTTTTAGCGGCTACATCTGAGTCGCGGTTAATCATTTTTCTTTCTAGTGATCATATTTTTGGTTGTCAGTGAAGGTGCCGTGTGATCTGGCATATTGTTCCTCTACTATAGGGCACAACAGTGTAGACATCGTGGTGGTGGGGAAAACAATCCTTTTGTATCCACACAAGCGAAGTCCACCTCTTAAAGCAAATTTCTTTGATGTCGACACACCGCTAAATCACGCCGTTACAGGCTGGCGATCAAATGTAAACAAAAGCACGACTAACTAGATGTCAAGAAAACATCGTATCGTGTCGGTAATAAACCATGAAACAAAATACAACCCATAAAGCAGAACGAATCAGTAGTAGCAAGTAGCGCAATCTTCAATTGCGTTCTGGAGTACGGAAAAATATCGATAGTCACTATTTACAGCTCCAATTGACAACACCGAGTGGATGGGTTCAAGATCGAAGGTTGAGGGTCGAAGGTCATTTCACCACGAGGATCAGAGTGTTTTGTTTTCAGAGTTTTGATTTGCGGTAGTATTGGTCATTCATTATATCTTTAAAATATCGTCGAAGTTTTTACTGCTGATTTCAAGCTGAAAAAAATTCAGAAAGTCGACGAGAAAACAGTAAGAAATTTACGCAAGCAAAAGAAACATTTAATACATGACATGAAAGCGATCTAATTGTCGTGGAAAAATACAATGGCTTGCATTAGAAGACGATTTACATCACTGGGTTCTCGAACAGAGAAATGTAGGCAGCTCTATTTCTTCCTTTAAAATTCGTCTCCGAAGCTATGGCAGAAGAAATTATTTCAAATTTTAAAGGTGGAATTAACTGAGTCTAATCCAAACTTTTCGGCACTCTAGTGTACTTAGGTTTTTATTCTTAAAATGATTCAATATTGTCATACTAAAATACATAGTTTTGCATGTATAGCCCGGAGATTATCTAGTGGTGCCATCTGTCTGATGATTTATGAAATTTTTTAAATAAAAAATCGGACTCGAGGACTATACGATGGTGTGGACGATACGTACGAAATTACGGTATATGAGATTGACAATCAAAAACCTGACAAAAATGACACATTTGATGTGATGAGGCGATTTAGATCAGATATATAATTAATTCATTCATACAAAAAGTAAAATGCTCGGGATCTAAATCTGACCTCATCACATCTTTGTAAAAAGACAGAGGACCATAGAATTATAGTCTACGGATATTGTTGTCTTGTACCGTTGTCTCTGGCGATGTTCTGATCCCAGTCCCAGATTAGAATCCCGTCTCCGTACTTGACATTAAATAAGAATTACCTTTGTGGAGTTATTTATGAGTCCCTAAGGGACAGTGCCCAATTAGAAGGGATAAGGTTTTCCACGTTGGCGGTCTCAAGGCGGGGTTTAAGCAGACCAATTAGATTCTTACAACTATTCCGATTGGACGATAAGAAGGAAGAGGGGACAAGGATGAAATTAATAAAATAAGAAAAATCTAAAAGTTGGAAGGTGTTCGATAGTCGAGACGAGGAGAAAGTCCGACAGAAGAGGTTCGGGAGTCGAATAGACTAGACAAGTCCGACGGAAGGTGTTCGGAAGTCCCAGGGAAGGTGTTCGGTATTCCAGACGAAGAGAGTCCGACGGAACGAGTTCGAGAGTACAGCCAAGTCCGACAGAAAGTGTTCTTGCATCAAATAGCACGGCCGCACCCCAAACACTCAGGGGGACGGCCCCTGACCAGACCGACGAAAGATCCATAGATACCCATCAACCAGCAGTGTTCCGGGCACACCATTTTAACTCCCCAAAGGTACCCCCTTTTACATACATTTTGAAATTGAGATTAGGTCCTCTCTCTTATATTTACATAATTACTTAAGTATTAAAAATTATTGTCAGAACTAATTTAGAAGATGTTGATAAAGCATATTTTATGAAAATTAGCATCAGTTTTGTATGTACATAGATGTATATATATATATATATATACACACACACACACACACACACACACACACACACATATATATATATATATATATATATATATATATATATATACACACACACACACACACATATATATATATATATATATATATATATATATATATATATATATATATAATAAATTTATTTTTTTTATATTAAGCTAGTTTCGGACGCTGTTAATTTAGCTTTTAGTTTAGTTTCATATCTTATGTCTGTAATTTCTCAGAACCTGTGGTTAAATTTATATCTAAAATACTTGTACACAACGCAATCAAAATGAAATCCCACTTACATTCGATCACAGGTTAACACTCAAATAAAAACGAGGACTGCACGACATTTCACACATTACCGGATATTTGATTTTGCTTTTTATGTTGTATATATTTAACAGAATAATGTCTATTTGTGTCCTTTAATTAATGTTAATTTTAACTTACACGGAAAATTCTGTTTCAAAAGTTTAGTGGAAAAACAAACAAACAAAACAAAGCAAATTGGAAATTGTGTGAAATACGATTTTCAGAAGAATACACTTTAAAAAGAAGCACAGGACATAAAATTTACTACAAAACAAGACAATATTAATTATATTATGTTATCCTGTATTGTCTCATAGTATTAATTATATTTCTGTACAGTTCAGCGATACAGCATCCATCATTGCAAAAACCAATAACACCAATAAATGTCAAAAGCAACGTTGCTGCACAAGCAAAACAATTTTTCCCAATAAATACGTGCGTAACTAAGAATAAAAATTGTAATAAAAACAACGAAAAGTTTATACCTCTGTTATGCAAAGTTATACCATTGTCTTGTCGCCGAACGATGACCGATTGGTTAGGGTGCTGGCCTTCGGTACCGGAGTTCGTGGGTTCGAATCCCACTAATGCATGGATGTTCGTAGCCGTTCTGAATCGGCTTTAAGCAGTAGGTCCCGGTCTCATTAGCCCTCGTGTTGCAAAAAGTAGACCGTAGCGCTCCAAACCAAACATTGTCTTGTCTTTGAAATCTTTTGTATGCCTTAACAGTACTTGTAACTTAAGTAATAATACTTAAAAAATTATTAACCATCTGAATAGAAAATAAAATATTCATGCTCATCCACAATATAAAATTAATATAACGACAATACAGGATGTTTAAGTATTACCTTGACTTTAAGTATAATCTTTGCTTTGACTTAGCATTACTGGAACAATACAATAGTAAATAAGACATGAACAATAGTTTATTGTCACCACGTGAAAGTGAGTCTTAATTAGTGTGAGTTAATTTTGAATACAGCTCTCTCAGAAAATAAACGGAACCCACTGG
>CM063505.1:142704934-142747434 GCA_032207245.1 Pardosa pseudoannulata
AAATATATCATTTTCCACTTTTGAGATAATTAATGTCCACTGTGGCGAACACTGACAATTATGTTATATAGTAGTGATAAATACACATGTCCGGTGTAGCGGACAGACTCAGTCAAATTAAGGGTTAATTTTTCTATTTTATATTGTGACGAAGATTCGAATGAACACATCGTTTCACGTAACAGACGAATTTATTGAAGCTAAGTAGCAACTTGCAAACTTTACAAGATCGAGAAGTTGCCTACAACTAGTGGGTATCAGCTTTTATACCCGAACAGAATATTCGAGAAATAACTAATATGCATAGTAAAGAAATATCTAGAATGTTCAAGAACATAAGATAACAATAAATAACATTTTTTAAAATTAAAAATCCACACTTTGGATCAACGCCATGGTAAGGATCAAACCCACAAACTTAGGGTCTGGATTTCGTGCTTTGACCATTCGGCCACTGAACTCGTTAGTGAAATATTTTATGCGGCAATATTATGGACCTTCTTTGATTCTCAGAAAGTGAAATGCAAGCAGATTTCAATTTTACTTAGACTAAATAATGAAATAAAATTATTAAATAAAACAAACTTTAATGGAAGATAAGTAGCTGTAAAAATATAATTGTAAGAAATTGTTTAATTACGAATTACATGTGGCGTAAAATATCATTAATGAGATAAGTGTAAAAAATAAATGTAAAAAATAATGTTACATTGGCTTAGTTTTTGAGAAAGAAGAAATTTAAATTCATTAACCCTTTGAGGGGCACCCATAGAAACTTTTTAGCCTTCAATAAAATTAATTTATGAATGCTATCTATGAATCTTTTAAATATGAAGCATATGAAAAATAAATTATATTACTTGAAGAATAATCAAGGGGTAATTTGATTGTATAATCAACTCCCTTGGAACAGCATGAAAACGGCATAGATGATTTAATAGTATTTTAAAAATAATTAATAATTTTTAATAAAAGGTTGTATAAATCAAATATATAAGAAATTTGTAAGTGAAGTTTAAACAGGTACTTTTAAAGTCTTAACTTTGAAAAATCAAATTTTTGCTTTTAGAATCTAGTTTTGAAAGAGCCTGATTCTAAAAGCAGATGTTGGCAGGAATAATTAAGAGAGGGAAAAAATTAAGTGTCGAATTAAGTATAGTTTGATTTATCAAAAAATTGAAAATCAAAAACATTTTTCTATATAAATCAGAGAAAATTTTTTAACAGCCGGTATATTATATATACCAGTGCTCTTCAAAGGGTTAAAAAACACATGGACAAATAAATGTCTTGATTAAATAATCTTGTAAAATTAAATGTTTAAGGAATACAACTGGAATCAACTTATCATTTGTAGATATCAAAGACTGCTCTCGAGTCGGCGTTGGCTTTAAAAAACAATATGGCGTTGATTTTCCTCTTTCTCGTGCCGTTCCAAAAAATGTCTATCCCGCAAGCCGCGGATACCAGCAGTGTTAACCCTCTTCTCTCCTCTCGTAACAACCTTGTCCTCTTAAAAAATTCGACTGCCTGGGGGAGGAAAACAGGGGTCCCCTCCAGAACTGTGGGGGTCAGAATCCCCTAAACCAACGGACCTATTATTGGTTGGGAGAAGTCCGAAGTTCCTTTCTAGTTCAGACAGTCCTGGTCTGTTCGCCTTTGGCGATGGCTGAAGGGAAGAGGTAAAACAAGAGTTGAAGCACCGAATGTAACTTACTGTTACAATAAGATATAGGAGCTTCTTGTTTAGAAGAAAAATGTTGTAAATACTAAAAAGATTAACACTTAGATATTTATATTTACTGGCAGTAAAACTCATAATTAAAATGTGTAATGACTGAGAAGCTTATTTTAAATTTAATTAAATAATAATCTAATATAAACTTCTAATAGGAACAATATGGAATGTTTTCATTTCCTTAACGATAATTTCATTAAGGTTTAACGTTTTTTGAACTACTCTTCGTTATTTATTTCTATATGTTACAAAATACAACCCATGCAAATATAGTTTATATCAGTACTGGTTTTTATCTACAGTAAATCGAATACAGATTTTAAAAAAATAATAATTAACCTGTTTCCTTCCCCTACAGCATGAAATATTTCTTGTCTGCCGAAAGTTTTGACTGGCTTGGAAAGATTATTTTATTTTTCTTGAAAAATTGAAAATTTAAAAAAATAGCTCTGTACTTCACGACTAGAATTTTCTTCATAAGTCTATTTTATTAAAATGGAAAAATGTAGTTCCGGAGAAAAGAAAAGCACGGAACAAAATTTCGTTAAAAAATCTACAGAATCAGCAGAAATCTGAAAGCCTAAAAACGGTTTGTATACCCAATCTGTTTCGAGAAAAAAATCAATCTTCGGGAAAAGACTAAAGTAAAATAGAAAGTTTGCTTCTATGTTTTCTTGACTTAACGTCTAGTTTGAAATATTACTTTTGTGATGAATGAAATCTGTACCGGAACGTAGCATACAAGTAAATGGTGATTCTATATTGACAAAAGATTCATCAAAATGTGAAAAAAAAAAGAATTTTTCCCATAGCCATATTTACCAAAAATGTTTGTAAAAATGTTTTTACAAGAGTAAACACAGACTGAATTATTTTAAAACAGAATTTTACTTTAGAAAAAGGCTGACACGTGCAGAAAATAAGTTATGAATTTTAGATATTGTTAAACTAATACAAAGAGAAGAAAATAATCTCATATTGTAATATGAGAGTTAATTCATGGTTTCAACATAATATAACTTAACATTATCTCTTTTAAATGTTTAATTATTTTTATTTTAAAGCTTCTGAAATAAAACGTATTTGACACTAACAAGTAAAATTTTGATGGGTTTCACATTGGTTACATTTAAATGTATAAACCCAGACTGGCATATGACTCTAGATGACTAATTTACAGAAAATACTTCGTATTTATTAATATCGGAATGTAAGTTGCAATAATTTAGAAACTGTTTGTAATTATACAAGTCTATAATGATAGTTATTCGTTATTCGTTTTTAACAGTAACATTTTGGGAAAGGTTGTAACCTTGAAAACGTTAATCTAGGAAAGCAATGAATGTTTTCTTGATTAATTTGTTGGAAATAAATTTTACTAATTTGTTTTAGCATGAGTATTGGTTACCTTTAAATGCATAAACCCAGACTGGCATATGACTCTAGATTACTAATTTACAGAAAATACGTCTTATTTATTAATATCGGAATGTAAGTTGCAATAATTTAGAAACTGTTTGTAATTATACAAGTCTATAATGACAGTTAATCGTTATTCGTTTTTAACAGTAACATTTTGGGAAAGGTTGTAACCTTGAAAACGTTAATCTAGGAAAGCAATGAATGTTTTCTTGATTAATTTGTTGGAAATAAATTTTACTAATTTGTTTTAGCATGAGTATTGGTTACCTTTAAATGCATAAACCCAGACTGGCATATGACTCTAGATTACTAATTTACAAAAAATACGTCTTATTTATTAATATCGGATTGTAAGTTGCAACAATTTAGAAACTGTTTCTAATTATACAAATATATAATGACAGTTAATCGTTATTCGTTTTTAATAGTAATATTTTGGGAAAGGTTGTAACCTTGAAAACGTTAATCTAGGAAATCAATGAATGTTTTTTTGATAAATTTGTTGGAAATAAACTTTACTAATTTGTTTTAGCATGAGTATTGGTTACCTTTAAATGTTTAAACCCAGACTGGCATATGACTTTAGATTACTAATTTATAGAAAAATACTTTGTATTTATTAATATCGGAATGTAAGTTGGAATAATTTAGAAACTGTTTGTAATTATACAAGTCTATAATGACGGTTAATCGTTATTCGTTTTTAACAGTAACATTTTGGGAAAGGTTGTAACCTTGAAAACGTTAATCTACGAAAGCAATGGATGTTTTCTTGATTAATTTGTTGGAAATAAACTTTACTAATTTGTTTTAGCATGAGTATTGTACTTTAATGAACCGGCATATTAACTATTAAATGTTTATTACTATCAACCGTAAGCATTTCGGATAGGATGCTTATATTTGTTTTATTAACTAGCAAAGGTGCTTTGTACGAACATGTATCACTTTAAACAAAGATTATTTTTTTCGTACATAACTCCTAAATTCGTACTACAGTAAGCGCATTATAACCCTATTCAGTTTTTATACTACTATATTATACTACTATTATACGTTGATTAGCAACGTTAATAGATCTCGACATATTAAGTGGTAGAAAAGAAAGCAGAGATTTTCACAACAGCAGTTCTAATTTTGGTGGTATTAATAAATGTTGTTCAAAATTAAAGAAATTTATGCCAAACCACATGGGTTTGTATGAAACAGTAACGCACATACATATTGACAACCATATAAATATAAAGATAACTATATAAAATGAGATAGGTTTTTATTTGCCTACGAGAGTCACTGAAATTCGTAATTTTTGTTGTTGGAATATTGTTGATAAACATTTCATTGCAACGTAAAAATTAACCAATCATTAAAAATATATAGAATTAGTTTTTATATAAAAATGTTATAATTTTAGTCACATAGAAATGAATGTTAATCACTTTATAGCTAAATTTTCAGGTCAAATCGAATTGATACTACGCAGACGATGTTTAAATAATATAAAATAAGAAATGAATAAATGAGATATTTAAAGTAATGACGTCATAATGATTAAAAAATATCATTTTAACCTATTTATTATGTGATAAATTGAAAATTTTAATTTGCTGCTTTTAACCGAGGAAACCTGCGCTTAAAACAATTACATGGGATTAACGGAATGACGTCACATTGCTTGAAATTATTGCTTCTTTCACTTAGTTATGATGCGATAAATTCAAAAATTTAATGGTTTGCGTTTAACAGGGAAAAATAATGCTTGGAATAATGAAACAAAACGCTCGAAAAAGGGGGAAGAAATGGATTTCGAACGTTAAAAATTTGCAAAAACCTTCCTAGGTATATACCTAATAATTTCCCAAATTTTCACGGCTATTGGATGTATGGTTTTTGAGTCTATCGAGTACAGACAGACACAAATTCATTTATATATATATATATATATATATATATATATATATATATATATATATATATATATGTAACGACAACGTTCCCCTATTTATAACTATTGATTTAAAAAGTATGTATAAAAAAGGTTTATTATTGATAGTATGATCTGAACTTTGTTCTAGTTTTACTCTAATTTCACTGTCGTTTCTTATTTTTTCTTTGTTGCTTCAAATCTGGATCGTTCCACCACACGTGGGTTTGCCCAAGTGACTTTACATTCGCGCTTATTCAAGAGTTCAGTGTCTCAATATGTACCATGAAGGGTAATTTGGTTTTGATTTTGGAGTGCTACGGTCTACTTTTTGCAACACGAGGGCTAATGAGACCGGGACCTACTGCTTAAAGCCGATTCCGAACGGCCACGAACATCCATGCCACAGTGGGACTCGAACCCACGAACTCCGGTTCCGAAGGCCAGCACCCTAACCATTCGGCCATCGTTCGGCCACCATGAAGGGTAAAGAGAAAACATTCAAACACATACAAAAGAATTTAAGAAAATTGCTCACAATTCACAAAGATATATATCAGAGAGACCTTTCAACCAATGGAGGACCTATTGGTGTGATGGCCTATAAGCCACAGGCCACACTTATTTCAAATACACTTTTTCGGGGCAAAAGGGGGAAAAACTATGTTTTTGCTTCTCACTAAAACTGTTTTTTTTTAAAATAAAAATAAGAAATAAATAAGAATTTATTTTACATTCTTTGATTCATATCAGTCCCCTATATAATAATAGCCGAAGTTATCTGTTCGTCTGTCCTCGAATTTATGAAGCTGTTGGATCTGGAATGGATAGAGGCATCCATATTGGATTCTTGATGATTTAGGGTTAGCAAAATTGAAAGATAATTCAAAAACGTTGGAATTCCCCCCTGCCACGCTTTTCGGGCCGAACGATGGCCGGGTTAGGGTTCTGGCCTCCGGACCAGGTGTTCGTGGGTTTGAATCCTACTATGGCATGAATGTTCGTAGCCGTTCGGAATCGGCTTTAAGCAGTAGGTCCCGGTCTCATTAGCCCTCGTGTTACAAAAAGTAGACCGTAGCATTCTAACAAACCAAAATCAAAACCTAAAATCTCTCCCCTTTTCGATCGTTTAATGTCATTATTTCAATCCCTATTTTCCCCAGTTAAAAGAAAGCTATGATTAAATTCATCAATTTATCACATTATAAGTAGATGAAAATAACAATTTTTTTCTGACACTATGACGTCACTCTTTTAAGCATCTCATTTAATCCTTTATTTTAAATTATTTCAATATCGTCACCTATTATTTTCATACGTTTTATCACGGAACTTAGATATTACATAAATATTTTTTTTTTATATTTGGCTTAAATAATAGATTAGGTACATATATGATAATTTTAAAATTAGTCAATGATTATTTTTTGTAGCAATGAAAATTTTATCACCATTAAAGTATTAACAATAAATTCTTTTCATAAAAGTCTAGGAGTCTATTTCCCGGACTAATAAATATCTAGCGTTTAAGTTATATTTCTTTGAAAATTAAGAAGTTTGTTCATTTGTGTGTATGTTCTTTATACATAACCACACAATTTATCATCGATTCGCTAAATTTTGGACATTATTCATATATACCTCCAAATAATCACTGTCAATGTTAAAACCTCGGCTGTCAATCTTATCACTTAATATGACAACATAAATTCATGTTAGAAACAAACATGCAGTCAGTAAAGATAAACAAATTATTGAGCCTGTACCAGATAATTCTCAGCCAAAAAACAAACCGTTTTTTTACCTTCCTCATAGAGTACTTTATAATTCTGGAAAATAAAAAAAAAATTTAATGATCCCATCATATGACGGGCTATATGCTAGTTTCTTATAAAAATCTTACCATGTGCAACATGCAATATAAAATAGTATGTTCTTCAAATGATTTGTTAAATTAAATTTTTCATTCAGTTTAATTTGCACATACGCGTACAAAACACAACCATGATTAGTAAATATATATACTGTCTTTAGAGGAAGATAGTCAAACTGCAAAACAATTTTAGTTTTTCAAGGGCAACTCCAGGCCGCTCAAAATTCCTTCAACCACGAATTTTCATACCAATTTTTATATTAAGAATTAGCGCAATGTTTGAAAGTTAGTGAATGATTCAATACGCAGTAAACACAGAATTTACTTGGGAATTCTTACAACTGTGAGATACAAATTTTACCCTATTAGAATGAATTATATAGCTAAGTTTCTCGAAATTGCATTCGTAAATTACTGATGAATGAAACATAATTGCATCGCACAAAAGCCCTGATGTATGTAATAATAGACTTACACTTGACAGCTTTGACTAACAAAGGGTAAAATTACTTCAATTAACTGCGATATTGTCCCCAACTGATTATGAAGATTCAAGACATAAATATGCTAAAATTATTCGTAATTTCGAATGCAATCGTTATTATGCGTTCGTAGTAGTACTGGAAATCTATATTTTTGACATTCTTCAGTTGAGATAGACTGAATAAAACATTCTTGCTTTTTGAAGAGGAAAACTAATAACTATATTATATAGAATATTGTTTTATGAATTTTATTGGTAAAAACGATAAAAATATGCCAGTCAATTATAATATTTCAACGCAATGTAAATGATGAATAATTAACAAAAATGAAACTAAAAATACAAGACTTATATAAATCTTTTTAAACTGGAACGTAAGACACGGCTGATGGTGCGCCTTGAATAATTTTTGACTTCCAAATGTAAGGAACGTTTGTTTAATACAAGTTAGTTCAGTGTAATTTTAAACATAAAAGTATGACCAGTGTTTGAATACATATTTCTCTGCTGCTGCTGGCTACTAAGGAAAACATAGTCTTTAGATAAAATCAGCAGATTTATACACATGATCGACACACAACGTTTCGTGTGTGACTTTCGCAACGGGGTTTTCGTGACGTCCGGTTTCAGAAGATTCCCCTCAATTTGATTAGCTGGAGAAGAGAAGGGAATTTCTATACTTGAAGGGAATTTCTATACCTATCTGCCGATCTCTTATCAAGAGGACATACATACACAAGATGTATCTTTCATATTCTCTAGATATTATTAGGATGTTTCGTGTGCATTACAAGGTTCAAAATAAACGCTCACGGAGGGTAATCCTGCACGTTAAACATTACGCTTTCTTGTGCCTATACTGATTCATATATATATATATATATATATATATATATATATATATATATACCTGTAATATGGGAGAGACTCATTCAAAATCACAACATAGTTTATTTCTGGTGAGATACATGAAATCCATACAACAGGCAAGAACTTTTACAACCTCGTGCACCCAGACAATGTGATCCTGCACACACACTTTTTAAGTAGGGATTTCTCAGGTAAAAGGACTACTAATAATCCCTAAGAATAATTGATCACGTGACAAAAAATATCCATGTTTAAAGAGAACGCGCTAACTATTGGCTAAAGTAGTACAGAGAGGCCGAATTAAGTCTACAGCGTGTCTGGAGGGTAAAATCAGAATTACCGCCAAAACCCCAACGTACTTTATGAACAAAAGTTATTAAATTAATATTAAAACATGTAAATAAGGGATTTTAATATTACACACACACACACATATATATATATATATATATATATATATATATATATATATATATATATATGTAATATTATGGATGTGGAATATATAATAGTATTCGAACTCTTCATAAATGTATGACATCACCTGATGATACTGGTATAATTGCATCGCTTGTATTATGGATTAGGTTGGTTTGCAGATTCACACTATATATATATATATATATATATATATATATATATATATATATATATATATATATATATATATATATATATATATATATATATATAATTTGCATGTTATAAACACCATTCTGGTGATTTTGTTATTATTTGGTGCCAACTTTGAAAACATAATTTTATACCAATAAAAAATTGAAAAACGGTAAAAATACAATTTTTTTTTGAGAATGTACTACCTCTACCTAAGTATGCAAAAACAGAGACCATCGTTATTTCAGTCAAATCAGTATTTTTCGCACAGAAAATGGAACCCTCTGCGAGTCAAGACAGTTGGAGCTACGAAGTAAAGTAGTCTAAGCGATTGATAGCTAGACGTTATCGTTTGTTTAGCGCAGTGTATTTAGTTGATGTTTACGGTCTCTGAGTCGAGTCGCTTTGTGTTTATTTTCTGCTTGAAATACGGATATTCCATGATGTAGTATGAAACTGATGTAGAAGAAGAATGAGTAATCATAAATGAAAGGAGTAGAAGTTTTTAAATAAGGTTAGTTTGTTGATTTATTCCTAATCGGTATCCGTAGCACGAAATATATATATATATATATATATATATATATATATATATATATATATATATATATATATATATATATATATACATAAACACACTAGATTATATCTATATATCCATATTTAAATATATCTCTATCTAATATATATCATAATATATAAACTGTATTTAAGGCAATATTTCCGAGTAAACACAGATCTCTGACAGTGCTAATTCTCTCTATCTTTTTCCCAGACCTGTATTTATAGTTTAAACAACGGAGTATTTTCCACTTAACATTGCTTTCTGTCATAAAACTGTAAACTTTCTGTCAATTCAGCAGTTTTCTAGCTGTTGCCGTCAAATGGTTTCGCGCTTTGCTGATATTGCATTTTCTCTCTTATTAAGATTTTTTTACTGTGGGAAAATTTTTTTTTGTCATCGCTCTTGGGTGCACCTCTGTCCGATCAGAGTGAACTCTGTGGCTTTTGGTTGTATGCTGTCCAGAAGATTAGATGTGCGTTGTCTCTGCTCTGGAATAAAGTTTAGACTTCTGCGTTCTCTTCAATGTCGGAGTGACTGCAGATTTATTATTGCTAGCTGTTGAGCTTTCTTCTTGTGAAGGAGTTTTATAAAAAATGGATTACATATATATATATATGTATATATATATGTATATATATATATATATATATATATATATATATATATATATATATATATATATATGTATATATATATATGTATATATATATGTATATATATATATATATATATATATATATATATGTATATATATATATATATATATATATATATATATATATATGTATATATATATATGTATATATATATATGTATATATATATATATATATATATATGTATATATATATATATATATATGTATATATATATATATATATATATATATATATATATATATATGTATATATATATGTATATATATATATATATATATAGTATATATATATGTATATATATATATATATGTATATATATATATATATATATGTATATATATATGTATATATATATATATATATATATGTATATATATATATATATGTATGTATGTATGTATGTATATATATATACGTATATATATATATATGTGTATATATATGTGTGTGTATATAAATGTATATATATATGTATATATATATATATATGTATATATATATATGTATATATATATATGTATATATATGTATGTATATATATATGTATGTATATATATATGTATATATATATATATGTATATATATATATATATATATATATATATATATATATATATATATATATATATATATATATATATATATATATATATATATATATATATATATATATATATATATATATATATATATATATATATATATATATATATATATATATATATATATATATACTTACTTCCAAAAATGAAGCATGGGTAAATGTTAATTTGTGTAAGCCAATTAAAATTAAAGAAGCTTAAATTTGTTGCAAAGGTAGAAGGAACCATGGAAATATGCTAGGTGACAGACTATAATGGTTAATCGTCGAGAAATATGCAAAACAAGCAATCGTATAAGAAGATGGCATTGTAAAGGGTTACAGCAGTTACATATGTAAGTGCTGAGTAAAAGTGTTTAGAGCAATCGTAGGATTTGATTCAAGGTAGACACTTTTCTATGGCTTCCAGAAGGCAAAGGTAAGATTTTCAGGTCTGTCGGGCTGTTGGACTCATTGAAGTAGATCAGTCTATAGATGTTGCTCTTTTCTTCTACTGAAGATATATGTAAACATCGATGAAGGTAAGCGGTGCAATGTACAGGCATAAAATTTAGCAGAGCAGCTTTTCTTGACATAATGCATTTATTTACTTAATGCTATTTATCTATAGTGTTTTCATATATTTAGTTACTTATTACGATATTTATTTACTGTTAAAATAATTACAATTTTGTGTTCTTAGCAACAATTTGTATTTATTAAGCAGAAAGGATTTTTTTAGGTTCTTTCATTATGGTAACAGTAAAGGATAACATTTTTTTTTCTGCACGTCAGTTCGCGTTAATTATCAATCACCATTAATTCTTCATAAACTATGCTTGTTAAAACACTTAAATATTTAGAATGCTCTTTTATTTTATTTTTTGAGTGGAGATTTGGTAATTATGGAATATTTACAAAGTTTGGTATTTAAAAAATTTTTTTCATGCATTTTGTTATGTATCGTCGTTCTGAGGCAATATAATTTTTAATAGTTTAAAAAAATTCTTTAATAATTTTTTACTGTGATTCGTTCGTTAGTATTACATCAGTAATAAATCCTATTTAAAAATATTTTTAACTAATATAAAATTTCGTAAGCATTAGTTTTGCCTTTAATAATTTGAAAAACAAATTTTGTTTATATTGTATCATCTTTTATAATGATTCAAACCGAGAAATCTTTTCTCAAGGGAATAAACATTCTGAAAATATAAGTGAAAACGCTTTGGAGGACATAAGACGCAAAAAATAAAAGATACATCTGAAATGTTCACATTTGAGCCCTCTTTCATTTAACCTGGGGGCTTAGAATCAGTAATGTAAAATCAATACCAAATATACAACTTGAAAATTTTAGAGAAAAATTTGAAAAAAAAATGCATTTTTTTTCTCTCTCCCTTTCTATTTACAACTTTGAAATTTCCTAGGGCTAAAAACTGTTTCTTTCGGAAATAATATCCCATGGCAGTCTGGTACACTGGAAAAGTTTTATTTTCCGAAAATTGAAGAATGGGACATGTTTTATAAGTAAACGCCTCCACCTCTATTGAAAGAAAATAACTTACTCGATGAAAACAAATTTAAAGACATTTCCAACATATATTTAATAAAACTCCCCTTATTTCTTTCTTGTACGTTTCGGTGCCGTTTCTGTTTAAAGGGCTATCGTTGTAACTCTTGGATTCTCGAATATAATATTTCTGTACCAACATTAGAATTAGATTATACTTTTCTACATTTTTAACGTCATTGAGGTTTTTAAATATTGAATAAAATTTTATTTCTTTAATAATGTTTCAATTTAATGTAAATTAAAGAGTTTCTATATTGTTACGAAACTTGTAAATTTACCTATTTTGGCTTGCTGTCGAGGCTTTAAGTAACTAGTATACTTTTTGGCATGAAGTTTGAAGATTTGGCGAAAATTTTGGCTACGTGATGAACGTTTTAATGAATATTTGTCTTGACTAAATACTTTTAAATCCTTCAAAGTCTAGAAACTTAAAAACGTCTGTGGGACTATAAACACGGTTCAGTTAATTGTCTATTGTTATTCTGTTAGCAGAATTCAGAATCGAAAGATGTGTTACTTTGCCTCGTCTCGGTGTAGTGAATTGGCACTCGCTGTACATTGAATTGTATCAAAGTATACTGGATTATTCTACGCTAATAGTTCTGAACTAGATTTCCCTGGACTGTTCTTTTGGGATTGAGCTGTACTGAGTTGTGAACTTTTCGTTAATAAATAAATGTTTATTAGGTCGTCTTATTCCATTGCCGTACTCACGAGAGAAGTACGCAAAAGTATGTTTGTTTGCTTTTAATACAAATAAAAAGTTTTAGTTCTTTAATTAAATTTTGCCCTCTTGAAAATGGAAAAAAGGTCATTGTTTACATGGAATTAAGCTATACGTCCCCAACGGGTCCCCACTGAGGCTGTGTTCGTGAGATGAATCTTGTGTAGATTCGCCGGTGTTGCAGTGCCTCTGTTGTTGAAATTCATCTGCTTAGCAAGGTTAAAAGGTTCTCGGAATTGATCTTCCGAGGTCACTACGGGGACTGCTGAACAAAATTTACTATTTTTAAAGAAGTGGGGAAACTAATCGATCGTTTGTGTAGTCATCGTCATTAGTTGTAATAGTTTTGTACATTTAAACAAATTTTGTTCTGCACCCGGATTTTGACATTTCTCGTATCACAAGTGTTGCAAGCATTTAATATTGCTTTTGCAGCAGAAATCTTGACTCTTCAGGTTTTAAATGAAGAATGTAGCAACGAAGGTATAAAACACTGAAAGAGGTTTATCGAGTGCTGAAGATAATCCTCACAGCGGTCGGTCTTTTACGTCCACTATAGACACATGAATAACAATCGATGAAACCACATCTGAAGTCAATATATTAGAAAGAACTATTTGCAATGATTTTAATAATTATTTAAGCATGTACATTATTAATTATCTTACGGGCGGAAAGAAGCTTGTGTGCCAGTGGCTAGCAGTCTCTTTGAAATTACAGATGCAAAAGACAATATTTTGTAAAACATTGTGACCGGGAGATGAGACATGATGTTTTCTTTATGGTACCCAGACAAAACATCTATCAGCTGAATAGAAAACAAGAACGTCAAGAAAAAAAACAAACATATCGCTTGGATAGAAGAGTTTTTTTCCCTAGACTTAAAGCATTACGCGAGTAATTTTCTCCCCAGAAAATGATGTCTTCAAACGGGTATGAACATGGTATGGAGTAGTTCAGATTCACATAAATCTTTTAATTAAATGGAGATAAGAGTTGTACTTTTAATAAAAGTTTCGCATTTCTAACCTCTTCGGATCTGCATATTTCACCTTGAAATATATAATTGCCAAAATAAGAGGAAAATATCTGTACACCTGAGATTTCGAAAAATTACCTTCATCAATATAAATGAAGCCTTTTTCCTTGTATGGCCAGACGACCTGCCGCCTACCAGATAAATTCAGTGTAGGGCGCTTTGGGGAAGGCCCGGCATCCGTTTCCCAACTGCTCTGACGGTTTTCAAGCTTGGACTACATCAAGGCTTCTTTAGCATCAGCGAGGCGACCCTTAAAGCAATAATATAAAACTTGTACAGACAAATAATCTTTAGAATAATAGATGATCTCGTGAACTGATAGGTCCTAACAAGGCTTTATAAGAACAAAGACCCCGCGTGATGATCCAATCCCTTACAAGCCTCTGAGTAAAATTCGTGAACAGCTAGATACCCCAGCTTCTTTACAAGCACTACAAGCCCGGCAAAGGCCATCTTAGTCACTTTTCTTCATTTTGATCTACCAGTTGCTATAGACCTCCATTCTACATTATAGATCCATCGCATACACGGCCTGCTTCTAATTCTCTTTCCCGGGCTGTATGAAAGTTTCTTAAATGGATTTTCATCATTGTATCTGTTCTTATGTCCAAGATTTCTTTGCTGCGATGCTTTAATCACTTTAACTATACTGAAGAGCTAGGGAGAACATTTCAAGACTGGACTGCATGGTAAAGATATTTTTGAAACAATATGGAGAGTAACAAGGGACATATCCAGTACCTAAAAGGACGAAGAAGTAGGGACACCATTGTGGAGGAAGTGCAGAATGAAGATGTCTAGTAACAGTTCAGAAGGTGAGGATGGAATGAAGGCCACTCTCCTGGATATAAATGAGCCTAAACTTAAAAACTTTGCTGTAATCATCAACATTTGTACGTTGGAAAACTGTCCATTGGATCGGAAGATGTATATAGTAGAACCTCGATTATCCGAGCTAATTGGGACCGCTAGTACCTCGGATATCGGAAATATTGGTTAATAGAAACCATGTATAAAAAATTTCCATGCATTTCTTCTCCCAAATGACAAGGAGCATTGTCTATCAGCAAAACTGCTTTAGGTGGGAGATTTAGTTGTACTAAATGGTTCTTTACATGCCACACAAAGTCATCATAGAACCACTTTTCAAAAATTTCGGAATCCATCAAGGCAGACTTCTGATTTGTGTATTTCACAGGCAAGGAATTCACATTAATATTTTTAAATGCTCTTGGCTTCTTTGATTTACCGATGAGAAGCAGGGGCAATTTATCAGTTCCACTTGCATTTGCGCAAACTAGAAGGGACACTGCTTTTCTTGTAATCCGGGGTACTATCTTCTTCTTTCGATGGCATCTTTCTGTAAAACAGACCAGTTACATCGGGTGTAAGTGTCCAATAACATATTCCACCTGGTATTCAATAGGGTCACATGACCACTGTTAACATTGTCTTCTCAGATGTAATATTTCTTGAAATATTACATCTGATGATGTAATATTTCAAGAAATGTTACATCATCATGTAACATTTCTTGTTGTTTTCTCAGAGTGTAATATTTCTTGAAAGTTGATCGCTTTTGTGGAGAAGAAGTGCCTGTAACACGGACAACGAACTAAAATGTGCATAATTTTTTTCCAAGCTCATTTTGGAAAGGAGAAAAAAAAATTAGACTTCGTTATTCACTCGGTTAACAGAAACCTCGGTAAATCGAAGCTCGATTAATCGAGGTTCAACTGTACATATGCTCAGTATACAAGAAGAGAGACTTCGAAGACTTCGAGAAAGGAAGTTCGAATGCAGTAACTATGGAGGAATTTCGTTATTAAATACATCATAAATGATACTTCAGCTAGCATTATATATTTTTATATTTTAACGCAGGTATTATTGCTTCCATATCTGTTGCATAAAAAATAACTCTCATACATAAAATAGCCGTTAACTCTTCATAATACTGAATGAACCTTTAAAAAAATCTAATTCGTATTATTAAAGTATGTATAATGTAATTTTGTAATTGAAGATTTTGTACAGATTTAAGAATTTTGAATACAATTTTGTATAAAGTTGTATTACTACAACTGTTTTAAGAGAATTTTCAAGTTTGGCATTTAGCATGCAAAATTAATATCCGCAGTTTACATTTTTCAGTTAATCACGTCTGACAAGTTCCCAAAACGGACTTTTCTGTAAGATTTTTCACACATCATTATTGTTACAAATGCATTCGATACCTAACATGAAAAGTTCGTCAAAAGAACGTTTTAAGTGAAAAGTGACTTTCCATGGACCATGTTCTTATGTGATGGATGTTCTGTCGGATTTCCGTCCTTTTATTTCTAAGCACTTACTCTGAAGTTCTAATCAATCAAAAAGAAGATGTATGGGACTTCAAAAGAAAAACAATTCAACATGGGTAAAACCGCATGGTATTTTTCACGTAGAACATGTCGTAAAACGAAAAAAAAATTAAATTACGGAAGAACTTTTATATATATATATATATTGGTAACACTGTATATTTTTTGAGGAAAAATAATTTATCCTTTAAGAAATAATAGTTAAAAAATGAGTTTCGTAACAGATAAACTGTTTAATTACACTTTAAAACAAACTTTTTGAAATGTTATTCTAGAAAGTTTTTAATTTAATCTTACAGTTACAGTGAACTTCCAAAATTGATTTATTTTGCTTTTGACTAATCTGCTTTAAAATTCAATTTGCTGTCAGCAGTATGTTTATGTGGAAATGCCTACAATTCCAAAGACAAATACTAATTTTAAAAGCTATTAATTGTTATTACTTTCAAAAGATTATTGAAGAAGAATTCATTTGAAGATGTTCAATATGCATCCCTTTTACTCATAATATTATTTTAACCCATTTAATACCTTTTTAGGCCTTTTACGGATATATATCAATGATATTGTCAGTACGTTTCATTTACTTAATTTTAATTCCTTTTCATTTAGTTTATTTTAATTCTATAAGCTTTCCTTCAACAAAATACCCTGTTTGTAATTTACCTGCCAAGCTCCCAATTATCACGTTGGTGAGTCGAAAACCTAAATTTTTTATCGCATAAGCCGCTCTGGATTTTCAGTAAGATGAAATCACACATACCAGGAGCGTCACTTGGCGTTATCCTTGGCGAGCGCTGCGTTGCAATAGTTTTATAAATTCGCTCTTTTTTTATATGACTTATCCGCATTCCACATATTGACGTGTTTTTAGAACAAGAATTCAATTGAAGACGTTCAATATGCATCCCTTTTACTCATAATATTATTTTATCCCATTAAATATCTTTATTATCATTAAATACCTTTTTAGGCCTTTTACGGATATATATCAATGATATTGTCAGTACTTTTCATTTACTTAATTTTAATTCCGTTTCATTTAGTTTATTTTAATTCTATAAGCTTCCCTTAAAATACTTTGTTTGTAACTTCCCTGCCAAGCTCCCAATTATCACGTTGGTGAGTCGAAAACCTAATTTTTTTTATCGCATAAGCCGCTCTGGATTTTGATGACATCACGCATACCAGGATTACTCGTTCTTTTTGCGTTGCAATAGTTTTTTTTCTTTTTTTGATATGACATATCCCCATTCCACACATTGGCGTGTTTTTAGTGCTGCGCTTGGCGGTGTTCCACCGTGCCTCCAGGCCAATGGAATGTTAACGAGGAAGACAGCTTCCGCTGTGATACCAGCAGACACAGACCATAGAAAGACACTTGCAGTGATCAGTCCGGGAGACACAGCTGCAGACTTGCTAGGATGGATCCTGAAGAGAGATGTGGAATCCCTGAAAAAGTGAGGAACACGAAGTTGCATCCTGCATAGTCTTTAAGTTCCGGAATCACCCTGACATTTTTCTTTTTGATTTTTCCTTTCATTTTATTAATCATTTTAAAAACTCAATCAATTAGCTTCTATTAATTTTTTTTATTTCATGTTAATATCAATAAAATCCATTAATTCCATAACTTCTCCTTTCTTTCTTTAATGCCTATTGTGTTTCTTTTTTACTTTAAGACTTAAACTTAAGTTGGGGAAAAGTCAAATTTAATTTAAATATTAAATATCGGGTTAGGGACATACCGTGTTCTTTCACTATATATCACCACTCATCAAACATACCTTTTTTTATTGTCTTTTCTATGGGTTTCTTTTTCAGGTACCAACCTTTTTATGTTTTTCTCGAGGCATACATCCCCATAGACACCCCCCTTCCTCCACAGATATTACCGCATAAAGTAACTTAGTCAACGAGATCAGTGGCCGAATGGTCAAAGCAAGAAATCCAAACCCGAAGATTTTTGGTTTGATACTCGCAATGGTGGTTCATCCAATGTATGGATTTTTAATTTAAAAATGTTACTTATTGTTGCCTTATGTTCTCGAACAATCTAGATATTTCTTTAGTATGTAAATTAGTTATTTCTCGAATATTCTATTCGGGTATAAAAGCTGATACCCATTGATAGTTGCGAGTTGCTACTTAGCTTCAATAAATTCGTTTGTTAAGTTAAACGGTGTGTTCATTCGAATCTTCGTGGCAGATTTATAAATATTAAAAATTTATTCTAAAATTTAACACTTAGTACTTACAATTTTACTTAGCTACGGTTCTGAAAAATTTGCTGCATTTCACTGAGAAATTTTCCTACACACATGTATTACATTTATTTGTATGAAATACTATAAAAATAGTACTTAATTATGTAAAAGCTAACAGCACTGATGATGTATTTCACTGTACAACATTAAAATAAAGGAATCATACAAAGTGAAAAGGTCAGCTGTTTATCTGTTCAAGAAATAAAATAGAAATTTTCAGATTTATTTTTCTAACTATAGAAATAAAAAAGTACAGACAAATTTTCTCCAATTTGTCGAAAGATATTTCATTCGTAAGTAGTTTCTTTAGTTTAGATCAATAAATACCCCTTTTGTAAAATTTCGTTCGCTTTCGATTTTAGATAGCCGAAAACTTCACCATCGTTATCCGGGTCTTTAAAGTTCTTCATTAAGCATATTTTAAAGTGGATCACGGGCAGAGACGTGCTTCTTTTTATTCCGCTTAACTAGAGGAATGGATTTCAGGTTCTTTTATTCCGAGAAATTTTTCTTCGGGTATTCCTTTTTAGCGAAGCAAACTTAAAGTAAACAATACTGATAGAACCAGCTTTTACTGAAACTCCGAAAATGCTACTTCTTATTCTTTATGCAGCCCTAAACCTGCTTATGCTTTAGTAAAATTGTATTTATTTTCTAACTCGGTAATTTTTTTAGGACAGGAACTAACTATAAAAAAGCACTTGGTAGGCTAGGTTTATGTACTTATTTGTACTTCATCTCATAAAGGTAAATTAAAAAATGAGTTTTCATTTGGAAACAATATGTTTACACACAGTATATTTATACACGCTTTTGCTGATTCTTAGGTAATATAGAGTCATTATTAATGACATCATTATAGAATGTTGAAAATTTGTGCAATTGGAAAGAATGAAATTGTTTCTTTTGACACAATATTTCAATAGACAGTACTTTCAAATTAGTAATTTCTTAAGTTGAATCCCAGATTCTTCGGATCTGAAAGCCAACACTCTAACACTAGGTTATCTTTTGACACAATATTTCAATAGACAGTACTTTCAAATTAGTAATTTCTTAAGTTTAACCCCAGATTCTTCGGATCTGAAAGCCAACACTCTAACACTAGGTTATCTTTTGACACAATATTTCAACAAACAGGACTTTCAAATTAGTAATTTCTTAAGTTTAACCCCAGATCCTTCGGATCTGAAAGCCAACACTCTAACACTAGGTTATCTTTTGACACAATATTTCAACAAACAGGACTTTCAAATTAGTAATTTCTTAAGTTTAACCCCACATCCTTCGGATCTGAAAGCCAACACTCTAACACTAGGTTATCTTTTGACACAATATTTCAACAAACAGGACTTTCAAATTAGTAATGTCTTAAGTTTAACCCCATATCCTTCGGATCTGAAAGCCAACACTCTAACACTAGGTTATTGTTCAGCCATTCGTCAATTAGAAAACCATTGTTTTTATTTCATTATAGATATCAGACAGTTCTGTTTTAACGGTAGTTATTTTTTCTTTTTATTTAATAGTGTTTTTATCATCTTTTTTTAAAGTGCTTGCTTTTAAGCATAAAAAATGGTGATTTCAAAGTAAAATCAAAAGTCAATCAAAGCCTCTCCAATTTTAACTACGTAGTTACATTTTTCACCTGTTCATCAATCAAGAACAAAACAAAAGCTAAAAGTCTGCTTTATCGATGTCATCATTATAAATAGCTTTTGGGCACATTGAAGTAATCATTTTCAAGGTATCCGTCATGTTGTTTACCTGTAAAGACATCAAAAACATCAAATTTCCATGACCTATCATCCCCTATACAATAATAGCCAAAGTTATAAGTCCGTCAGTCCTCGAATTTATGAAGCGATTAGACTTGGAATGGATAGAGGCATCCCTTTTAAATTCTTGACGAGTTAGGGTTAGCAAAATTCAAAGAGAGTTCGAAAAGGTTCGAAATCTAACCCTTACCCCATTTTTGAGCGTTTAATGTCATGATTTCACACCCTATTTTCCACGGTTAATAGAAGGTGAATAAATTTATCAATTTATCACATACTAAAGAGGTGAAAATAACATATTTTTCAAGAATTATGACGTCATTTCTTTAATTATCTCATTTAGTCATTTCTAATTTTAAGTGATTTAAATATCGTCTACATTATTTTCATACGTCTTATCACTGAACTGAAATATTACGTCAATAATTTTTTTATATATGTCTTAAATAATAGATTAGGTACATATGCGATAATTTAAATTTTAAACATCGATTATTTTTGGTGCAATGAAAATTTTATCGCCTTTATTAACAACAAAGACTAGGAGTCTAGTTCAAGGACTATTAAATATCTAGCGTTTAAGTTATATATCTTTGAAAATTAAGAAGTTTGTTCGTCTATGTGTATCCAGCCAAAAAACAAACCATTTTTTTACCTGCCTCATAGGGTATTTTACAATTATGGAAAATTAAAAATTTTACCGATACCCCATCATATGACGGGCTATATGCTAATTAGATAGAACTACCGTCAAATATTTATCTAAAAACTGCATTTATACGTAATTATATTTTGCCCCATAGCCATTACTAAATATTAGGATTGCTGGTTCTTTTGTATATCGAGCAGAATTGCTATTTTACTGCCTAGTCATCTGCATTTTATGGTCTAGGTTAGGAAGAAAAACAAGTTTCTAACTTTGAAAATTGAAATTTGTAGCTACATTTGTATCGATATCATAATAAGTAATCTTGCGTAAATTAAAAAAATATATATATTTCATTAAGGTATCTACAATTCTTTTGCATCAAGTTTGCTGTGTGATTTTGGCTCAATTAAAAAATTACCGATATCTGTTCTATTTTCACCAGTCTTCTAATATTTAAACATACTCTCTGCCTGAAAAACATTAAAGATGATAAAAATCCCGTTCACTCTTGTTAATTACAACCCCCAGGTTGTATCAAGGGTCGTAATATATTCTCCAGATTGATTTGTAGGAACGTTCCAAAACCTAATCATTAAGGTTGAGGTATCGTTGATTAACTCCTCGCTGCTAATGTATTGCGCTTTGATGGAATTCGATCGCAATAAAATGAGAAGTAGGAAATCAATGAAAGCTGTTTCATTTAGTATTATAAAACCTGATGTACAAAGTGATTTCTTTTTCATTAGTATATATACAAAGTCAGATAACAAATGCTTAACATTTATAGAATCGATTACGGTTTCTGATAGCTTAAAAATTTTGCCTTAATGCTGCATTATAAATTAGAATGCATGTATATACTATATATATTTATATTTGTATACGCATAGGAGTTTATATTCAGGGTAGGCTGAAAATCAATTCAGTAAAAAGGAAGAAATGTCAATGTATTAGATTGCAATTAAATGGGAAGTGGTAAACTGTTGAAAATATTTCATTTAGTATTATAAAACCTGGTGCAAAAAATAAATTCTTTTTCATTAGTATTTATACAAAGTCAGGTAACAAATGACGATTTAGAAAGAAAATCGATTAAGGTTTCTGATAGCTTAAAAATTTTGCCTTAGTGCTGCATTATAAATTAGAATGCATGTATATATTTATCATATTTATCTTTGTATAAGCATGAGTGTTTATATTCAGGGTAGGCTAAAAATCATTACTACTTTAAATATTCAGAAGAAAGAAAGAAATGTCAATGTATTATATTGCAATAAAATGGGAAGTGGGAAACTAATGAAAGCTATTTCATTTAATATTATAAAACCTGGTGCACAAAATAAATTCTTTTTCATTAGTATTTATACAAAGTCGCTTAACAAATGCCTAACATTTAGAAAGAAAATCGATTAAGGTTTCTGATAGCTTAAAAATTTTGCCTTAGTGCTGCATTATAAATTAGAATACATGTATATACTAAATATATTTATATTTGTATACTCATAGGAGTGTTTATATTCAGGGTAGGTTAAAAATCATTACTACTTTAAAAATTCAGTAGAAAGAATGAAATGTCAATGTATTAGATTGCAATTAAATGGGAAGTGGTAAACTGTTGAAAGCTATTTCATTTAGTATTATAAAACCTGGTGCAAAAAATAAATTCTTTTTTATTAGGTGTTTATAAAAAGTCAGATAATAAATGCCTAACATTTAGAAAGAAAATCGATTAAGGTTTCTGATAGCTTAAAAATTTTGCCTTAGTGCTGCATTATAAATTAGAATGCATGTATATATTTATCATATTTATCTTTGTATAAGCATGAGTGTTTATATTCAGGGTAGGTTAAAAATCATTACTACTTTAAAAATTCAGTAGAAAGAAAGAAATGTCAATGTATTAGACTGCAATAAAATGGGAAGTGGGAAACTAATGAAAGCTATTTCATTTAGTATTATAAAACCTGATGCACAAAATAAATTCTTTTTCATTAGTATTTATACAAAGTCGGGTGACAAATGTCTAACATTTAGAAAGAAAATCGATTAAGGTTTCTGATAGCTTAAAAATTTTGCCTTAGTGCTGCATTATAAATTAGAATGCATGTATATATACTAAATATATTTATCTTTGTATAAGCATGAGTGTTTATATTCAGGGTAGGTTAAAAATCATTACTACTTTAAATATTCAGAAGAAAGAAAGAAATGTCAATGTATTATATTGCAATAAAATGGGAAGTGGGAAACTAATGAAAGCTATTTCATTTAGTATTATAAAACCTGATGCACAAAATAAATTCTTTTTCATTAGTATTTATACAAAGTCGGGTGACAAATGTCTAACATTTAGAAAGAAAATCGATTAAGGCTTCTAATAGCTTAAAAATGTTGCCATAGTACTGCATTATAAATTAGAATACATGTATATACTAAATATATTTATATTTGTATATGCATAGGAGTGTTTATATTCAGGGTAGGTTAAAAATCATTATTACTTTAAAAATTCAGTAGAAAGAAAGAAATGTCAATGTATTAGACTGCAATTAAATGGGAAGTGGGAAACTGTTGAAAGCTATTTCATTTAATATTATAAAACCTGATGCACAAAATAAATTCTTTTTCATTAGTATTTATACAAAGTCGGGTGACAAATGTCTAACATTTAGAAAGAAAATCGATTAAGGTTTCTGATAGCTTAAAAATTTTGCCTTAGTGCTGCATTATAAATTAGAATACATGTATATACTAAATATATTTATATTTGTATATGCATAGGAGTGTTTATATTCAGGGTAGGTTAAAAATCATTATTACTTTAAAAATTCAGTAGAAAGAAAGAAATGTCAATGTATTAGACTGCAATTAAATGGGAAGTGGGAAACTGTTGAAAGCTATTTCATTTAATATTATAAAACCCGGTGCACAAAATAAATTCTTTTTCTTTAGTATTTATAAAAAGTCAGATAATAAATGCCTAACATTTAGAAAGAAAATCGATTAAGGCTTCTAATAGCTTAAAAATGTTGCCATAGTACTGCATTATAAATTAGAATACATGTATATACTAAATATATTTATATTTGTATATGCATAGGAGTGTTTATATTCAGGGTAGGTTAAAAATCATTATTACTTTAAAAATTCAGTAGAAAGAAAGAAATGTCAATGTATTAGACTGCAATTAAATGGGAAGTGGGAAACTGTTGAAAGCTATTTCATTTAATATTATAAAACCCGGTGCACAAAATAAATTCTTTTTCTTTAGTATTTATAAAAAGTCAGATAATAAATGCCTAACATTTAGAAAGAAAATCGATTAAGGCTTCTAATAGCTTAAAAATGTTGCCATAGTACTGCATTATAAATTAGAATACATGTATATACTAAATATATTTATATTTGTATATGCATAGGAGTGTTTATATTCAGGGTAGGTTAAAAATCATTATTACTTTAAAAATTCAGTAGAAAGAAAGAAATGTCAATGTATTAGACTGCAATTAAATGGGAAGTGGGAAACTGTTGAAGCTACTCAAATTTTAACTATATAGTATCATTTCTCATCTGCAAATGGTTCATCAATCACGAACAACACAAAAGCAAAAAATACTGCTTTATCAATAATCATTCTTAGCATATAGCCCGTCATATGACGGGATCAGTAAAATTTTTAATTTTCCAGAATTGTAAAGTACCCTATGAGGCGGGTAAAAAAATGGTTTGCTTTTTATCTGAAAATTATCTGGTAGATGCTCAATAATTTGTTTATCTTCATACTCCTAAAGTCTCCCAATATTATGAATGCAGTTTAGAATCACGTTGAATTCATTTAGAAAGATAATTCTTATAAGAAAGATGATAAGTTTTCTTAGCTACGTCGAAATTATCGTTAAGTTCTAAAATTGTGCATAAAAATTGTCTAAATAAATTTAATTGACTGCTAACGAGAAACTCGTGTATGCAATAAATCAGAACATAAGTTTATGAATACAGATGGCAATAAAAAAATAAAACTCAAACTTGTGTGTCTTAATTAAGGTCAAAACTCAAAATTAATATTGCGTATTTCAAAAATTTATATTTTGTAAAATTTGTGAGTTTATATAATGGTATTAGAAATATAATTACCAAACTTGCAAATGTCAAAAATTATTTAATTTATAAATTTTCATATTTTTAACATGCATAAGATTGTGTGGAACAAGTGTTGTGAGATGCAGAGTTCAACTAAAAGTCTAACAAATTAGTTATTAACTAGCAAATAGCCCGCCATATGACGGAATCAGTAAAAGTTTTAATATTCCACAATTATAAAGTAACCTAAGACGCAGAAAAAATGGTTCGTGTTTTGACTGAGAAATATCGGGTACACGCTCAATAATTTCTTTATTTTTGTATAGTCTCCCGATACTGTCAATGCAGTTTAGAATCACGATGAAATCATGTAGATAATTCAAATAAAGTTTTCTTAGATACATCGAATTTATCGTTAAATTTTTCCCAATTCTTTTTTTTTGCCACAGTAATTAATTGAAGTAAAGGAATGAAACTATCATTTCCACTACACCCTGGAGATAGATAGAATTTGTTGTTAATACCGGTGATAAATTTTACATTTCAACAAAAAAGTAATCGATGATTCAATTTAAAATTACCACATATGTACCTAATCTATTATTTAAGCCAAATATAAAAAAAAAATATTTACGTCATATCTAAATTTAGTGATAAAACAGATGGAAATAATGCAGACGATATTTAAAGAATTTAAAGTAAGAAATGATTAAAGGAGATGTTTAAAGAATGACGTCATAATGTTAGAAAAAATGTTATTTTTACCTATTTATTATGGGATAAATTGATACATTGAATCGCCGGTTTTTAACCGGTGGAAATAAGGTTCAAAATAATGGCATTAAAGGCTAAAAAAGGGGGGAAGGGGTGGATTTCGAACTTGCTAACCCTAACTCATAAAGAATACAATATGGATGCCTCTATCCATTCCAGGTACAACCACTTCATAAATTCGAGGACAGACGGACAGATAACTTAGGCTATTATTATATAGGGGATAAGTGGCATTTGACCATATTACAATGATCATTTTTACTGTATTTGTCATTTTGTATGTTGGTAAGGACAAAAGAGTATAACATCAAAGACATCAAATTTACAGGACCTCGCATTAGATAAAACGAGCGTCAACTATTTATCTCAAAAATTGCACTTTTTTTACCCAATAGTCTCAATATCAAATATTAGGATTGCTGTATTTTTTAATTAAAAATTTTTTTTGTATAGTGAGCAGGATTTCTGTCTTGCCATCTACGTTTTATAGTCTAGGTTAGGACGTAAAACAAGTTTCTTAATTTTAAAGTTGAAATTTGTAGTGATATTTGTGTCTTTTTGATGCTAAACAATCTTGAGTAAATTATACATTTCAGTAAAGTATAGAAAAATATATTTCATTAACTTATCTACAATTCTTTTACTTAACTTTGTTATGTGATTTTGACTCAATTATAAAAATTACCAAAATCTGCTCTATTTTCAACAGATTTCTAATATTTAAACAAACATACTCTATTCCTGAAAACATTACAGATGATAAAAATCCATGTACTTTTGTTAATTACAACCTCCAGGTTGTATCAAGGGTCGTAAAATATTCCTCAGATTGATTTGTAGGAACGTTCGAAAACCTAATCATTAAGGTTGAGGTGTCGTTGATTAACTCGTCGCTGCTAATGTATCGCGCTTTGATGGAATTCGATCGCAATAAAATGAGAAGTAGGAAATCGATGAAAGCTGTTTAATTTAGTATTAAAGAACCTGATGTACAAAGTGATTATTTTTCATTAGGCAGTATATATACAAAGTCAGATAACAAATGCCTAACATTTAGAAAGAAAATTGATTAATGTTTCTGATAGCTTAAAAATTTTGCCTTAGTGCTGCATTATAAATTAGAATGCATGTATATACTATATATATTTATCTTTGTATACGCATAGGAGTTTATCTTCAGGGTAGGCTGAAAATCAATTCAGTAAAAAGAAAGAAATGTCAATGTATTAGATTGCAATTAAATGGGAAGTGGGAACCGTTGAAAACTATTTAGTATTATAAAACCTGGTGCAAAAAATAAATTCTTTTTCATTAGTATTTATACAAAGTCAGGTAACAAATGACGATTTAGAAAGAAAATTGATTAAGGTTTCTAACAGCTTAAAATATTTGCCTTAGTGCTGCAGTATAAATTAGAATGCATGTGTATATTTATCTTTGTATACGCATAGGAGTGTTTAAATTAAGGGTAGGCTAAAAATCATTACTACTTTAAATATTCAGTAGAAAGAAAGAAATGTCAATGTATTAGATTGCAATAAAATGGGAAGTGGGAAACTAATGAAAGCTATATCATTTAGTATTATAAAACCTGATGCACAAAATAAATTCTTTTTCATTAGTATTTATACATAGTTAGGTAAAAAAATCTTTTTTACTTAACTTTGTTTAAGTACGGATTTGTTAATATTCTGGGTAGGCTAAGAAATTGTTACAATTTTAAAAATATATTAAAAAGAAAAAAATAATCATAAAATATGTTTTCACGAATAGAGGGAGAGGGTTATCAGAATTTTTATTTAAGAAAGAAAATGTCGAGATATTTCAAAATTTATCGAGATATTACAACATTATATGTTTAAATATAACATGTCAGCGTTATCTATCAATGATATTTGGAACTACATTTTTTTGTGTTATTATCAAATATACAATATCTGTATAGTTATATTCGTGTGAACTTCAATTTTTTTTATCATCCTTTGTACATTTTTAATGATTTTTTTAAGATGTAATATACTTTTGGTGTACCTGGTGTATGAATTAAAATATATTGTTTGATAAACCCTTAAAACTTAGTTTAACCACTGGATAAAGGAGGCTAATTTTAGCTAGTTTTAGATAATTTTAAATCAACTTTTGTAACCAGCTGCTTTGTGCGATGACTCCGCACATCCAAAGTTGATTACAAGGTAACTGTAACTGCACTTGTTTAATCCAAGACATTACGATCATTATTATTTTGGCAATTCCACAAAAAGCAATCTTCCCGATTCTCATACAATGTTTAGGAAACTCTTCCAGCTTACTTTCCTGATTTAAATCCCGTCGAACATGTGTGAGATGCTTTGGGGAGACGCAATGCAGCACTTACATCCTCCGGAGAACACCCAACAACTCAAACAGGTGCTGATTGCGGAATGGGCACTCCGACCGCAAGAAATGTTGAACCAACTGGAACTGAGTATGCGGAGACGGTGCGAAGCAACCATTGCAGTTTGGGGGGGGGCATATCCCATATTAAGGAACATTCGCTTGTTGTTATTTCGCTTGGATAGGCAACCATGAGTCACGATATAATGAGTTCAATAAAACTTGTTTTTGTTTGATTCCCTATCGTATGCATTGTATTCCTTTGTCAGCTCCGATGTTTTCGTCATCCTTTACGGGCATAATACTCTCCCTCATTTCTGAATTTCATGTCTCTCAGATGATTTCTTGAGGAGTTATGGCAAAAATCCCAGCTATTGCTTAAGTTTTGCTCACCAGGTAAAAAATATGAATGACCTTCACTGAGTGAGAAAGCACTGAAAATTTTAATTCAATTTTCAGCAACATATTTGTGTGAAACAATATTTTCATCTGTCACAGCAATTAAAACGTGATATCGCTCTCGGCTTTAAATAAAAGCTCTTTTGTAGTGAAGTCGTTGGAGCTCAAACTCCACATATATATATGGTCGATAAGCAAGAACCTATATCACCCTTAAAGTAAGTAATCCATAAGTTAAGTTTTTTTAAATGTAGCCTCCAAACTAAGGCCTAAGTTCGTGGGTTCGAGTTCCACTGGGGTATGGATGTTCGTAGCTGTTCGGAATCTGCTTTAAGCAGTAAGTCCCGGTCTCTTTAGCTCTCGTGTTACAAAAAAGTAGATCCTAGTGCTCCCAACCAACCAACCAATCAACCAACCAAACTAAGGCCAATTGTTCACCACTTCCTGATAGTGGCCTTGAACGATGGTTTATGGGTTGGATCCACATACTAGGCCACTAAATGAGCCGAGCGCGTGGATTCGCACTTACAGTCTACTGCACATCTTAGTTGTGCATCAGGAAAAAATCTTCCGCAGCCATCCTTCGTCAAGCTCATTTTATCGCCGGCCATAGTCCACCTCGTTAAGCCATACCCCCGACACACGGTGGTAATGGCTTGCAGTGGAGCATAGTGTGGAGGTTTGGTTTGGAGTGCTACGGTCCACTTTTTGCAGCACGAGGGCTAATGAGACCGGGACCTACAGTTTAAAGCTGATTTCGAACGGTTACGAACATCCATGCCACAGTGGGATTCGAGCCACGAACTCTGGTACAGAAGCCCAGCACCCTAACCAATTGACCTTCGTTCGGCAACATATTGTGGAGGAGTCTTTACATTACGATATAACTATTTTACTTCTAATATGTACATTTTGTATCAATAAAATAAAAATTTCTGAGCATTATTTTATAAATATATTTACTGCCTTTTTTTATTTTAAATTTATATAATTGGTGGTCAGCAAAAAAAATTATATACGTAGTGATCTTTAAAGTTTTAAAGTTTTCCGACCACTGGTCTAGAATTTTAGTACATACATTTTCAAAAATTACAAGGACCCATTGAATTTACTCATACCTGACTATTAGAGAATTGGATGCAACATATAACTAAAACATATCTTCTGCTTTCAAATATTGATATTATTCAACGAATTGATGCACTTTCAGTAACAAAAAAAGTGGCTGGTGTTGGTCAGATACTCCCACGGAACTGTGCAGCAGGTAATAAAAATGCAGAGTTTAAAAAACGAACAAACATTTTATTACGGGAAAAAAGACAACAACCACCACACACCGATCAAACTTTAACACATTTCGTTATATAGACAACGCATTAGACTGCCAGAGAAAAAAAATGAATCTTCTTCTGTCGCCGTTGCCACAACATTTATTCTGCAAAATATAAATGAATAATTAACGAAGTTTGCCTGAAAAAAGAAACTTGAAATTAGGATTAAAGTTAATCTGTGTGCATCTATGTCGGCACCACATACACTTAGTGATCCTTAAAGTTTTAAAATTTTCCGACTTCTGGTCTAGAATGTTAGTACATATATTTTCAAAAATTACAAGGACTCATTGAATATACTCATACCTGACTATTAGGGGATTGGATGCAACATATAACTAAAACATATCTTCTGCTTTCAAATATTGATATCATTCAGCGAATTGTTGCACTTTCAGTAACAAAAAAAGGAAGTATTCCATTACGACGTTTCAATAATAGAACAGTTTTACAAGAAAAAAAAATAGCGAATGAGGCAATTTCCCATATTTTTCATGGATGATTCAAAAAGGTGAATGCAAACGAAAGTTTGTATGCAAATGATATGCAAAGATATTATACGTATGTAACGAAAGTTTGTTAACTGTTATTTTTACTATCATTTTTCCATAGATTTGCATGTAAAATGAAAACAGGAAAATTACTCTAAAGTGAGAGCCCAATTTCCATTTTATGTGTCATTGTCATTCTCAGCTAACAAAAATCTACATATAAGTGATGTTTTGAAACTCATTGTTAAACAGTGAAAATGTTTAGTTTATAAGAATTTATATTATAAATAAATATATTAAAAATTTATATTTTACTTTGATAAGAATGATCTGATATTTGATATTTATGATAATCGTAATGATTTTAAATTTAACATTTGAAAATATCAAAATTTCGCATCACGTTCGCATAAATTGGTTTTTAAAGGAATAATAATTAACCAATTATTTTAGGTAAATAATTTAATTCGACCAATAAAAATGTTAAAAAAAAGTATTATCTGAAAAATTTAATTGTTTAATGGCTTTCTCTGTATATAAATACTTAAATCCACAAGTTCACGTCCCATAGAAGATTTCTTTTCACTGTTGTTACGCTACGAGATCTCATCCGGATATTATGCTCTCTAACTGGTTGCTTGCTGAACTGGTTGTTTATTCTAAATACTTTCATACTGCCACCCTGTTTTGCTTCTTGTGGTTTCTACTAATTGTGTCTGGTACCTAGTTTTAGCTGACATGTACTTTTTGATTTTGTGGTTTTCTCCCGTAGGTTACATGGTGTTCTAATTATATTTTCTTCTTTTTCCTCTATGTTTCACCCGGTAAAAAACTATCTTTTATCTAAATAATAGATACAATTTATGTGTCATTTTCTGATTTAGATACAATTCAGAAACGAAACATTTTAATCTTTTTTTTTGTCATTGAGTGATTATGTATGGAATAATCACTTTCTGATCAAAACTCTTATTAACCTTTTTCGTTATACTTTAATAAAATTGCTTACTGTGTTTATGGTCTATTTGGGAAAATTTTGGACATTTCTCTTAAATATAAAAATAAATATAATATATCAAAATTATTACACATAACATATCTATCTAAAATTATCCTTTTGAACCTTCTCATTTTTGAAACTTAATTTCTCAGTCATGAAATGTCAGATTTAAAGGAGTGTTCATCGATTTAATTATTTTTACTCGTGTTCCAAAAGTAACGCTAGAATATTTTGTTCCCTGGCCACATTTTCCAGCTATCCTAGGAAAATAGTTTCAATCCTTCAATAATTAAATTGCTGCTTTATGTGATTTTCAAATTGACTTAAATGATGAAAGTCTGTTCTTGACTTAAAAGAAAAAAAAACTCTTATGGGAATGAAATCGCGTCATTTGCTCTTGGGTGGGACATTTTAAACGATGTATAATTCTTGGGGCATTCGATGCATAGCTCTTGCCTTGTAAAGATGTTCATTTTTAGCTTTATGACGTCGCTACACCCCATTGGCTTCACAAAGAGGTTTTGTTAAAGCCCAGGTCAAGGCTACTTTCTGTCTGGGTTTTTGACATTTTACTACAAAGGGTTTCGCTTCGTCACGCCTTGAGATGCCCGACGTGATTAGAAGGTTGGACGCGACGCCGAAATGTGAGACTGTGGGACACCAATGAAAGGACCAATCGGAGGCTAGCAGGACAGCGGGTAGGAAAAGCCAATGAGAAGAAGCGAAAGGTGACGCCAGGCGGCGCGAGTTTTTCGAGAGTCCCTTAGACGAGGACGAACGGAGGCTGCGACTTGTGGCGATTGGTTTTTTGGAGAGCTTTTCTCAACTTTTGTGTGGGACTCAAGGACTCCCAGTTGTACCCCTGTATAACAGTATCTGTCGGCAGCTGATCGCAGATTTTTTTTAGGGTTAGCCTCGAACCTGGAACTTTAAGGTCCGCACCAGCTCACCTGAGCCCTGTTATTTCCAATCGGAAGATTTGTACATAACCTCATTTTAATCAAGAATAAACGTTGTTATTGTTCTAAGCTGTACGTCGTGTCATAACCACTTCGACATCCGCACGCTACCCGAGGATCCCGTGACGTTACAGCTTCAATAAATTTAAAGTTCCACAAAGTTGGACTAAGCTTTTTTTTAATGGAGCCACGATTGCGCATCACTTAGTTTTTCTTATTACACAGTAAGTCACTGCAATTCAAATAATAGGGGCTAATTTCATGTGTAATTGGCGAGAATAATTTCGCAGGTTATACACACACGCACACACACATGTATATCTGTTACTGATGGAGTATCATAAATTTTTAATTTTTGCTAAGGAATAACCCAGTTTACTAAATAAAATTTATACTACATAATTATCGTCCCTTTTGTACGTAATGTTGCAAATTTCAGCTATTAGAGTTGATATGTTTGGTTTCAGAAAGTCGTATATTGAAATAATTTGCATAATCCAGAAGTTAGACTTTCGTAAATTATCCAATGAAAACTTTAAATCAAGAGAAGCTTGCAGGAATCTGTAACTTTAGATGGGGACTATGTAGAGAAGTCTTAACCCCTTGCCTGTGAAATACATTTGAGAAAAACGTGCCAAAAAAGGAAAAATTCTTTCTCCATAATTTTGTAATCATCAAAATGTTAATAGAAATAAAAATACAACAAAATTTTAAACGAAATGATTACTACATTCAGTATTTTCACTTATATGAGAAATGTTAATGGGTTACGGTAATTATTGCTCGAGTTATAGAAAAATAAATCAAATGACATAATTTTTAAGATTAATAAACTAATACAACAATATTGTTATTTATATCAACTGTCAAGAATTCCATGTCACTCAGGTTCCTATGAATTTCACAAATTCTTTACAGTGTTCAACAAATGGGGGGAAACAATCGAACTGTTCGAGAGAATGTATCACCAGTTATTAAGCAAATGGAAAATTACATATTATGCATTAGATCAACTGAATTTGGGCTTCAAGGAAATTGAAACACCTATTTTTCTCTTGCTCGAACTGGCTTTGGGCTTTACGGAATTGAAACACCGATTTTTCTCTTGCCTGAACTAAGTTTGGGCCTCACAGTCAAAGGATTAAGGAGGAGATATAAAAGTTTTAGCCTTGATTATTTTTAAGTATTAAAAAAATTACAATTCCTCGTGATACCTTCCTTTAAAAATACGTAGTATGAACAAGTTTTATTAGTTAATGTTTTAAAAACTAAACACTGGTTTGTAAATGAGTGTCTGTATTATTGTAATAATGAACCAGCTGTACTCACAAATACTTAACAATTCTCAAGAGTCTAATTTTGAAAATTTTGAAATGCATCATAAATTTAGAATAAAGTTTTTCTTCTTTCTGCTTTTACTGGTTTCCTCTTGAATATCTTTAAAATTTTTTATATCTCTTGTACCATTGCATTGGAAAGTTGTTTTCTTCTTTGATGCAATAAGAAAAAATGCAAAAAACAAACAAACAAAAAGATATTGTATTTTACCTAAAGAAGAAAAGTATTTTCTAATTAGAATTTTAAGTGGTTCTTGCGGTGTGCCATTATTTTCTCATTTACGTATTTATGACAAAACTTTTTATTTTGGGGAGTTTTTACGATTTTAGGAAAGTATTTATTTGAAAAAATAGAATATGAATCAAACTCAATTTTATGTTCGTCTTTCAAAAAGTGTTCGTTTACATTTAAACTCCTTTTTAAAATTATAAAAAGGAAAAAGAAAAGAGAAAGTAAGTACGCAGGCATTTATTTAAGAATGTCGTACTATTATTGTAGTTTAATCGATTATTTTTGTATATATATTATTAAATAATTACATTTTTCCAATAATTTATATTAATATGGTGGGATGGCAGGTGCCTCTACACTCCAGAATTTGATTTTTATACTCTGTAGAGAAGAAAAATTTAATCGACTATTTCATATTATCAAAGTCATTGTAAAATGTTAATTTAAGAGTTTATTAATTAATATTGACATTTATTTTGTAATAATTAAGATGTAAAGAAAGAGAGAAAAACTTAGCAAACAAATATGTAATGAATCAAATCCTAATCTTTTACTAGTTTAATCCAAATTTTTTGTCTTAAATTTAATTTCAATCCTCTATATAATAATAGTCTAAGTTATCTGTCGTCTATCCTCGAAATTATGAAGCGATTGGACCTGGAATATATAGGGACATTCATATTGGATTCATGATGAGTTAGTATTAGCAAAATTCAAAGCATGTCTTTAAAATGTTCAAAATTCTCAATTTTTAGAGCATTTAATGCCATTATTTCAAGCCCTATTTTTCCCGGTTAAGAGCAGGCGATTAAATTTATCAATTTATCACATAATAAATAGATAAAAATAACATTTTTTCTAGCATTATGACGTCATTCCTTTAACCATCTCATTTAATTATTTCTTATTTTAAATTATTTAAATATCGTCTGTATTATTTTCATACGTTTTATCACTGAACTTAGATATTACGTAAATATTTTTTTATATATTTGGCTTAAATAATACATTAGGTACATATGTGATAATTTTAAATTTAATCATCGATTATTTTTTGTTGGAATGAAAATTTTATCACCTGTATTAACAACAAATTCTTTTCATAAAAGTCTATGATTCAATTTCACATACTAATAAATATCTAACGTTTCAATAATATATTAAGAAGTAAATAATTAAGAAGTTCGTTCGTTTGTGTGTTTGTGTTTTACACATAACCACACGGTTTGACTGAATGAAATGAACGTGAGTCAAAACTGCATTGACAGTACCGGAAGATATTAGAGGAGTATGAAGATAAAAAATTATTGAGCGTGTATCAGATAATTCTCAGTCAAAATACAAACCCTTTTTTTTACCTGCCTCATAGGGTATTTTACAATTCTGGAAAATTAAAAATTTTACTAATCTCATCATATGACGGGCTATATGCTAGTAGTATAACAGTAAACAAAATGATAAGAATATTCCAATAATTTGTATTTGTCCATAGGGCTGTAAATTTTCATTAAATAAAATAAATAAAATGAGATAATTTAATAGAGTACTTAGTCCATTAAAAACCTCCGAAAATAAGTGTGATAGTAAATTAATACAAAATAATCTTTTTTACACGCTTTTCGTCACGTCACTGCAGAAGTAGCACGCAGTATAGAGAAGATAGAAGTTAGTAGTGCAATCATACAACTTTCAAACAACACCTCGAATAAACGCCTCGACAAATGAATGTCTCTTTATGGTGACTATGTTAGGAAATCATTAGAATAACAGTAAAAAATTCAAACGTTTTGCGTATTTATTATTTTTAATGATAGAAAATTTATTATGCTATTTCCAGTGTTCCTATTAAAGCATATATATGAACTTGTGAGTGTTATTAGTTAGCGAATTTTTTGAAACTAAACAGAGATTTTTAAATGTGTGCTTGTATCATTGTACTAATTAGTACTCTCGAATAATCAAATATTCCCAGGAGTCTCATTTTGATAATTTTGAAATGCCTGAAAGATTTAGAAAAAGCTTTTTTTTTGTTTCTTCCTTTACCCGCTTTCTCTTAAGAAAACTGGTAACAAAAACTGTTTTTTTTCTCCCGTTATCTCCCGTACCACTGAATAGGGAAATTTCTTTCTACTTTGTCCAAATAAGAACGAATAAATACACAAGATATTGTAACATATCTGAAGAGGAAAAAATCCATTTCTTTAATTATATTTTTAAGTGGTTCTTGTGGTGGGTGTGATTATTTTCTCATTTATATATTTATATTAAAGCCTTTTGTTTTCATTAAATTTTACGATTTTAAAAATGAAAAAAATTGAAAAAAAATTTTTTTTGAATATTTAAAAAAATACTGACATGAACCAATTTTTTATTTTTCTAATTTTTTATGTTTGTGTTTCAAAAAAATGTGCGTTTATATTCAAACTGATTTTTGCAATTACTAAAAAGGAATATATAAAGAAAGGATACAGACAGGTATTAATTTTTAGAGCAATATCCTACTTTTATTGCAGTTCAGTCAAAAATCTTTTTTGACATTGATTGCAATAGTATAATATTAAAAATAATTGTAATATTTCAATAATAATTTATATATATGTAATATGGGCAAGACTCATTCAAAATCACAGCACATTTTATTTCTGGTGAGATACATGAAATCCATACAACAGGCAAGCACTTTTACAACATTGTGAACCTAGACAATGTGATCCTGCACACACTTTTCAAGTAGGTATTTCTCAGGTAAAAAGACTACGAATAGTCCCTAAGTACAATTGGTCACGTGATTAAAAAATACCCATGTTTAAAGAGAACACGCTAACTATTGGCTAAAGTAGTACAGACAGAGGCTGAATTCAATCTATAGTGTGTCTGGAGGGAAAAATCCGAATTACCGCTAACCCGCGTAACCCCAATGAACAAAAGTTATTAAATTAATATTAAAATATGTAAATAAGGGATTTTAATATTACATATTGATGCGGAGGTCACGTGTCTCTACTCCACCGGGATTTTTTTCTATTCTCTGCAGAGAAAAAGATGTTTAATTGACTATGTCACTTAAACAGTCCGAGTAGAAAGTAAATTGTAAAATTAAGATAGATAAAACGTTGTAGAATTTTTTGTAATGAATGAAATAAAATTCGTCTCTGTTAATTGTTTAGTCAAAAATATTTTTTTTGTAAATCTGAGTGCAATACTCTAACAATAAATACAATTATAATAAACATTGCAATAATTGAAATTTATCCACGGGTTAATAATTTCTATCAAATACAAATTAAGTTCATTATAATAATTTAGTTTAATTTTAATAAAATACCTAGTCTATAGAAATCCTTCATATATTTTTAACAAATGTCATAGTAAACATATAATGGCTCAAAATAGTTACACGATTTCATAACTTTACTCAGTTTCCTAAGAGTTTTAGCAAAATACAAAATAACATTTATATCAAGTGTCCTAAAAATAACATTTATTAATATATGAATATTATATAGTATATAGTATAATGTATATAGCATATATATTGCGTAGGGGTAAAAACAATTTTTTTTATTTTACTTATAATAAAACAGTCAATTAATTAAAATTTAATGTGACTCTTGTTTAACTCGTGTGTACGATAACATAAAAATTACAGCTATCAATGTTGAGTTCTTTCGATTCAGAAAATTGGTGACTAGCAGTATAAGGAATATACAGGTTGTCAGTTTAATTATAAAAGTACTACACTGAGGAGGTCAATATTAAAATAGTTAACCAGTTAAAATTTAGTTTGCCTATTGTTTAACTTTGTGTACGTTAGTTGGTTAATTATAGCTATTAATGTAGCTTTAATTTGATTGAGGAATTCATTGACTTTCAGTATCGAGAATATAGAGGTTGTCAGTTTATACAATTTCGACGTTGAAACGGTCGAAAATAAAATATTTAACTAATTAAAGTTTAATATGCTCTTGTTTATCTCAACTGTCCATTAACTTGAAAATTACAGCCATTAATGTTGATTTGTTTTGATTGAAGAAGTCGTTGATTTTCAGTATAGAGAATATAAAAGTTGTCAGTCTAACTTTACAAACTTTGAAATAGTGAAGTAACGACGGGAGAAATTAATGATTTTAAATGGTGATTATGTAGAGAAGTCGTAAGAAGACAGAGTGCATATCTTAAAATTTTGTGTCTTAATTAGTGTCCAGTAAAACTAAAATTTACGACACGCTTTTGTACATTTAAACAAAATGATATTATAATATACCAATAATTGATAATTATATACTGGTCAATAATGTTTTTCAAATATAAATTAAATTAATTACAATATAAAGTAGTATATTTTTAATAGAATTCTTAACCTATTGAAATCCTTCCTATGTTTTAAGTAAATGTCATAAAAATTGATAGATTTTATTAACTACAAGATTTCGTAATGATCTCGACAATTTTTCTAATACAAGGGATCCTAAAAATAGCATTTTTTAATGATGAATTATAGATATACTTTATACAGGAGAAACAAAATGTTTAAGTTATTACTAATAATAAAATAGTTATTTAATTAAAATTTAGTATGCCTCTTATTTAAACCGTGTGTACGTAAACTTGAAAACTAAAGATATTAACGCTGATTTGTTTCTATTCAAAAAGATGTTGACTCGCAGTATGGAGAATATAAAGATTGTCAGTTTAGTTATTCTAACTTTGAAATAGTCAAGTAACGTCATGAGAAATTAATGATTTCAAATTGTGACTAGTAGATAACTCTTAAGAAGGCCAAGAGCAAATCTTTTGTTGTGCTGTTATTTCTGATGCCACTTGGATAAACCAAGTACGATTGAACCATAAGCTACTCGTATTAAAGCAAAGGGGTGTGCAGTTCGTTTTTAACGAACACCCTTAAGGTAAAAGATCGACTTTGTTTAAGTGGGTCCTCGTAATTTTGAAGCAGAGACCAAGCAGAAAACCCATAGACTTGAGTTGTCACCCCCAGAGGTATTGATTGAGAACTTTGAGGACATTGTGACCACGAACATATTTTACGTGCCATAGTCACCTTTAACGAACACGGTGGATATTAGTCCGACTCGAGATCAGAACCCGCAACCTCTCAGTTACGAGATCGTTGCATTTGTCTACTGAGTTCCCGCGGCTAATATCTTATGTTTTTGTGCTAGAATTAGTTATCAGTTAAACTAAAGTTTAAGATACGCTTTCAAACTTTTATATAAAAAAAGCATAGTAAGAACTTGTTAATGGTATTAGTTAATTTTTTAACAGCGGTTTGTATTATGATACTAATTAATTAGTAGTATTCTCGAATAATCAATAATTCCCAAGAGCCTCATTTTGATAAATTAAAGATGCATCATAGCTTTAAAATAACGCTTTGTTCCTGTTTCCATATTTATCCGTTTACTCCTGACGACCCATGTAAAATACTTTTTTTGATTCGTTATCTCCTGTACCACTGCATTCTAAAATTTTTCCACTTCTCTACTCCTATATAAACGAAAAAAGAAAAACACAACATATGGTAATGTATGTATCTGTAAGCAAAATTACCAACAAAGATTGAGCCATAAGCTACTCGTATTAAGGCAAAGGTTTGTGCCGTTCTTTTTTTAATGAGTACCATTGAGGTGAAGGAGCGACTTTGCTCCAGTGGATTCTTGTAATTTTGAAGTGAGAGAAAGCAGAAGACCCATAGACTTGACTGTCACTCCCAGAGGTATTGACTGAGAACTTAGAGGACATTGTCACTACGAACGTATTTTACGTGCTCCAGTCACATTTAACGAAAAAAGCGGGTACTAGATCGCCTTGGGATACAAACCCGCAAACTCTCAGTACCGAGATAGTTGCATTTGGCGACTATGTTACCACGGCTAAGAACTTATGTTTTAGTGGTTGAATTAGTTATCAGTTAAACTAAAGTTTAAGATACGCTTTCAAACTTTTATATAAAAAAGCATAGAACTTGTGAATGGTATTAGTTAATTTTTTAACAGCGATTTGTATTATGATACTAATTAATTAGTAGTACTCTCGAATAATCAATAATTCACAAGAGCCTCATTTTGATAATTTAAAGATGCATCATAGCTTTAAAATAACGCTTTTTTCCTGTTTCCATATTTATCCGTTTCCTCCTGACGACCCATGTAAAATACTTTTTTTGGTTCGTTATCTCCTGTACCACTGCATTCTAAAAATTTTCCCCCTTCTCTACTCATAAAAACGAAAAGAAAAAAAACACAACATATTGTAATATATGTATCTGTAAGCAAAAATACTAAGAAAGATTGAGCCATAAGCTACTCGTATTAAGACAAAGGGGTGTGCCGTTCGTTTTTTAATGAGCACCATTGAGGTGAAAGAGCGACTTTGTTCCACTGGGTCTTTGTAATTTTGAAGTGAGACAAAGTAGAAGACAAATAGACTTGATTTGTCACCTCTAGAGGTATTGATTGAGAACTCAGAGGACATTGTGACCACGAATGTATTTTACATGACCCAGTCACCTTTAACGAACACAGCGGATATTAGTGCGGTTCGGGATCAGAATCCGCAACCTCTAAGTTATGAGATCGTTGTCTTTGCCTACTGAGTTCCCGCGGCTAATATCTTATGTTTTTGTGTTTGAATTAGTTATCAGTTAAACTAAAGTTTACGATACGCATTCAAATTTATATATAAAAAAGCACAGTATGAACTATTACGGTATTAGCTAATTTTTTAACAGTGGGTGTGTATGTTGGCACTAATTAATTAGTAGTACTCTCGAATAACCAATAATACCCAAGAGTCTCATTTTTATAAATTAAAGATGCATCATAGCTTTAAAATACCGCTTTTTTCCTGTTTCCATATTTATCCATTTTGTACTGACGACCCTTGTAAAATACTTTTTTTGCTTCGTTATCTACCGTACCACTGCATTCTAAAAATTTTTCCCCTTCTTTACTCCTATAAAAATGAAAAGAGAAAAAACAAAACTTATTGTAATGCATGTATCAGTAAGCAAAAAGACCAAGAAAGATTCATCCCTAAGCTACTCGCATTAAAGCAAAGAGGTGTGCCGTTCGTTTTTTAATGAGCACCATTGAGGTGAAAGAACGACTTTGCTCCAGTGGGTCCTTGTAATTTTGAAGTGAGACAAAGTAGAAGACACATAGACTTAACTTGTCAATCCCAGAGGTATAGATTGAGAACTTACAGGACATTGTGACCACGAACGTATTTTACGTGCCCCAGTCACCTTTAACGAACACGGCGGATATTAGTCCGGCTAGAGATACGAACTCACATCCTCTCAGTTACGAGATAGTTGCCTTTACCGACTGAGTTACCACGGCAAATATCTTATGTTTTTGTGATTGAATTTGTTATCAGTTAAACTAAAGTTTACGATACGCATTCAAATTTTTATATAAAAAAGCATAGTATGAACTTTTGAACAGTATTAGCTAATATTTAAGCAGCGGTTTTGTATTATGGTACTCTCGAATAATCATTAATTCCCAAGAGCCTCATTTTGATAAATTAAAGATGCATCATAGCTTTAAAATAACGTTTTTTTCCTGTTTCCATATTTATCCGTTTTGTACTGACGACCCTTGTAAAATACTTTCTTTTTGGTTCGTTATCTCCCGTACCACTGCATTCTAACATTTTTTCCCTTTCTCTACTCCGATAAAAACGAAAATAGAAAAAAAAAACACAACTTATTGTAATGTATGTATCTGAAAGCAAAAAATCCCTTTTGTAATTACAATTTTAAGTGGCTCTTGCGGTGTGTGATTATTTTCTCATTTACATATTTATGCCAAAGCCTTTTATTTTCGGGAGTTTTTCCGATTTTAGGAAAGATTTTATTCTGAAAAATAATACTGAGATTTGAAGAAATTTCTTTTTTTTCCAAATTGTTTTGTGTTCTGATTTAAAAAAAGGATTCATTTATATTCAAACTACTTTTTGTAATTACCAAAAGAAAAAATAGAGAAAAAATGATGCAGGCATTTATTTAAAGAATAAAACTCTCATACTTAAATAGTTGAATGAAAAATATTTAACATCTATACCAGGGGTTCTCAACGGGGATAATACCGCCCCCCGATGGGCAGTGGGACGATGCTGAGAGATAGGGAACTTGTTTCTGGTGGTAGGGGGCGTTGTGACCAGGTTTAGCTTTCAAACTTAATATTAAAAATACTAAATAAATTTTACATTAATTATCTAATTTACACGATTTTTACCGGTAATAGAGCGATCTTACGCCGTGGTACCAGAATCAGTTATTTTATCCTTTATGTTCTGCATAAAATTGGGCCGGCATCCAGAAATATATATCTAATCAACAATGTTCATTTGATCATTGCTTTAGTACGTGTCAG
>CM063505.1:142752434-142774934 GCA_032207245.1 Pardosa pseudoannulata
TAATAGAATTTTTTTAAATATTCTCCTTAGATATGAGCCGTTTTCTTTTTTAAAGCGGTTAAGTCCATTGACAAAAAAATTAAAAATAGTTATATAAAAAAATACAAATACTTTGATTTATAAAAAAGTTTTATGAAATATTATCAATTTTAACATAAAATTATAAAACTAGTGTAATATATATATACATATTAAAATTTTTCAATAAAAATTAAATAAAATATAAAAAGAAAATGAAAATTTAAAGACCTTTTTTTTACATACATGAGCCGTTTTCTTTGAAAGCGGTTAAGTCCATTTTGACAAAAAATTAGTTAATGATAAAAATACAATACACTTACTATAATTTTATGTAAAATTTTAAATTTTTACATAAAAATATAAAACTAGTGTAATAACATATATTTCCATTTTTCAAATTATTCAAGTGAAAAATCTTAAAAATCTCATATAATATAAAATAGACTTACACCAATTTCAAAGAAAACGGCTCATATATGCTATATGGTTGAAATTTGTTTAAAAATTTACTTATTTATAATAAGTTGTGGTATAATAACAGCTAATTATACAATGACTTTTTAGGACTGCCAAGAAATTCGGGAGAAATGAATGACTTAAAATGGTGAATATGTAGAGAACTCTTGAGAAGAACAAGTGAATATCTTATGTTTTTGTGTTTTAATTAGTTTTCAGTAAAGTTTACGACACGCTTTAATACATTTTATATCACAATATATCACAAAGCATAGTATGAACTAGTTAATTTTTTAACAGTGTGTTTGTATGATTTTAATTATTAATTAAAAGTACTCTCGAATAATCAATAAATCCCAAGAGTCTCATTTTGATAATTTAGAGATGCATCATAGCTTTAAACTAACTTTTTTTTCTATATTTACCCATTTTCTCTTGACGACTCTTGTAAAATATTTTTTCTCCGATATCTCCCTTACCACTGCATTCTAACATTTTTTTCCTTCTCTACTGCGATAAGGACGAAAAAAAAAAACAAGCTCAAGATATTGTAATGTATGTATCTGAAGAGTAAAAAATCCCTTTTGTAATTACAATTTTAAGTAGCTCTTGCGGCGTGTGATTATTTTCTCATTTACATATTTATGCCAAGGCCTTTTATTTTCCGGAGTTTTCCGATTTTAAGAAAGATTTGAAGAAATTTCTTGTTTTGTCGATTTTTTATGCTCTTATTTAAAAAATGATTCATTTATATTCAAACACCTTTTTCTAATTACGAAAAGAAAAAAAATAGAGAAAAAATGATGCAGGCATTCGTTTATAGAATAAAAACCGATGTAAAATAGTTAAATCAAAAATATTTGTTAAACATTCGCTTGAAATACTATACTACTAAAAGTATATTTCTCGAGTACTTAGTATTTATTAACTGCATAATAAGGAAATGTTAGTTCAATATACATAGTTTGTTTTAAATTATAAGAGATTAACCGTTGCGAATAGTTATTGAAGGATTTACGATTTTCTCTATTACTTAATATTAGATTACAAAGTTTCATATTACCAATATGCATTTTGTATAAGGAAATAGAGCTCCTTACTGATGTTTTAAATTATTCTCCTTGAAAATACAAAGAATGAAATCAAAGCGTAATTAATTTAAAATAAAAATAAGTTAATTTCTACATATGCACTGATTTAAGCTATAATAATTTACACACGCAACATACACACACAAACATATACACTTATATATATACAGAAATCAAAATATTTACTTTTAAACTTTAGTTTTTAACTAAACAAAAGATATAATTTAATGGAAAATAGTTTTGATACAAATATATATGACTGTACTATATTATATATGAAAACAGTTTGATGAAATTAAATAGTAAATTTCGAGTAGAATTTTCATGCTCTAAATTTAACTTTACAGATATGAAATACAGCATTATGAATAAATCATTCTACTGAAGATCAGCTATGTGACTCTAATTTGATATTTATAAGGATTAAGTGTTATTGCAAAAATTTAAAAATAAATAGCCTGCTTTGTCAGCTATGCAACTTTGAGACATGAATAAAATTTCTAACATATTATTACATAAACACAGATTTATTCCCCTTTAAATGTATCATAAAAAATAAAATATAATATGAGATAGTAATAGACAGTCCTTTTTTACACATATGTCTCCTTTAGATATGAGCCGTTTTCTTTGAAAGCGGTTAAGTCCATTTTGACAAAAAAAAAATAGTTAAGGATAAAAATGAATACAACTTACTATGAGCTTTATATAAAATAGGTTTTATGAAATATTATCAATTTTACATAAAATTATAAAACTAGTGTAATAACATATATATTCATATTTTTAAAATTATTCAAGTGAAAAATCTTAAATAAATCCATATAAAATGAAATACGTTTACACCACTTTCAAAGAAAACGGCTTTTTTACATACATGAGTCGTTTTCTTTGAAATCGGTTAAGTCCATTTTGACAAAAAATTAGTTAATGATAAAAATCAATACAACTTACTATGAATTTTATGTAAAATTTTCAAATTTACATAAAAGTATAAAACTAGTGTAATAACATATATATATCCCTATTTTCCAAATTATTCAAGTGAAAAATCTTAAAAATCTTCATATAAAATAAAATACACTTACACCAATTTCAAAGAAAACGGCTTATATATGTTATATGGTTGAAATTTGTTTAAAAATTTACTTATTTAATAAATAAGTTGTGGTATAATAATAGCTAACTATACAATGACTATTTTAGGACTGAAAAGAAATTCCGGGAGAAATGAATGACTTAAAATGGTGACTATGTAGAGAACTCTTCAGAAGAACAAGTGAATATCTTATGTTATTGTGTTTCAGTTTAGTTTGTGTAAAGTTTACGACACGCTATAATGCATTTATATCACAAAGCATAGTATGAACTAGTTCATTTAATAACAATGGGTTTGTATGATTTTAATTATTAATTAAAATTACTCTCGAATAATCAATAAATCCCAAGAGTCTCATTTTGATAATTTAAAGATGCATCATAGCTTTAAATTAACTGTTTTTCTTTTTTCTATATTTACCCATTTTTTCTTGTCGACCCTTGTAAAATATTTTTTTCTTTATCTCCCTTACCACTGCATTCCAACATTTTTTTCCTTCTCTACTCCGATAAGGGCGAAAAAGAAAAAAAAAACAAGCACAAGATATTGTAATGTATGTATCTGAAGAGTAAAAAATCCCTTTTGTAATTACAATTTGAAGTGGCTCTTGCGGTGTGTGATTATTTTCTCATTTACATATTTATGCCAAAGCCTTTTATTTTCCGGAGTTTTCCGATTTTAAGAAAGATTTGAAGAAATTTCTTGTTTTGTCAATTTTTTATGCTCTTATTTAAAAAAGGATTCATTTATATTCAAACTCCTTTTTCTAATTACGAAAAGAAAAATATAGAGAAAAAAATGATGCAGGCATTCATTCAAAGAATAAAATCGCGCTGTTAAATAGTTAAATCAAAAATATTTGTTAAACATTCGCTTGAAATAATATGCTACTAAAAGTATATTTCTCCGGTACTTAATATTTATTAACTGCAAAATAAGGAAATGTACTTTCAAATATACATAGGTTTGTTTTAAATTACTAGATATTAACGATTGCGAATAGCTATTGGAATCTTCAAAATTTTTTCTAATTTTTAATATTAGATTACTAAGATTCAAATTACCATTATGCATTTTGTATAATAAAGTAGAGCTCATTACTGACATTTTAAATGATTTCCCATTAATATGCAAAGAATGAAATCACAGATTACTTAATTTAATAGAGAAATTAAGTTAATTTCAACATGTCCTCTGATTTAAGCTAGAAGTGTTTACACACACATATGTATATATATATACGTAAATTAACTTTACAGATATGAAATACAGCATTATGAATAAATCATTCGACTAAATATCAGTTATGTGCTTCTACTAAAATATTTATAAGGATTAAATGTTATTGCAAAACTTTAAAAATAACTAGTCTGCCTTGTCTGCTAGGCAACTTTGAGACATTAATAAAAATTCTGACATAATATTACATAAACACATAGATTTATTCCCCTTTAAATATATCATAAAATGTAAAATAAAAAATGGAATTGTAACAGACAATGGTTTCTTACATATGTCTTCTTTAGGTATATGAGTCGTTTACTTTGAATGCGGTTAAGTCCATTTTGACAAAAAATTAGTTAATGATAAAAATGAATACATTTACTATTAACTTTATATAAAATAAGTGTTATGTCTATACATAGGCTTGTTTTAAATTACTAGAGATTAACCGTTGCGGATAGTTATTGGAGGATTTACAATTTTTTCTATTACTTAATATTAAATTTCAAAGTTTCAAATTACCAGTATGCATTTTGTATAACGAAGTAGAGATCATTTCTGATGTTTTAAATTCTTCTTCTTTAAAATGCAAAGAATGAAATCACAGCTTAATTAATTAAAAAAAATTAAGTTAATATCTACACATGTTCTGATTTAAGCTACAAGTGTTTACAGACTCATAATATTCATATATATATATATATATATATATATATATATATATATATATATATGTATATATGTATATATGTATACATGTATATATGTATATATATGTATATATGTATATATATGTGTATATATATATATATGTATATATATGTATATGTATATATATGTATATGTATATATGTATATATACATATATATGTATATATATATATATATATATATATATATACATATATATATATATATATGTATATATATACATATATATATATATATATATATACATATATATATATATATATATATATATATATATATATACATATATATATATATATATATATATATATATATATATATATATATATATATATATATATATATATATATATATATATATTACTTTAAATTAGAAATAAAATTAAATTAGAAACAAATATTTTAATGGAAAAGTTTTAATACAACTAGATTTAATATACATTTTGTATTATACTTTCAAGGAGTTTGATGAAATTGAGTAGTAAGTTTCGATTAAAAATTGCATGATATGAATATAACGATACAGATATGAAATAAAGTAATCTGAATAAATAATTCTAGTAAAGGTCAGATATCAGCCTCTAATATGCTATTTAGCATGATTAAGTTTTATGGCAAGATTTTAAAAATAACTAGACTGTTTTATCTGTCAGCCGAATCTAATGAAAGCATGAATAAAAATTATAACGTATTAATTCATAAACACAGATTAATTTTCCTTTAAATGTATTATAAAAATATAAAATAAAAAAATGAAATTGTTACAGTCATTGCTCGTTTGCATATATGTCTCCTTTACACACACACACACACAGACACACACACACACACACATATATATATATATACATATATGCAACACGGTTTAAAGGTGTTTGGAAATTCACCTATTTAATAATTAAGTCGTAGTATAAGAATAACTAACACTATGCAAGCCGGAAGAAATGAAGGACTAAAAATGATAACTATGTAGACAAGTCTTAAACATAAATAATTAATGCTTTTGTGTCTGGATTATTTTTAAGTAAAAATAAAATTTATGACATCCTTTCGTACATTTGTATAAAAACTATTTTTCAATTTAATATACCGAACATTAACGTTTTGCACAGTAAAAATAAAACAAGAAAATAACATCTTCTATACTTTTTAATTAATATCTTCGTAATTTGTGGCCTTTAAAAATAAAATTTAGAAATATAAGTTTCCCAAAAATTCTAAATCCATGGATACTTGTCTTGACTCCAGACTTCGGGAAGGTTTTGAGAAGCTGAAGTTACATATAGGCAGATAATTAAATGTGGACTGATTTTAATTGTATTTCGATTAGATTGATTCATCATACTAATAAATTGTTTATGTTCAAAACATTAAACTTTGATTAAAGCAATAAAAATTATTAGTATTTCGATTAGATTGGTTCATTGTATTAATAAATAGTTTATGTTCAGAAGATTAAATTTTGATTAAAGCAATACAAATTTAATAGTATTTCGATTAGATTGATTCATCATATTAATAAATAGTTTATGTTCAGAACATTAAACTTTGATTAAAGCAATAAAAAGTTAATAGTATTTCGATTAGATTGATTCATCATATTAATAAATAGTTTATATTCAGTACATTAAACTTTGATTAAAGCAATAAAAAGTCAACAGTATTTCGATTAGATTGATTCATCATATTAATAAATAGTTTATATTCAGTACATTAAACTTTGATTAAAGCAATAAAAATTTAATAGTATTTCGATTAGAATAATTCATCATAATAATAAATAGTTTATATTCAGTATATTAAACTTTGATTAAAGCAATAAAAATTAATATTATTTCAATTAGATTGATTCATCATATTAATAAATGGTTTATGTTCAGTACATTAAACTTTGATTATAGCAATAAAAATAATAGTATTTCGAATAGATTGAATCATATTAATAAACAGTTTATATTCAGTACATTAAACTTTCATTAAAGCAATAAAAATTATTAGTATTTCGATTAGATTGAGTCATCATATTAATAAATAGTTTATATTCAGTACATTAAATGTTGATTAAAGCAATAAAAAATTAATAATATTTCGATTAGATTGATTTATCATATTAATAAATAGTTTATGTTCATAACATTAAACTTTGATTAAAGTAATACAAAATTAATTGTATTTCGATTAGATTGATTCATCATATTAATAAATCGTTTATGTTCAGAACATTAAACTTTAGTTAAAGAAATACAAAATTAATAGTATTTCGATTAGATTGATTCATCATATTAATAAATAGTTTATGTTCAGAACATTAAACTTTGATTAAAGCAATAAAAAATTAATAGTATTTCGATTAGATTGATTCAATATATTAATAAATAGTTTATGTTCAATACATTAAACTTTGATTAAAGCAATAAAAAGTTAATAGTATTTCGATTAGATTGATTCATCATGTTAATAAATAGTTTATGTTTAGTACATTAAACCATTAAACTTTGATTAAAGCAATAATTGAAAGGTCATTTGATTCGACATAAAAAGCATCAAATGGAGTCATAGGAATATCCTCAACATAAAAATGAATGAAAAAGAAAATAATTGTTCACATTATTATCACTCTTATAGTTATATTCACATAATGCGAGTTATTTTGTAGAGCTACACATATTTTTAAAAATACATTTAAACATGAAGTAGAACACAGTTTATGACTAAACTACACTAAACTGTAAATAAACGGAAATTGGCCTACGGTGTGAATTTCCATTTTCGAGACCAAGGGTCCTAGAGTGTGAAACATGTTTCAGTTAGGTGGTCAACCTTACGCGAAGCGCCCAGTGTTCAGTTTCAAAGCATGCTTGGTCCTCAATTTGACTACCTTGTTATGTCTGCAACCTAAAGAGATTTTTTCCCACTAGAGGGCGCTCTACAGGGGAAATAATATAACGATTCAATTCTATGTACATGTAGTGTGTGAAGTTTGTTTTTGTGATGTTTTTTAGAGTTTTTTGCAGAGAATGCATGAATAAAAAGTTGTGTGTGTGTGTCGTATGGAAGTAGTGGTTTTTTGTCTTCTTGGTCCAGACACCACCGTGATTCAACATGAAAGGTAAAGAAATTTTTACATATTTTAATTAGAAGATACATTAAAAGGAACTCTAGTCAGTGGATTCTGACACCTATGGTCAACAGAAGTTGTTCCGATGAGTAACATACCTACTGACGGGATGAAAGGCTAATCAAATCAACCTTGCTATCCGAGAAGCTACCCTAACTGTTTTGTACTGCTACAGCAAAATAAATCTTATAAATTAAATCTTTTAATAAAACTTCAAGTTATCTCGTACCAGAAAGCTTCAGAATGGGATAGAAAACACTAAAAAATAACCTTACCAACAACTTTTCACTGTTTTTTGTTTTGAAAACCGCTATACCTAAGATATAATTAAGATTTACTCAATAGTATTAATGGATTAATGGGTTGTGACCCATCGAGAATTTCTAAAAAGCTGTGAATGTTCATTTTACCTGTAATTCATTAATGTGTTGCTTATTTAGAATGCATTTCATTAGCAACCTATTCTGGGAGCGACACTAATGCCAGACATAATTAAAACTCCCTAATGTATTTTACAGAAAAAGTACAGTTCACTTACCCATTAGTTTGCGAATTTATTTTTGGGTTCATAGTTTAATCATGTTCGTAAACAGATGCGAGAAGTTTCTAAATGGTCTGTTAAGCCATAAAAAGTATTGATTCGTAAAATTACCACTTTTTTTACAATGATTACTAAAGCATCCCATTCGAGCGAACATATTTGAAATTTAGAAACAGTAGACTCTCGATAAACAAAGATTGAGGGAAAGTAACTTGTCCCAAATAACTAAATTTATGCAAATTTGGATGAAAAATTTCGAGAATGATGTTTGAAGTTTTCAACTGTGTAAAAATAATCTGTAATAGGGCATTAATAATTTAAATATTACAAAAGAAAGAGAATGAATATACATTTTAATGTTATGGAGATTTTTATGTAGAAAAATTGATTCATAAAATTACTACAATTTTTTTTATAATGATTACAAAAGCATTCCCCTTCAAGCCAACATTTCAGACATGTAGAAATAGAGGACTTTTGATTAAACGAGATCGGTGGAAAATACTTTTTCCCAAATAATAGAATTTATATAACATTTGCTAAAAAGTTTTAAAAATGTATGAAATCATTTTGTAATAGGACAGTTATAATTTAATTAATACAACAGAAAGTGAATGAACACAAATTTTAATGTTATTTAGATTTCAAAGTCGTATAATACAAACTAAATTAGAAATTTGGTTTACTTTACTGTTTAGTGAAGAATGAAATGATGGTTTGTATTGGTTTTTAATTTACTCTTTGATGATTTTTACTTCGTAAATTTCTCAAAATCCTTTTTTATTTCAGAACTTGTGTGTTTATCTCCTTGCTGCAAAAAATTATATAACGCCTCTGTTTGTGCTAATGTGTCACGGGAACCTAATTTTTGATAAGATGCATGATTTTTAGGACATTGTAGGAAATTTGTTGCTTCTTTTAAAACTACAATCAACATGAGATACAATATCATAGTCGCTTAAAAAATCATAGAATTTCAATGTCGAAGTTTCGTTAATTTGTTGTACTTCGTTGTCTACATTAAAAAAAGTTTATCTCCCGCAAACCTTCTATGAATTTTCTTTACAAAGTAAAATCTTTTTAACACGTTTGCATAAATTCTTGCTGTAAAAATGCATTTTTTGGGGGAGGAGGCCTCCTGGATTATTAGTAATCGGGACAATAGATCCAAGTTAATCCAGCGTCAACGGGAGATTTAATAGTTAGAGAGTTTTTAAAAAATTGTTGGCAATGAATAAAGATAAAAGTATGTGATTTGTACCAAGTCGATTAAATTAACCCGTATTGCTGGTGATATAATCAAAATAACACTCAAATATTTCACCAATAGATGGCATTGCCGGTTTCCTGCCAAAGAATTATGTTAGGCAGTAAAGCGTTTAATGGTGATCAAGGCAGTAATAGGGGCTTAGAATTTCCGATTACAATGAAGAAAATATTTAATGGTATTTGAAAAATGAAGAAACTAAAACTGTGGTGTAGGCATGTATTGCTACATTTACGTTATGAAAGAATGCAAAAGACCATTGATGAGTTCTGCATTGATCTGAAGGATCGAAAAATTTTAATTCACAGTTTTTTTGTTTCTCAGGTATATCTGTCGTCCATACCAAGAAAAATGTTACTGAATACTGTTAACTGTATGATGTTTCAACTTCTATCTGTTTGCTGAATGAATAAGACCTATTAGCACTTGTAACTACTAAGCAATTTCAACTGTTAAGTTATTTGTTAATTAATTGAAAAACATAGCACCACCTTTCCACCGCCAAGTGAATCATAATCAAGTATTTTCTTACTTTTGTCACAGAAAACTTATCATTCTTTCCTTTCAATTTTTGAAAAGTAGATATTTATCTTTATCCCTTGTCGAATTATTAATTATTTTAGTTTTTCCTTACCTTTGGAAAAGTTAGTTTCTTAAATTTTTGCTTTATTTGACTGTTTTTTGGCATATATTAAAGTGTGCTCAATGGTGGAACATCATTCTTTCATAGCTTTATTAAACTACTAGAAACTATTAATACTGTTATTGAGTGGCGTGCGGTCCATATGTGCAGGGTGTGCACTGCACACCATGATAAAATTATGAGAGACAATAATTTTCTGCACCTATGTCTACCTATCTTTATATGGTATATAATAAATATTATTTATAATATATTCAAATATTATGTTGATTTGCTTGCTTGTATTCCCGCAGTGCGTGCGGTACTAGGTGCTGCACTACGTAGAGCGCAAACGAACATAGGAAGTTCTGATGTGTACGCACTGCGCACTAAATTGAAAATCACGCTTCATATGTATGGGCTACTGGAGAAGAACAGCATACTTTGGCACTGAGGCAAGTGCAGCTATTTTTCCTGCACTTGGCATTCAGAATCATCCGAAGGTACGGTTTATTAAGCATTTTATTAGTCCATTTTTGTTTAGTTTTTTTAAGTGATTAACTGGCCATACGATTTTGCAGACGGTTAATATTTAAATTTATATATTGTAAGATTTTGTTTTCATGGAAATATAAAAGAAGTATTTCATCCATATAAAGTGAAATATTTTAGTATGGTACAGTAATTTCGGTGATGTAATATATTTATTGAAATAATTAGCTGAAAATCAATGTTGTGTTGTTTTAAAGAAACGAATTTTAACAGAACAGTCCTAATTTTATTCACCCTGGTTTTATTTTTAAAAATTGTCTAGATGTTTTTCGCAGAATATATGATTTCCAAATGTTAAAAACAATTAATAAATATAATTTAATCCACTGACCTAACAAAAAAATTCTTATTGTAAATAAAACTTGAACGTGGAATAGATTTTTTTATAAAATATTCCATACACCGCACGCCGCCATGTTTTACGTTTTCTGAATGTATAAGTTTTTCATAGAAGCCCAAATTTTTTTGATGCATATCTCCAAAACAAAAGACATGATTTTGCTTCAGTGCTAGTAGAATTTTGTTTATTTTTTTATAGTTAATGACTCGTAAGTAAATATTTTATTTATTTAAATTTATATTCATAATAAATAACTCATTTGAATGTGAACTAGATGTGAAATAATAAAGATTTATTGGAAAAATCAGTTCTCTGCATTGCAATTAAAATACCCTATATTCTGTTATTTAATGAGAAAAAAAATGACACAGAAAAACTTTGGCTAATATTTATATTTATTTTTCTATTTAATAGTAATATATTCATTTTTAATTCTTAAACAATAAGCAATAATTCTATTCCATTATTGTAAATTTTTCACCTTTTTATTCTTTTTGATCAGTTCCAGATAAATATTCAAATATTTTTCCTTAATAAAATTTATAAATTGAAGACCTAGTACACTTTTATATAGTGTTATACCACGATTGAATTTTATTTATTACTTTTTATTATATAACAAAAGAGTGTTATGAATAACGTACAAGTAAGACATAAGAATAAAATATGTGTTGGAAAGGCTTATCGATAAAAATATCGATACAAATTTTCATTTCGGTAGTAACCGCATTTCTTCCTATGCAAATATATTTTCACTATGAGCCGTGGTATAAATGGAGTTTCCCGGCTAGCTCCTGGGCCCTTTTCTGTAACTCTGATTGTCTGGTACTGCTAAAAATGTTGTCTTAGTAAGTCCGTCGTAAAGAAATACGACGTAATATGTTGAAAACTGCTTTAGTTTATTTTGATATCTTGTTTATATTTTTATCATTCGAGTTGAATGAATAAATGTGTAATCAATGATATGAACTGCGTTGTTGAACTTTCTACGTATCTCCCCTCCACACGCATAACATGATTCTGTGCACTCTGCAAATAAGTTAAAATTTAACCTAACAATATGTAGTTACATTGCCCAATTTAAGTTTTAAGTAGTGTAGTATGCAAGAGGTTTGGTTTGGTTTTGAGCGCGACGGTCTACTGTTTTGCACACGAGGGCTAATGAGACTGGGACCTACAGTTTAAAGCCGATTCCGACGGCTGCAAACATGCATGCCAGCAGCGGGATTCGAACCCGCGAACTCCGGTTCCGAAGAGCAGCGCTCTACCATTCGGCCATCGTTCGGCGTAGTATGCAAGAGAAATTGGGAATAGTGCTTCAAGTAGAAAATTTAGAGTTCAAGTTTAATGGTCAGTATTATATTAACGGTTTAATATTTAGTATTACTTGCATAGCGGTATATAAAATAACTACTGCAGGAATGAAATATAGATACAACAATTATTCTACGGATATTTACTGCTAATATATTCGTAAATATATTCGTTAAACACCTTTGTTTGTTTTATTTATTTATATCGTATGATTTGAGAGAGAAATAAAAGTTATTCAATATTATACCCTTATCTTGGCTTTTAGCTCTCTATATATATAAAAAAAAACACAATTACACACAATTAAATTCGGTATTTTAATTGTCGTACTAGAAACTTATGTATCCAGATTTTTGAATTTTATATATCAGAATATTTAATCTGTTCCTCATAAGTAAATAAAAAAATATTGCTTTTAAGGCAGAAATTTACGAATTTTATTTTCTTCTTTAATTTTATTTTAAAGTATAAAAAGTATTTTTCTAATAGTTTCTTAAGCGATTTACTAATTCGTATAAAAAATAATCATTACTTGAGGATTAACGTTTCGATAACTTATCTTTAATCACGTTCAAGATGTAAATTGATCGCTTATTTTTTAAAAATATTTGCAAGAACAGCATTTAATCCCATTGCCCATTTTCACGTAAAAAACTCGTTTTTTAGATTCACTAAACGAATTGCTAAAGATTCTTAACTCTGATTATTTTTAAAATGAAATGAAAGTTACTTCGAGTCATCCAGAATTTTACACATTATTTAAAGGACGATAATTTTTTTTAACGATAAAGACGCCTTTTTTTATGAGGTTTGCTGTAAATTCCAGTTTTTAGGATAGTGTCAATAAACTGAATCTAAATGTATAAAAAACATAGATTTTTAGTTCTCTTTCATTTTACTCTGCCAAATTAAGTACGAGCATTTTGATAGAAGAGTTTGTGGGTTAGAATTCAAATTTTAACGGGATGTTTGAAATGTTTGCTCAAAATATAAATCACCAGTTTATTTTAAACTTCGTAATTGAATTATTTCATTCACAAGCTTATTGTAAGATATAGAATTAACAGTTATTTCTCTATCGTAAAAATGTTATTCTATTCATTTATTCATTCACTTATTTACTTGATTCTCCCTTCCCTGTCTCTCTTAAGTGCCTTCAACCTTCATCTCACCATCTGTATACTGTCAAAAGGTGAGGCTGAATTTTTATCTACCATATTATGCTACTAGATAGGTTACCCAGGAGTATTGACAGCTGTTTAGAAATTTAATGCAGGGTTCGGCAACCTTGATAATCTACAATCCACGTACGAGAAAGTAGAGTCAATTTGAGGCTCTAGAGTAGTTTAATAGTACCAAAAATTAGCTGTAATTCTGCTTTTGCCAAACAAATTTGAATAATACTACGCACATATCAAAATGCCTGACAGATCGAATAAACGTAAACCTTGTAGAGAATGGTAATTGTTTGTGTTGAATCCTTACAAGCAAGCCACACACAAGAAAGTAGAGTAATACTTGTGGCTCTAGAATAGTTTAATAGTACTAAAAATTCAGCTGCAATACTGCCTTTTCCAAAGAAATTTGAATAATACCGCTCACATATCAAATTGCACGACATATGCCATACATGTAAATCTTGTAGAGAATAATAGTTCGTGTTGAATCCCTACAAGCAAGCCGCATACAAAAAAGTAGAGTCATATTTGTGTCTCTAGAGTAATTTAATAGTACTAAAAATAGCTGCAATACTGCCTTTGCCAAAGATATTTGAATAATGCTGAACACATATAAAAATGCACGACAGATGCCATACAAGTAAACCTTGTATAGAATGATAATTGTTCGTGTTAATTCCTTACAAGCAAGCCACATACAAGAAAGTAGAGTCATATTTGTGTCTCTAGAGTAATTTAATAGCACTAAAAATTAGCTGCAATACTGCCTTTGCCAAAGAAATTTGAATAATGCTGAACACATATCAAAATGCACGACAGATGACATACATGTAAACCTTTTAGAGAATGATAATTGTTCGGGATGAATCCCTACAAGCAAGACACATACAAGAAAGTAGAGTCATACTTGTGTCTCTTGAGTTGTTTAATAGTACTAAAAATTTGCTGCAATACTGCCTTTGACAAAGAAATTTGAATATTGTGAACACATATTAAAATTCCCGACAGACCGAATACATGTAAACCTTAAGGAGAATGATAATTGTTTGTGTTGAATCCCAACAAGCATGGCACATACAAGAAAGTAGAGTCATATTTGTGTCTCTAGAGTAATTTAATAGCACTAAAAATTAGCTGCAATACTGCCTTTGCCAAAGAAATTTGAATAATGCTGAACACATATCAAAATGCACGACAGATGACATACATGTAAACCTTTTAGAGAATGATAATTGTTCGGGATGAATCCCTACAAGCAAGACACATACAAGAAAGTAGAGTCATACTTGTGTCTCTAGAGTAGTTTAATACTACTAAAAACTAACTGCAATACTGCCTTTGCCAATGAAATTTCAATAATAATACTGTGCACATATCAAAATTCCCGACAGACCGCATACATGTAATCTTAAGGAGAATGATAATTGTTTGTGTTGAATCCCAACAAGAAAGCCACATACAAGAAAGTAGAGTCATACTTGTGGCTCTAGAGCAGTTTAATAGTACTAAAAATTAGCTGTAATTCTGTCTTTAACAAAGAAATTTTTGAATACTACTGCGTACATGTCAAAATGCACGACAGAGCGAATACATGCAAACCTTGTAGAGAATGATAATTGTTCGTGTTGAATCCCTACAAGTAAGCAACAAACGATAAAGTAGAGTTTTAAAAATGGCTTTAGAGTAGTTTCACAGTACTAAAAATTAACTGCAATATTACTTTTGAGAAAGAAATTTGAATAATATTGTGCACATATCAAAAGGCACAACAGATGCCATACATGTAAACCTTGTAGAGAATGATAATTGTTTGTGTTGAATCCCTACAAGCAAGGCACATACAAGAAAGTAGAGTCATACTTGTGTCTCTAGTTTAATACTACTAAAAACTAACTGCAATATTGCCTTTGCCAAACAAATTTGAATAATACTGCATACATTTCAAAATGCCCGACAGACCACATACATTTAAACCTTGTAGAGAATGATAATTGTTCTTGTTAAATACCTACAAGCAAGCCACATACGAGAAAGTAGAGTCATACTTGTGGCTCTAGAGTAGTTTAATAGTACTAAAAATTAGCTGTAATATTGCCTTTGCTAAAGAAATTTGAATAATACTGCGCACATATCAAAATGCGCGACAGATCCCATACATGTAAACCTTGTTGAGAATATGTTTGTTCCTGTTGAATTGCTAGTAATTAATTGACTACATCTTAGAAGGAACAAATAGCAATTTTTACTCGAGCGCGAAGAGTTACTCTCTTCATTTCCCAACTTGACTGAATAATGGGCGAATGGCAGGGTTTTGCTCATCGGTATCTGAGATCGAGGATTCGAAACTTGCTAATGACATCATGGCAATATGAGTGTAATTCAAAATTGGAGAAGCGCTACTTAATGGTGTGTCCAGCTTTGCGGCAAGCTCAGCTGTACGATTATTTCATATTTATTACAAATCACCCAATTAAAATAAATTCCCAGTCCCAATGTAGTTTTGAAAAAAAAATCCTAATGATCATTACAATTTTTATACACTTATTTAACTTGAAAATGAAAAATAGAAAATATAAAAAAAGTGTATTAACATTTTATAATGCATTACGTAATACGTATTAGGGACTCTACAGTAAACAAAATTTAAAAATAATTGTAAAAAATAAACACATTTTTGTTAACGATGGCGATATTTGAGAAGCTGAAAAACGTTATAAAAGCTCATTTGTAGAATTCCTTTACTTTTATTACAAATTATCCAAAGGATTTGAATTTCCATTCCCAATGCAGTTTTGAAAAAAGCTAAACGATTAAGATATTTTCTTATCCATATAAAAGTATTTTGCGAAAAATGAAAAATTTCATGAAAGGAAAATGAAAAATGACATAGTTTTAAGTTAATAACAGAATGGCAAAAAACAAAGTTAATATTTTAAAAACAGGTAATTTGGGAAAATTTGATGTATAAATTTTATACCAAATATTAGGCGAAAAGGGAATATTAAAACACAATTATAAAAAAAATTTAAAAAGTGGTTATAAAAATTGATGCGGAATAGTGAAAATTAATGTTCATTTGTAAGAGTGAAATGCATAGCTATTGTGATGGATAAAATTATAGACATAAAGTTTTACATTATTATATGAACTATGTAATTTGAGTTTTTTTTAATATCAATAAATCTGCACATCGTCATTTTAATTGATTCCGAATACCAGCAAATATTAAAAAAAATTCAGCTTAAAATAATTTACTGATAGCTTTCTCCAGGAATAAAATTATCTTTTATCCTAGGAATTTATTTATAAATTATTTTATTAATAAAATAGTCAAAAATTAAAATATATGCAATATAACCGAGTCTCGTGCTATGATGCAAATTTTAAAATGAAACAAAGTGGAGAAGTAAATCAACCCCATCAGTAAAGTTAAAAATATCCTGTTGCGATAGCTATTTTTTAAATTAATTTTTCTCAAAATGAACATTTAAATGCATTCAGATTTTTACAGCTCATTACTTGATATGCACATCCCACAGAAAAGTCACTAAACAATAAAATAAATTCTTGATACATCTCCATGCAAAAAGGTTGCCAGAAATTAACTACTTTATTTCTCCTCACTGTTTCAAATATGTTTTTAAATGGTTAAGGAAGAAAAATTGCTTGCAGAATAGAAAAAATTATGCTTCTAAAAAGCATACATGTTTTGGTAGAATGATAATTGTCATACAAAAAAATCAATAAAATTAAAGTCATACTTGTGTCTCTTTTTTACAATAAAAAAAAATATAACTATCCTCCGAGTAATTAATTTTTTATGAAAAAAAATATTAAAAGATAAACAACCGAGACGAATACTAGAATGGAAATTTTAAACTCAAATGGAACTGAGAAAAAACCGACATGATGGTCACAACTAAGGATAATTTATTTAAACTGTTATTACGTTTTGAAATGAATAATTTTCCAAAATAAACATTCAAATTCATCCAGATTTCGGAGGCATTTTACTTGATATGTGCATTCAAAGCATCATTGGAAATAGGACTAATTCATATGCTGTAAAACTATATACATGAAAGGTAAAGTTTTCGTGTATAGTAATTAAAATTTGAATTTTAATAGTTTTATTGAAATCTTTTAACACTAGATTGCCCAAGGCAGTCATTTTGACTGTTTTTTAATTTCAATTAGAAAAACAATTATGAAATATAATGACACAATTTCTTAGAATTTCGTGACTTTTTCTATAACATGTAAATGGGTTTATGAATAATTGTAGTTATTTCCGCCCTCCTTTATTATATAATATCAAAAATTAATTTTAAACAAATTTCTTAACATATTTGTTATTTTTTCACAATGCAGTCATTTTGACTGTTTTTGGGCAATATAGGTATACAAGAAATCTCGGGCAATCTAGTGTTAAAAAACACATCATTTTTAAAATACAAAAATACAATTAAATTTTTTACTATTTCAATTAAAAGTAAAATATTAACTTTATCCATTTATAAAAAATCTCCATTTATCACGCGCATTTTTATTTTTATTTATAAAAAGGATTGGTTTTAAAATATGTGCAACGTTTTAGTACATAACATAAAAACATAAATGCTATTACGTTATGTTTTAAATTCATAAAAAATGGGAAAAAAACAACTCTGGTGATGAGGTTAAAAATATTTTGTTTAAATCGCTATTATATCGAATTTACTATTGTATTGTATTGAAAAAAATCTGAGGGTTAATAAGGAAAATATTATGATAAAGCAGTTTTGAATATGGACATAAAATTTTTACCAAAATTAACATTCGAATGAATCCAGACTTAGACAACTCGTTTTTTTAATATGAACATTATTTAGAAAGAGAACTGAACAATAAAAATAATTCTAGAGGCATCTCAAAATAAACCCAGTGTCAGATGTCTTTTGCTTTATATCCTTCTCTGTGGCAGCATATATTTTTGAATGAAAAATATTGAGAAAAGTCCATATGTGCAGCCGAAATTTCACATATAATCATAGCAATAGTATTTTAAGTTATTTTAAAGCAGTACAATAGCATAACATTCTTTGCTGTAATTATTCTTTTTAATTTTCCAATTTAAAAACAAATATTACTAATTTATAATTTTGACATTAAAAACTCAATTATACGCCGTTTTAATTTTATTTGTAAGTTAGACTGATCTTGACTTAAAATTAGTATCCTAATTTTCTATACGGCTCTCATGACTTCTGCATGATTCACTTAAACATTGAGACCTGTTAGAACTAATTGTACTATACATGTATGCATCTCCAGATCCTCAAAAGTGCCAAATAAGATTCTTTTCATGGGAACCCGTATCTTACTGAAGAAAGAATCTTACTTTATTGTAAGAATACTGGCAGATCACTTGCCGTAATTCTAATTTTCAAGTTGGTAACATAAAAGAGTTTTAAAAAGGATTTCATTTTCAACTGTTTTTTTAATTTATGTGGATTTAATATCTCAGTTTTGTCAAGCCTAGCTTCAATTAATCAAATATGGGCTAATTTTCTTTAAAAATTAAACATCCATGAAAAATTGGTCTTAAATAGTAAAATTAAAAAAACTAAAAAAAAACCCGATGGAAAATAAATTTTTTAAAAATACGTAAAAATTTCTGGATGAAATTTTTAAAAAAAATTATATTTTTTTTTTACTTTAAATTATAAACATCCATTGTCGACTAATTCATATAAAAATGATAAAAAAAAAAAAAAAGGTATACTGTTTTTATTTATTGTTTTATAATAGATATTTTAAATAACATTAATAGATTTTTAATTTTTAATACACATAATTGAATTTTAGAAGATATTCATATAAAGAAAATAATTATTTTAAAATAAAAAATAAAATATTTTTTAAACAATTTTTATTTTTTTATAAAAATTTTTTATTTACAAATATTAGTTATAGATTATTATAATTTTAAACAATGTTTTAAAAATAAAAAATTAAAAAAAATATTATTTTAAAAAATAAAATAAAAATTTAAAAAAATTTAAAAAAAAAACCATAAACAAAAAAAAAAAAAACAAATTTTTTATTTATAAAAAATTTTTTAAAAACAAAGATTAAATATCACGTTTATATTTTAAATATTAGTTTAAAAATAAATATTATTTACATAAAACATATAAAACACTCTGTTGAAGATTTAAAATATATTTTTTTTTTAGAATTTTTTTTTTATTGAAAAAAATTTGTTAATATTTAGAATTTTTGTATAAAATATATATTAAATTTTTAATTCATAAAAAAAACAAAAACAACTTTCGAATGATTAGAAATTGTAAAATTTAATTGAAACTATTAAAGAAAATTGGAAAGAAAAAAAAAAAATCTGTCTAAGTGATAATAAAAATATTTCTGTTAAAACATTTTATATTTTAAAAGTTATATTCTTCCTTAATATATTTAAATAAAAAAAGATATTTTATTGTCAGAATGCTAGATTTTGCCGTAATTATATTTTATTATTTCTTTAAAAAAAAAAAATACATTATTTTGATATAAAAAAAAACCAAAAATGATTATTTTTTTTTTTTTAAATTTATATAAATTAGATAAATTATTAAAAAATTTTAAAAAAAAGCCAAATGCTTTAAATTACTTTTTGTAATAATAAATATAAATGAAATAATTTTAAAAATTATAAATGATAAAAAAACTGAAAATGAAAATAACTTGAAATAAAATTTAAAAAAAGGATATTAAAAAATTTAAAAGTCATACAAAAAGTTGTCAGTTCATTAAAATATGGCTAAGAAAAAACATAGAAAATTGGTCTTAAAAATTTAAGACAAATGAATTAATAAAAATATTTATTGAAATTATTTGAAAAAAAAATAAAAAATAAAATAAATATCTTAACATTTTTATATAATAATACAAAAAAGTCTAAAAAATGGTAAAAAATGAAAAAAAAATGATTTACTTATGTTTTTAAATGAAAGATATAAATTATTAAAAATAAAAATAAGCTATTAAATCTTTTTTTAATCTATTTTTTAAAAATTTCCCAAGACAAAGACAAAATGCAAATTTGTGAAACTGTAAAAAAAATTTACCTGATTTTAAATAAATTTCTGTATTTTTAAAAAAAAAAAACATAAATAAAAAAAAAATCTCAAAAATTAAACGATTTCTATAAAGACGTTTTTATATCTCCTCTCTCTGAGTCAGCATATATTTTGAATGAAACATTTTGAGAAAAAAAGTGCACAAGCACAGCAGGAATAAAGTTTTGAAACAAAGGTCTAGAAAAATAAAACATGAAACACTAGGAATCAGTCTGAAAGTATGTTTTTTTCCGGAATCAAACTGGAAATTCGTAGAAATGCTGACATTTAAAAGAGTTCACGTTTAGCTGATCTGTCTTTTTTTACACCGTAAAGATCGATAGTTTTCAGTGAAATTATTATCTTCTGCTGAAGTAAGCGCCTTGTGATTGTGACAGTTTTGAAATATTTAGAATATATTTATCTGTTAGTGATTGAAATTTGAAATATTTCATTGTGTATTGATATGAGTAAAACGATATTCTTAACTATGTTTCTACGAATTTCTAAATTGTTAAAACTTATACTTTATACTAATAAATGAAATTTAGCATCCTTTAAACCAGGACTTCGAACCGGAACTGAACCAAAACCCCAAACCTGAAAAAACCGCTATCTGTTAGTGATTGAAATATGAAATATTTCGTTGCATACAGAAATAAGAGTAAAACAATATTCTTAACTATGTTTTCACGAATTTCTAAATTGTTAAAGCTTATGCTTTATACTAATAAATGGAATTTAGATCCTTTAAACCAGGGCTTCGAATCGGAACTGAATCAAAAACCCAAAACCTGAGAAAACCGTTATCTGTTAGTGATTGAAACTTGAAATATTCTACTGCGTATAGAAATAAGAGTAAAACAATATTCTTAACTATGTTTTCACGAATTTCTGAATTGTTAAAGCTTAGGCTTTATACTAATAAATGAAATTTAGCATCCTTTAAACCAGGGCTTCGAATCGGAACTGAAACAAAAACCCAAAACCTGAAAAACGGTTATCTGTTAGTGATTGAAATTTGAAATATTTCATTGGTATAAAAATAAGAGTAAAACAATATTCTTAACTATGTTTTAACTAATTTCTAAATTGTTAAAGCTTATGCTTTATACTAATAAATGAAATTTAGCATCCTTTAAAATTTGAAATATTTCATTGGTATAGAAATAAGAGTAAAACAATATTCTTAACTATGTTTTTACTAATTTCTAAATTATTAAAGCTTATGCTTTATACTAATAAATGAAATTTAGCATCCTTTAAACATAGGCTTCGAATCGGAGCTGAACCAAAAACCGAAAATGTGAAAAAACCGTTATTTTGGTCTGAATGAACTGAACTGAATGAAAAAAATATTGGTTTATTTTGGTTCGATATAATTCCAATCCTTTTGTTTCTGTAATCATCTTATCAATATTTTATAATTTAGCTTCAAATATATAATTATCATCATTACATGTACATTTCCTGTTTTGATGCCCATAAATACTTTTCGGTTTTAGTTTTGCATGAAACTACTTGTAGAATGCAGATTAAATTCAGTTGAATGTTCAGATGTCAAATACTATTTTGATAAAAGATAATAATGCCAATGCTCATAAATACTTTTCGGTTTTAGTTTTGCATGAAACTACTTGTAGAAGGTACATTAAATTCAGTTGAATGTTCAGATGTCAAATGCGATTTTGATAATAGATAATAATAACAATGCTCACCGCTCGTATCGTATATGCTGGTCAATTGTGTAAGTTCACATAGTGTACCAATTAAAAAAATAGAATAAAATATTCTAATTTTTGATTGAATTACAAAGTTTTGTTATGATACAATTATAATTCTAGTACAAATTTGAATATACACTAA
>CM063505.1:142779934-142792434 GCA_032207245.1 Pardosa pseudoannulata
TTAATAAAAATATCAACATTCTAAGCAATGACGTACACAGAATTTTTTCAAGGGGGGTGGGGGGTGGGGTTCATAATTTTCTGAAACTATTAAAAGAAATTCGAGTATGTAATAAAGCACAATTATTTCCCTAATTTAGACACCTAGACAATTTCGACTTTTTATTAAGACACCATTGTTTAGTTAAATTTTGATTTGATTTTTTAACTTTAAAAACAATTTTTTTTTTATAATTTGAGGTAAAATATTTTATTTTCATTAAAAAGTAGGAAATAATCAAGCCAGAAAAACTACTCATAATGTAACATCTACCTAAATAATAATTGTATAAATGTATATATTCTATAGCAGGGGTAGGCAACGTGGCGTTCGCGGGCGCCATGGCGCCCCCGATCTATTTTTAATGCGCCCTCGCTGAACTAATGTAAATGTATGATAGCCAGAGCGATTTACTTAATCTTGTCAAATGGCGATATACAGCAAGTAGTCAGTTGATTTTAGGACATTCAAATGCAAGTTAGTATTGTTGAAATCCCATCTATTGAAAAAATCATTATCACATATCCCAAATATAAAATATACTGTTGAGAGTTTAAATTTAAATAACGAAAAGTTTACTGCTACATCATATTTGGAAATTATAGATAATCTAATAGAAGAGTTTTCTTCTAGATTTGACGATTTTGCAGCATTAGAACCCGTTTTAAGATTTTTCATAAATCCATTCAATGTTACTGAAGATGATGTCCTTGAATTAGTTTCAGTGTATTTCGAGCTACATAATATCGAAGACCTAGAATTAGAAATAATAAACTTGCAAAGTGATATTATTTTAAAAGCGCATAGTAATGATAAAATGTTTTGGAACTTAGTCGATGAAAATAAGTATCCTATTTTAAGGAAATGTGCGCTAAAAATTTATTCATATTGTGCAACATACAATTGCGAGTCTTTGTTCTCAAATGTGAAAAATTTGAAATCAAAATACCGAACAAGGATTAATTACTCACATTTAGATAATTGTATAAGGACCGGAACCTCTAAATATATCCCCAATTATAAGAAATTAGCTGAAAATATGGACACCCAAGTTTCACACTGAATTATATGTATCATTATGTATGACACCAACAAAATAAAGTTATAAAAAATCTGTTTTTTTAATGCCTATTTATACCTGTTGATTATCTGTAAAATATGCGCCCTTGGTGATTTTCAAATTTAGTATTGCGCCCTTAAGGACAAACAGGTTGCCGACCCCTGTTCTATAGAAAACCAATGAATTTGACCACAAAATAAGAAAAATAACTTACCATATAATAACTGTATAAATGTGTATATTCTATAGAAAACCAATGAATTTGACAAAAAAATAAAAAAAAATTACTTACCAACAAATAGGGAATCAAACCAGTATACAAACACTCTAAAAATTTATTGATTTATACAGTAAGCTGCCAAACGATGGCCGATTGGTTAGGGTGCTGGCCTTCGGTACCGGAGTTCATGGGTTCAAATCCCACTGTGGCATGGATGTTCGTAGCCATTCGGAATCGGATTTAAGCTGTAGGTCCTGGTCTCATTAGCCCTCATGTTGCAAAAAGTAGACCGTAGCACTCAAAACCTAGCCAAACTAAGTCAAGTATGCAGTAATCAAGGGGAGGGGTTAAACCCCTAAACCCCAATTGCGAACGCCTCTGATTCTAAGTCTAATTGTTTACAAGTTATTCCAGATAATACGTGCGTATTTAAAGATGTACATAGTTCATAAAAATATACCCAAAATGAATTTAAGGACTGTAAAAATGTATATTTAAAGTTTTAAATTTAAGGTTTCTTTGTACTACAGGGATACGACTTAACTAGTCAAAATATAATGGCATGATGAATATGGGTATTTTAGTAAAAATCTGAACCAAAAGTTTTAACAGTGACACAAATTCCTTTAACAAGGAGGCAAAGAGAAACAAAGCCTTGCAAATAAGTTAACTACGAACTGTAAGATTGCAGTCAACACTGAAAGTGGGTTAGTGTAATATTAGAGCGATCAGAACAGTATTAAAATTTCGATATTTAATTTCATATGCTGTCAGCGGATTTAGATTCTCTCGGATGCTCCTCGGTGAAAGATAATATCAATAAATCAATTTGACTAAAGGTTTCAAGTTTGGATTTAGAAAACTGAATTTCTTATCGGAATTTGCTCTTTGCTAAATTTGAAATATTGACTTCGTATTTCCAATATTAAGTATGAAAATCAATATTCAGATAAGGACTGACTGAAAGTCAAGTATGTAAAAGTATTTTAGCCGAAAGCTAAAAATTCACTTCAAGATAAGGAATTTTTTACTTACCCAGGTAACCTGTGATAAAAAAAATAACTGAATTTCCATGTATATGTATTTTCAAATACCGAATTGCAACTAAGTGCTAGGCTGAAATCAAATTCAAGATTTCGATCTGTTCTGTTCTTATAGATGATATTATTATTCTTTATTTCACCTTAAAAGATAATTTAAATGCTATCTGAGACATTTATAGTTCATAAACTTTTTCAGTTTTTATATTGAAAGTGTCTTTTATTTTTCTGAAAAGTAGTACTGATATAAAGGTCATTCCCTAGTACGATTGCTAAGTAATAATTATATTTTACAGGTATACCTGCAGCATAAAATGTGCTTTTATTCTTGTTTTACTGGAAAGGAATTGGCACACAGATGACACTTTAATGAAGATATTTTCATGTTCCTTCATTACATATTTCCCTCATGTATTGCATATTTGAACCTACATTTTGAACCTTTTCCCCCCACATTACCCCTAGCAGATGCAGCGCTGTTTTCGCACGACAGCAGCCTTTCTCTTTAAACAGAGCCACCCCCGATCTGGGATTAGATTTTAGACCGAACATCCAATTCTGGCCAAATGCCCTTCAACCTTTTTGCCATGATTTGAGCATAACAGCTCGTATTCTGACAGTTGCCGTAGCCATAAATTTTCGATTTGGGTGACAACAGCTTTTTTTGAAAAGTGCCGGGTTGTGGTGCTTTTTCAAACTCCGCTCTGCATCATCCTTGGCGAATTTTGACCACCTTGGATGCGCCTCCCTACGATTGGACTTTTCGTTCTCCGAGCTCCTTGTCTCGGCTTTTCATTGGTCAGAGCCGAGGGAGCCCTACGTCTCCTTGAGAACGCGGGGTTTCCTTGGCGCCTGGCAACCAACTTGCTGTCGGTGTGAGCGCAGTCTAGGAGTTTTTGTAGTATGGAGAGACAGAGAGAAGAAAATTTTAAGAACCTTGCGACGCGTTTTTTTTTTCGGAACCTTTTCCGTTGGAGCCCATTTAAATTTTTTTGGCCTTGATACTGCGACGTTCCTAGAGTTATATTTTTTAAAATCCCCAACGAACGCAACAAAATAATCTCCGTAATATTTCTAAATAACGAACAAAATAAATCTCCGTTGGCTAAATTGAATTTATAGCAGAAGTGATATTATCTATTTGTAGATTATAAAATGAAAAAATTACATAAGATCGAATACTAAATATAAGGATGTGTCTCCATCAAGTCAACGTCTGATTTTTTTATTTACCTTAGGTGACTCTCTTTACTAGAGCTCCGACTCTTCATCACTTATATCATCTTACATAAAGCCCCGTCTCTCGACTTCAGCATATATCATAAAGGTCCGACTCTTCATTAAGACAAAAAGACAGAAGAGGAGTAACTAAGAAAATTGAAGTAAAATCAGATATTATTTAATTTTTAGATATACTTAGGGGGATACATCACTTTTAAGTAGTTTTATATAGATTTTTTCATTGATTGCATTACCTTTTTTTTTAAAAAAAATTATTATCGTAAATGTATGGGATTTTTAGTATTTGTTCCCTTTTTAACTAAATTAGTTTTGCTAAATTTACCTTGTTTCTAAGAACTTTTTATATAAATGGTAAAACAAGAGATTGTTTGAAAAATTGTAAAAAAAATTCTGATACAATGTGCACAGACTTTAAATAGCAGAATTCATTACAGACAATAACAGAGTTTCATTAATAATTTTTGCTTTGTTTGTAAACATTAATGTTAGGTATAATTCTATTATGTATAATTCTATCCTATTTAAATTTTCAAAAATAAATATAACACTAGAGGATTAAATTTTCAAAAAATCTAAAAATGATATTTAAAAATTCCAAATACTATAAATTCTAAATTACTATATATTCTAAATGATCTAAACAACAACTTTAAAAAGTAGGTACACTTTATTTAAATTTTTAGAATACTTAAGGGGTGCATAACTTTTAAGTAATTTTATATAGATTTTTTTCATTGATTTCATTATCATATCTTTTTTTTAAAATTATTATCGTAAATGTGTGGGATTTTTAGTATTTGTTCCACTTTTTAACAAAATTAGTTTTGCTAAATTTATCTTGTTTCTAAGAAATTTTATATAAATGGTAAAACAAGAGATTGCTTAAAAAATTGTAAAAAAAAATTCTGATACACTGTGCACAGACTTAAAATAACACAAACCGAGTGTCATTAATAATTTTTGCTTTGTTTGTAAACATTAATCTTACGTATAATTCTATTATGTATAATTCTATCCCTATTTGAATTTTCAAAAAGAAATATAACACTAGGGAATTAAATTTTCAAAAAATCTAAAAATGATATTTACAAATTCCATTTCAAATACTATAAATTTTAAATTACTATATATTCTAAATGATCTAAACAACAACTAAAAAAAGTAGGTACAGTTTCAGGATACATCTATTATGTATTTATTGTGAAAACGTGAAATCAATATATGCAGTAGTTTTTTCCTTATAGTGCAAGCAAGTTAAAAACACCATAAGAATATTTTATAAAATAAGAATGAATTTATGAAATAAAAGTATATTTTTGCTAGGTGCCAACTCAAGGAGTGAGATAGATTTTTTTTGTTTATAACATTTTTATATAAAAATCAATTTTTTAAAAGTTTTGCAATTATTTGCTTTGGTATTTAAATATTTTAATTATGTAGCTACAAAACTAATATTATAATTGTATCATTTAGAATCTTCTAATTTTTATTACTTATCGGTGTTAATAACTTGATTTATAATAATAAAAATAGAATGAAAATGTACTTCACAAAATTAAATTATATGAATAAACTTCAGCATCAAATGTACGTTTATCTAAAATTAAAAATTATTTGCAAATATTCACTTACTTTATGCTACAGAAAAGACATAATTTACATCAGGAATATATTTCGTTTATCATATATTCTAACTTGCCATGTTGTCATAACTGTTTCTCGTGCCACTTCCGAGACGAATGCAACATCTTTAGTTTATAACATAATACCGTCATTACTTGCCATGTTGTCATAACTGTTTCTCGTTCCACTTCCGAGACGAGTGCAATAGGTTGACAGTCCTGTTGTACTAAAATAATCTGAAGTTTCTTTGCCTATAGTCTTTGTCCAAAATTTGCTACAGATCTACAGTTTTGGTGTAAAATACATATACTGAATTTCATTTACCTAGCTATGTTAAGTTGAAAGTCTAACAGAAATTAAATTTTGTATCTAAAAACATGTATAAAAAAATTCAGAAATTTTATATTTGAACAGAAGAAAACAACTTCAGTCTAATTTTATCATCTACTGAAAGACTAAATTGCAAACATCAGTAAAGTAAATCAAGAAAAGTAACGAACAACATAGTCAATTTTATCATCGTGCCATATTTAATCTTTTCGAAGATCAGTTAGGTCTTATATTGTCAACTGATGCATTAAATAAAATCTATGTTTCATAAGAAAATGTTTTAAATAATGAATACATTCATTTTGAAGAAATTGTCATAAAACTGTTTTTATTATGTATTATTCAGGTCAATATTTAATTTTATAATCTTAATAAAGTCTCATTTCTAACTTGAGACAGATCAATAATTTAGTTTACTACCGAAAAAAAAAATAATACTATAAAAAATAGAATTTCATAAAAATTATATTAACCAATGTTGTTTATAATGTATAATTAGATAATCAATAATATTATTTACAGCATATCGTATTCCATACAACGTGAATCAGATAAGTGACATTCTATCAGCAACTACAGCATAATCATACAATACTATAAAAAAGTTGTACTTTCAAAATTTTAAATTTTTTAGAGCATATTTTCAATTTTTTTTTTATACATACGAGACAGAATATTACTCAAGTACAAAATAATTAGAGGTAGCAATGATACGAAATATTAAAAAATAAATTTATTGCCATAAAGTACGTCTTTTCACTATTTGATATTATACAGTCAGATAAAAAAATTTTAAAATTTAAAGTTATTTGCAATTCAATTAAAATACAATATGTATTAAAACAGATCATATACAAAATTATTTAAAACACAATATTTATTTAGGTGTATTATTCGAGCCCTTTAAAGTACAATATGATTTATTTAAAACAATGTCTTTAACATAATCATTATAAATGAATTATATAATAAAATATTGGGGTATGTCTTTCTTAAACTAAGTATTTGTTTTAAATTAACGAACACTACATTCATCTTGGGAAAAAATATACCACAAAAACAGTAAAACAGTATTTATTTAGGTGTATTATTCAGCTCCATTAAAGTACATTTTGACTTATTTGAAACAATGTCTTTCACATACTTAAAAATTATGAATAAAATATTCGGATATGTCTTTCATATGAAAGTATTTGTTTTAAATTAATGAACACTACATTCATCTTGAGAAAAAAAATATACCACAAAAACGGTAAAACAGTTTTATTTAGGTGCATGATTCAATTCCATTAAAGTACAATATGATTTATTTAAAACAATGTCTTTCACATCATTATAAAATATCAATAAATTATTCAGATATACCTTTCATAAGAAAGTAGTTGTTTTAAATTAATAAACGCTAGATTCATATTGAGAAAAAAAATATACCACAAAAAAAGTAAAACAGTTTTTATTTAGGTGTACGATTCAAGTCCGTTAAAGTACAATATGATTTATTTAAAACACTGTCTTTCACATCCTTATAAATTATCAATAAATTATTCAGATATGCTTTTCATAAGAAAGTAATTGTTTTAAATTAATAAACGTTACATTCATCTTGAGAAAAAAAATGTACCACAAAAACAGTAAAACAGTCTTTATTTAGGTGTATGATTCAAGTCCATTAAAGTACAATTTGACTTATTTAAAACGATGTCTTTCACATACTTAAAAATTTTAAATAAAATATTCGGGTATATCTTTCATAAGAAAGTAATTGTTTAATTTAATGAAAACTACATTCATCTTGAGAAGATAATATACCATAAAAACAGTATTTATTTAAATATGTTATTGAAGTCCATTAAAATAAAATATGATTTATTTAAAACAATGTCTTTCACATACTTAAAAATTATAAATAAATCACATAAAAGTAAAATATGAACAACCAATCCAATCGTTAAGATTCTTTGATGACACTCATTTTAAGGCTCTTTTTTATAAAATCCCTTTTAATGGTCTAAGGATTAGATATGGAAGAATAAGTTTCTTTAATGTTTCCAGTACTGAAATTGTTAGAAAAAAATTTCTCTTAAAACTTTTTGAAATGCAAATGAGGCTCCGATATATTAATGTTGGCTTGTGACAGATTTTATACTTTCGTAAAGTCTTTGGAACTTTTGTTTCTTTAGAAGCGTGTGAAAGACTTGGATCTCATTTTATCATAATTAAACTTTTATGAGGGGGATTTTATTTTTGTAATATGGTGTTTTAAGTAGCTGGTTAAATCTCCCCAAAATTAATGCATAAGACAAACGCAGATTCCTAGTTACGAATTATTAGTTTCCCAGTTTATTTGTTGTATAAAATATTTTTCTTAAGAGGATCGAACACGTTCAACTGATGATTTAACAGATTCTGAAAGAAAACTTAAAGCTGTTGGAAAGAAAAATAATCTTTGTTACTGCATCATTTTCTAATTTATGCTACAAAGTGGGTGATCATTATGTGCTTATTGGTTTTTAAAGATTTGAATCAATGCACGAAATAAATATGCTTTTCTGCTTAACTGTATTGTTTTACATCTTTATAAAATAAATGATAGAATATTCTCAATTAAGTGAAATCCAACTTTTATATTTCTAATGGTGTTGTGGGTGTATTGAATCGAAATATTTTAAATGCATTTCGGTATGAGATATTAGTATTTTTGTTTGAAACTCTTTTATCTTTGTTCTAAATGACTTGTTGTTTCTCATGCCACTTGGACAAACCAAGCACGATTGAGCTTGCAAGCTCTCGTATTAAAGCCAAGAGGCTCGCCTTTCTGCAGTGCTAGCGTTAAACAAAAACTCCAAATAAATGTAAAAATACAGCAAGTCGCCCTATGCGTCAAGGAGATTTAAATTTTAATGGTAACATTACTATGTGTTATAGGAGGAAGTAGGCAGCAGTGGCACTAACAAATGACTTAGTATCCTAATGCACATACGTATAGTAATAAAATGATGGATCATATTTCATTAAAAGTATAAGTAATGTACATTTTTTAAATTTGTGCCACTTTCTTAAATGTCATGCATAAATTTTAATATCTTAATATCTCTTCAGATTGTTTTATTCAAAAAGGGATATTCTACAAAATTTGAGTCTTTTTGACATTTTATTGATTTATTCAAAAAAGAAAATTCCTAGAATATTTTTATTTAAATTATTTTTTGAGCATTAAAACAAAAGACTTACTATATATTGCCAAAATACTTTTGTACCATTTAAAATGTTCTTTTATAAATTTAGATTTTAGGTGTTTTATTGCTTCATGTCTTTGAAAATAAGTAAAATATTCATATTTTTAGTTTGATTTTACAATGCACTTTAATGTCCATTAAGAGTTTTTTTTCTCTTATTTGAAATATTCATTTGAAAGTTTTGATTTTAGTTTTATACCATTCATGCATCATAAAAAAGATAATATATTTCTTTATGTTAATCCTAGTTCTGTGATTCCTTCAAAGAATTATGGTGACTTCGTAGTTTTCTGAAATATTTTTCTTGTAATTGAATATTTCTTTTATAAATTTTATATTAATTATTTCCTGGTATTTTTACTTGCTTTTAAAGAAATAAAAGTTACGACTGTTTATATGACTCATTTAAAGGATTAAGCACTTTTTTGTTTTTTTTAATAAGATATTTTTCTCTCCATTCGAATTATTATTATTTTTAATTGATTTATATTTTATTGTTTACCCTTTTTTATAATACACTGATGTGCAAAATTAAGAAAATTTGCATATTTTGTTGAATTTTAGGAAAACAACTGACGAAATGCACAACCACTACATCTTGTAAAATATGCAAATCTTGTCTGCTGAATACGTAAGATCACACAGTATGTTGTTATTGCTTATCCCCTTGGACATGAGTCATGAGTCATAGGCTACTCGAATTAAGTCAAGGCCTTTCGTTTTTATGGAAACGACTTTGCTCAAAGTGGTTTTTCGTAATTTAGAATCAGAAAAACAGCAGAAGACTACCAGACTTGATCTTCCGCCTCTAGAGGAGTCGTTTAAGAACGTGGAGAATATTATTGCCCACAAACTTACTTTACACCCAGTCACCCATAATGAACACGAATCTCAGGGTGGTTCGAGCCCAAAGTGGATCTTTATAATTTAGAAGCATTGAACTAGCAGAATACTACCAGAGTTGGCCTTCCAACCCTAGAGGAATAGTTTGAGAACTTAGAGGACATTGTGCCCACGAGCATATTTTACACTCCCCAGTCACCCTTAACGAATACTGCGGATATCAGGCCTTTTAGAGCACAAAGGGGAACTTGTAATTTAGAAGCAGGGGACTATCAGAAGACTATTAGACTTGACCTTCCACCACTAGAGGAATCGTTTGAGAACTTGGAGGACATGAACATATTTTACATGCCCCAGTCATCCTTAACGAACACGGCGGATCTCAGGCCAGTTCGAGCCCCGAATTCGCAATCTTTCATTTATGAGATCGCTGCCTTTGCCGACTGAGCTATTGCGGATCACAAATGTGTGTGGGTGGATCCAGTAGAAAATCAGGCTTTATAACGCATACGTCACAAAACATGCATTTTGTTCGTTTGGTGCTTATATGGCAGTCGGTGAAATTTAGAATCTGTCAGAAGAAATGATTAATCATCAATATTTGGATGACAGAATGAGGTGTTGAATTATGCTAGAAGCAGGCCAGTCTTTGTGCTGCATTCTGCTGTGCATTTTATGGGAATAGTTCCAAGATACCAGTTCCATCGAGAGAAAACCTTGGTCGTTCAAGACCCATGACGACCATAGAAAATCGCTAATTGTCCATTGCAGTGAGACGTAACAAGGGTGCTAGAAGTTCTCAACTCTCTTGTGATTTCTCTGTGACATGCCTGGGATGGTATGAGAAGAGCAATTGCAAATCGCAACACCGAGAACCGTCCAGGGAGTAAAAACAGAGTTGCTGAGCCAATTGGACCAATTGCCCCAGAAAATTATTAACCGCCTTATTTCAAGTATGAAAGCTCGCTGCGAGACCTGTATATCTGTAAGGCCAAACCATACAACCTATTAACCAATTTTTGATCTATTCTGCTCTAGCTATTTCATACCTTCCTAGTCCAAGGAGTATTAAGCACGATAATACGTGTGTATTATAGCAGTTGAATGGATATTTATTTTGTATTATAATAATATATGTACATATCAAATTTTATTAAAATTGCACCAGTAGGTTTTGAGTTAATTTACTAAATCTAAAATTTCTTTTAATTTTCAACGTGACTGTGGTTAAAATTTATTAGTGTTTATTTATTATCAAAAATAAGAAATGAAATGTATGAAATAATAAGGTTAATATAGTATTCACTTTTAAATCCACAGTACCTAGATAGTTTGTGCCTCTAGATATTGTTTCTCATTTTTGGTTATAATTGATAATTCCAATTCATATTTAAATGAACTTTGTTAGTACAGAATTGGTTGTATAACTTATGTATAAGATTATTTTAGCTTTAAAAACGAAAGTAAGCTAGCAAGTACTGTTTACAATTACAACCAAAAACGAAAGTGTAAATCAATCATGGGAAATTAAGTAAAAAATAACGACTTACTGTTTTGTTCTGGTTTGTAGTAAACATTGAGATAATTTAGAAATTAATTGAAGAAGTAAAATCCAATGAAAAATGACCTAAACATTTACATAATAATACAGAATTTATTCCACGAGATTACACTCCAAACATCAGAATTATTATAAAACATGTCACAGAGAACGTCATCTAGTGGCCCTTTAATTACAGAACTCAAGACTGAACAATTCGAATTGTTCAAATTCTCCTTAAATTTCTTACACAAATTACTGTAGTTCTAATTATAAATATAAGAACAAGTGAGAGATGATGAAATTACGCGGGTAATTTGAAGAAAATTAAAAAATGGTTAATAAGAGTTGTTTCAAATTTAAAAATATATAGGATTCATATTAGTTTTTAACAGGACTTGTTTTCCTGTAACCAATGGACGATGAAGTATCTTCTAATTACAGTAATGTTTCGAATAAGATAACCATTCCTATTATAACAATTTAAATTTTATCACAAAATGTAACTATTTTTCAGTTTTTGTCTATATCTTTCATTAAAATTGAAACTCATTTTAAAAACTGTAACAAAAATAGTTGGGCTTCTCTGTGACAAACATTGACCCAAATATATAAATTCAGAATTTCAAGAACTTTCTCTTTCATTCAGGATGCTGTTAACCATTGTTTGTGGGTACATTTCGCAGTGGAATTGAACCTGTAGCGGCCGTTTTGCGAGTAAATTTAGTTATTCAGTTGATCGAAAATTATTTAATTTTTTAACCAACTTTTCGTATTTTATATTGAAATATACAAACAAATATATAAATAGACAAATAAACAAATACATGTATAAATCCAAATATATATATATATATATATATATATATATATATATATATATATATAATATAAATATACATAAATATAAAATCATTTTTGCAAGGACAAATAAAAAGTTAATTTTAAATCTAAATAGATTTTTAATCAACCTTCCCGTATTGTGGTTTCGTATCGACTGATGTAAAAAGTAGTTTTTATTTGTCTAAATTTTCCCAGAATCTATGCAGTGAACAAGAACATTCGGCTTCATTTTCCAGTATATACCGTTATTTTTGTACCCACAAACAAACCATGTTTTTACACTAACCCGTACTAGTACGTGACCCGCGCTCAACTATCAATCGTCAGAAAAAGTACTAGTACGTGTCCTGCATACAATGTGTTAAAATACTAGTTACAAGAATAAGAAGTTGAAATCAGATTGCAACGTCTCTTTTAGAGTGAAAGAGGGAGAGGGCTTGATTATAACATGCATAGTAAAGCCTTTGATTATAACATACATATT
>CM063505.1:142797434-142809934 GCA_032207245.1 Pardosa pseudoannulata
AAGAATTTGTAAATATTTAAGCCATGAAATGAAAAATATCATGAAAACTATTGTGATTTGTTAAGTTAGTTATGATTCATAGTTCAGTATTTGTAAAATCGAAAAAAAAATAAAATTAAGATTACAGATAACATTATAAAGAGTCCACGACAACAGACAAAAATAGAAGTTATTGTAGAATCACTTTGTTAATCCAGATATTTTGCCTGTGACTAAAAATAGAACTAGCTAAGTATTTGTAAATATTTAATTTATGAAACGAACAATGTAGTTTATATTATTGTGATTTGTTAAGTTAGTCATGATTCATAGTTCAGTATTTGTAAAATTGAAAAAAAAATAAATTAAGATTACAGATAACACTATTAAGAGCCCACTACAACAGGCAGAAATAGAAATTATTGTGGAATAACTTTGTTAATCCAGATTTCACGCTTATGACCAAAAATTAAACTAGTTAAGTCTTTCAAAATTTTTAAGCCATGAAACGAACAATATCATGAAAACTATTGTGATTTGTTAAGTTAGTCATGATTCATAGTTCAGTATTTGTAAAATCGAAAATACAATTAAGTCCACGAGAACAAGCAGAAATATAAATTATTGTGGAATAACTTTGTTAATCCAGATTTGAAGCTTGCAATCAAAAATAAAACTAGCTAAGTATTTGTAAATATTTAAGCCATTAAACGATCAATATCATTAAAATTATTGTGATATGTTAAGTTAGTGATGATTCATAGTTCAGTATTTGTAAAATCGTAAAAAAAAAAAATACAATCAAGAAAATGACGTAATTTCGAAAAACTTTCTTTTGTTTGAAATTCAATATGCCAAGGCAAATATGCAATCTATAATATTAATTAATATGTTTTGTTTTAGATTCTTTCTGATAAAAATGTCTCATTAATTTTTTAGAATGATATGATGCATTTCATTCTAAGACAAAAAAAATATTAATTTTTTCCAATGATAGCTTCTTTTGCTTACCTATTCTTCCATTGTGAGGGATTATTGCTTTTTTATCGTAGTACATCGTTTTTATCTCGGAAATGGATATTGTTTTACTCCCAGGCATTGTTTCAAAAATTAATTAAAATTAACGACTTTTTTGCTTTCTTTTTATTTGTATTACACTCAAAGCACGCTCCAGGGTGTTTTGAATTTTGCTTTCCACCGTACTGCAGACTTTTTTTTATTAGGGAAATAACAATATTCGATACTAATAAAAAACTACGAAAAAATATTTTTTCTGGATATTATTACATTTCAACTTTTGAGAAATGAAAATTAGTTTTTCTCCTTTTCATTTCTAAGAAAAACATTTGCAATGACTGTTGTGACTATTTATTTTAGGAGAAAATTTTTAAAAAGTTATAATGGGTGTTTTAAAAGAAGATGGGATAGTGGTTATGAAAATCTTTTTTTTTATGTTTCATTTTAATGTTTATTTGATTTTCGTAGATAAATTTACTTAATTTATATTTTACATTGCTAAATCCGTATTAAACATTAAGACAGTAATAGTGAAGAGTTAAGTTTATTGTAAGCCTTTTAGCAAAGATAATTGTTTTGATCGTTTGAGTAGCCAAAGTTATTTTACTGCCTATTTTCTTATTCAGTTTAGTTATGTAATTCACTATAATATAACACCCACCCACACATGCTTATATAGAATAGAAATATGCACTCAGTGTTGCGCTTCTTGAAGGGGGAAGCTCATTGAAACCCCATATCTTTTTATTCTATATTCTGTGTAGAAAAGGGTTTTTTAATAGACTCATTAAAAAAAGGGATAAAAAGGTAATATTCGTCCCCCCTCTTTCTTTACATGATTTAGCTATTCGTCTTACTAAAGCAAAAGAGACTAAAATAAGATATATTTATTTATATAAGTATATATGTACACTTATATCTCCAATTTTAGCACAATAAAAAAAATGAGAAAAGTTTCAAAACCAACTTCTAAAAGCATATTTAGAAAAGAAATATTTGTAGTAGTACAACTGCATAATTCGAACATATAACATTATGTAAAATTGTAATACGGATAAATGAATTATATACTGAAAAATTGAAGATTAGTCTATTAGAGTACAATTGTACAAGATTTTCCTGTGTACTTAACAGTTGTAATAGAGAATATAGTACAACTGTATATATAATTCGAACATACAACATTATATAAAATTGTAATACGGATAAATGGGTTATCTACTGAAAAATTGAAGATTAGTCTATTAGAGAAAAATTGTACAAGATTTTCCTGTGTACTTAACAGTTGTAATAGAGAATATAGTACAACTGTATATATAATTCGAACATACAACATTATATAAAATTGTAATACGGATAAATGGGTTATATACTGAAAAATTGAAGATTAGTCTATTAGAGAACAATTGTACAAGATTTTTCTGTATACTTATAAGTAGTTGTAATTGTGAATATTTTTTATGCCGGTACTGTAGCGATATTTTTTGTCAGATATTATTGGATGATGTTATAAAAATGTATAAATGTAATGTTTATACTTCTAAACATAAAATTAAAAAATCGTTTTTATTATGCCATATATAAGCAATTAAACTGTGAGGGAAATAAGTGGACTAGTGCTTTCTAAAATAACTAAAAAATTTATTACTATGTTGAATTGTTAGAAATAAGAAGGGAAAGATGTAATTACACATTCCGATTCATCCTTTAATTATAGCCTTATTTTAAAGTCATATATTCATATGCTGCTATTTAGTATATAGTTTCCGTATTTCGAATTTTTAAATAATGGTTTAACTGAATATATAAACAAGTAAGATGTAATTAAGTTTAACTTCTATATAGCCTGTAAATATATTTTCTGTGGTTTAATGCAATCCCTATTTACTCAGTATAAAATCAACAAAAGATTTATAATAGTGTGGAAAATATCTGGTTCTCTCAAATGTCAAAAGGAAATTCAAGACATTTCTAATCAACCTGAACTCCAACTGTCCAATTTTGTTAAAATTACGACTTCTTTTATTCTGTAATAGGTACAAGTTAAAAAAATTAAAAATCAAAAAATAAATCAAACATTAGCAATCTATTATTTAAAAAGCATTTGTAATTTTTATTTATATGATTTTCTATTGCTTTATACCCAATATACATAATCCTTAAGGGCGTTTACAGAATGGAAAAATCTTTTAACATTATTTTTTACTTCCACATATAATTTCAGTTTTTGAAGCAAATTCGAACTATCCAGTTTTGTTAAAATTACGATTGCTTTCCTTCTGCGATAGGTCCAAGTAAAAAAAATTAAAAATTAAGAAATAAATCAAGCATTAGAATTTTATTTAAATAATAAAATTCATCAAAAGCATTTGTAATTTTTATTTTTATGATTTTCTATTGCTTTACGCGATATACAAAATCCTCAAGAGCGTTTACACAATGGAAAAATTTCTTTAACATTATTTTTTACTTCCACATATAATTTCAGTTTTTGAAGCAAATTCGAACTATCCAGTTTTGTTAAAATTACGATTGCGTTCCTTCTGCGATAGGTCCAAGTAAAAAAAAATTAAAAATTAAGAAATAAATCAAGCATTAGAATTTTATTTAAATAATAAAATTCATCAAAAGCATTTGTGATTTTTATTTTTATGATTTTCTATTGCTTTACGCGATATACAAAATCCTCAAGAGCGTTTACACAATGGAAAAATTTCTTTAACATTATTTTTTACTTCCACATATAATTTCAGTTTTTGAAGCAAATTCGAACTATCCAGTTTTGTTAAAATTACGACTGCTTTCCTTCTGCGATAGGTCCAAGTAAAAAAAGTAAAAATTAAGAAATAAATCAAGAATTAGAATTTTATTATTTAAACAACATTTGTAATTTTTATTTTTATGATTTTCTATTGCTTTACGCAATATGCAAAATCCTTAAGAGCGTTTACAGAATGGAAATGTCTGTAACATTATTTTGTACTTCAACAAATTATTTTAGTTTTTGAAGCAAATTCAAACTATCCAGTTTTATTAAAATTACGACTTCTTTCCTTCTGCGATAGGTCCAAGTAAAAAAAAGTAAAAATTAAGAAATAAATCAAGAATTAGAATTTTATTATTTAAACAACATTTGTAATTTTTATTTTTATGATTTTCTATTGCTTTGCACAATATGCAAAATCCTCAAGGGCGTTTACAGAATGGAAAAATTTCTTTTACATTACTTTGTATTTCAACAAATAATTTCAGCTTCTGAAGCAAATTCCAACTATCCAGTTTTGTTAAAATTACGACTGCTTTCCTTCTGCGATAGGTCCAAGTAAAAAAAGTAAAAAATAAAAATTAAATCAAACATTAGAATTTTATTATTAAAAAAAATTTGTAATTTTTATTTTTATGATTTTCTATTGCTTTACCCAATATGCAAAATCTTCAAGGGCGTTTACAGAATGGAAAAGTCTCTTAACATTATTTTGTACTTCAACAAATAATTTCAGTTTTTGAAGCAAATTCCAACTATCCAGTTTTGTTAAAATTACGACTGCTTTCCTTCTGGAATAAGTTCAAGTTAAAAATAGTAAAAATTAAGAAATAAATCAAACATTAGTATTTTATTATTGAAAAGCATTTGTAATTTTTATTTTTATGATTTTCTATTACTTTACGCGATATACAAAATCCTCAAGGGCGTTTACAGAATGGAAAAAGTTCTTTAACATTATTTTGTACTTCAACAAATAATTTCAATTTTTTAAGCAAATTCCAACTATCCAGTTTTATTAAAATTACGACTTCTTTCCTTCTGCGATAGGTCCAAGTAAAAAAAAAGTAAAAATTTAGAAATAAATCAAGCATTAGAATTTTATTATTTAAAAAACACTTGTAATTTTTATTTTTATGATTTTCTATTACTTTACCCAATATACAAAATCCCCAAGGGCGTTTACAGAATGGAAGACTCTCTTTAACATTATTTTGTACTTCCACATATAATTTCAGTTTTTGCAGCAAATTCCAACTATAAAGTTTTGTATAAATTACGACTGTGTTTCTTCTGCGATAGGTCCAAGTAAAAAAAAGTAAAAATTAAGAAATAAATCAAGCATTAGAATTTTATTTAAATAATAAAATTCATCAAAAGCATTTGTAATTTTTATTTTTATGATTTTCTATTGCTTTACGCGATATACAAAATCCTCAAGAGCGTTTACACAATGGAAAAATTTCTTTAACATTTTTTTTTACTTCAACAAATAATTTCAGTTTTTGAAGAAAATTACAACTATCCAGTTTGTTAAAATTACAACTGCTTTCCTTCTGCGATATTACCAAGCAAAACAAAAAGTCAAAAATTAAGAAATAAATCAAACATAGCATTTTATTGTTTAAAAAGCATTTGTAATTTTTATTTTTATGATTTTCTATTGCTTTACGCAACATACAAAATCCTCAAGGGCGTTTACAGAATGGAAAAATCTCTTTAACATTATTTTTTACTTTAACAAATAATTTCAGCTTTTGAAGCAAATTCCAATTATCCAGCTTTGTTAAAATTACGACTGCGTTCCTTCTGCGATAGGTCCAAGTAAAAAAGAGTAAAAATTAAGAAATAAATCAAACATTAGCATTTTATTATATAAAAAGCATTTCTAATTTTTTTTTATGATTTTCTATTGCTTTACCCAACATACAAAATCTTGAAGGGCATTTACAGAATGGAAAAATCTCTTTAACATTATTTTGTACTTCCACAAATAATTTCAACTTTTAAACAAAATCATAGCCTTCACAGTATTCAATGGAACTAGTACAACTTTTTCTTTTTCATCCCTATCTTAAATTACTCCATCAGATGAATCAATTACTTTATCAATAATTTCTTTGTCGGGGACTTATTCAGAAGCAGCATTTTTTCATCAACATTTAATTACGATTTGTAGACGACATCGACCACTACTGCATCTCAATCTTCCGCCAAAGCCCTAACAAAAGGCCAATCCTCGCATAAGTGGGGGAACACACCGGAGAGGAGCACAATAACTTACTGCAATTGTCTTTTCCGTGTCTTTCTTTTCTTTTTATACCTTCACAGAATCAATAGAAAATGTATAAGGACAAACTGGAAATGTGATTCTAATGAAAATTTAATAAATCTTATAAAAAAGACTTTTCTGAAATTTGATACACTCTGAATTTGAATGAATTTTCTACGAATTAACCGTATAATTTTCAACCTTGCATTACATAAAAAAATTAAGAGAAATTTGTAGATTTGAACTATTGAAAATTTAGTTCGGTTCGGAGCTCTACGGTCTACTGTTTTGAACACGAGGACTAATGAGACCGGAATCTACAGCTTAAAGTCGATTCCGAACAGCTACGAACATGCATGTCATAGTGAGATTCGAACCTACGAACTCTGGTACCAACGATCAGCGCCCTAACCAATCATCCAGCCTTCGGCTATTGAAGATTTAGAATTAACAATGTTCGACTGTTTTTACGTTCTTTCATTTGGTATCTGATGTATCTTGCTTCCGTTTCTACGAGCTCAAGCCGTACGTGTCCCTTGAATAGTGCTTGAGTAGTAACCAACCTCAGGTGTGTATCTCCTTTAGTTATACACTGGTTTTAAGAGTCCAAGATGCCCCAGTGATCTGGGTCCTCAGTTCTTTTAGGTTGTTACGAGCTTTCCTCAGTAGTGATTGTTCCTTACTGAGTGGGACAAAATTAAAATTGAACAGTGACGAGCCTCTCGTAGGTCAGCAGTGGCTTGGTAGTCATTTTGGCTGACTATTGTAGCTGACTGGTCTTCAGTATTTGATCACGTAAGGATCTGCTGCATATGTGAAAACCTGGATCAGCATAGAAATTAACACATTGTATGTGGGACACATACTAGTACGTTTTCGTCCAAAAAGAAGTTCTTAAAATAATATCCTAATTATTATTCTTGAAATCACATAAAAGTAATATTGCAGATATTTCAGCATTTTTAATAATTGTGTCAAGTGTTACTACTTTGACCTAATAAGTTCTTAACACAGTGTATGTGGGACTCGTACTAGTATGTTTTCTGACGATTGACAGTTTTAAAGTTTGTCCAAAAATAAGTTCTTAAAATAATATACTAATTATTATCATGCTTGAAATCATATAAAAGTAATATTGTAGATGTTTCAGTATTTTAATAATTGTGTCAAGTCTTACTAGTTTGACTTAATAAGTTCTTAACACAGTGTATGAGGGACATGTGCTAGTACGTTTTCTGACGATTGATACTTGAGCGCGGGTCACGTACTAGCACGGTTAGTGTAACAACATGGTTTGTTTGTGGGTACGAAAATAACGGTATATACAGGAAAACGAAGCCGAATGTTCTTGTCTACTACATAGATTCCGGAAAAATTTAGACAAAGAAAAACTAGTTTTTACATTAGTTTTATGATTGCTCTTTTCCTTTTTTTATAATGTAAAAATGTTTATATATAACATAATTCGAAAACATTAAAACTATATACTACTATTTCTATTTTATTTTCATATTTACGATACTATTATAAGTTTATCTTCTAAAAATATATATTTTTTGTTTACAAAAATCTTATGGTTGTTATTTATATATTTTTATTTATATATTTGTTTATATATTTCAATATAAAATAAGAAAAGTTGGTTAAAAATTTAAATAATTTTTTATCTATTGAGATTTAACTGTATAACTAAATTTACGCACAAAACACCCGTTCCCGGTACAATTCCACTGCGAAAAGTACCGGGGCACAATTTGTTAACTAGAAATAAAAATAGTTAAACTTAATGACTAAATAGAACCCCAGATATAACATGTTTACATCGTATATTTAAATGAAAACACGTACGATCAAACTATCTAATTTCATATTCAGTTTATAAAATACTGTTACGTTTCTGCACTCTAGTTATGACAGGTTTTATCGTATATTATTGTATATTTAAGAGAAATATGCAATTCCATGCTGATTAAAAACACCTTTGTAATCTTGAAACATTTAATTGCACAGCTGTTTTCATACATGCTGTTACTGGAAAATTCTATATTAAAAAATGTGAAATGTATCAGCAAACTCATATTTCATCATTGATATACTTTGCTGAGTATCATGTAATATCAAGAATCATGTCTTTATATTCGTTTCATATTTACATAGAATTCATCCGAGAAAAGTTCGCCATGCCTCGGGAAATTTTGACTTGCAGTGTTTTTAATATAAGTATAATTTTGAAAAATCGTATTTTGATCCAAATACTATAATATATAATAATGTAGTATTACAAAATATCATGTTTTAGTATTTTAACTTATTTACGCCTGAATAATTTCTGCTTCAATTTGAATAATTTGATGAATATTTGATGAATCATAGAATGTCATTCATCGAAAAGAAATATTTTTATGTTAAAAGATTTATTTGCCATTATATGTAAACATGGCATTATAATCATTAGTAATATATACACACACACACACACACACACACACACACATATATATATATATATATATATAAATATATATATATATATATACATATATATATAATATATATATATATATATATATATATATATATAATATATATATATATATATATATATATATATATATATATATATATATAAATATAAATATTTATACCTTTATTTAGAAAAATAAAGTAATACAAAACAAGGTAGGCAATAAAGTCATACTTCCCCATAATTATTCTAAGTGTTTATAATACGGAATTTCTTTAATACTTCTTTTTTCAAAAGGATGTGTTATGCATTTGTTTTGTTATAAAACGTATTTATTTTTTTAAAAGTAACATAATACTACTATAAAAGAATACGCACTACTATTTAGGATTTCTGTAAAATATGATATCGAAATTGCGCTCTAAATGTAAAATTTGCTTCTTAGAATCGCCGAGAAATAAATATTCACGCATTTCACTTGACTGAATGAACTGAAATGTTACCGAGAGAGAAATGTACAAATAAATAAATAAATAAATAAACAAAATCCAAATTCAAACTGAGATATCTTTTGTGAAATTGCATAACCTGGAAAAGCCTCCCCTGAATAAAGCAATAAATTTAGCCCATCGCAATATTCAAATTACTTCGTAGAATACTATGGAAAACAAAGAGCAATGTTTACTTTTACTCCGTATGTCTTAAGAAAACCTTATCTTTCAGTTAATCTGAAAGTTGTTTTCGAGCCTAGAAATATACAGAGAAAGGAAGAAAAAAAATTCCCCAAAGATCCATTTCAAGCATACAATAAGAATTTGCCCCCTTTCTGAGAGGAAACTTCCTACAAATATTTGCCTTCGTGAAATAGCAGAAATCATTTCAAATGATGGAATAAATAAACAAATTTAAATCTAGATAAAACAGTATCGTGGAATACACACACATATATGTATATATGGCTGCGCTAGTAATATTACAACAACTTCTTTAAATTCTCATTAAGATTTCTAATTTGCACATGGACATGTTTTGGTCTTTTTCATATCAAACGCATGAAAGAATATTCCTAGAGTTACAGTTATTCGTTTTCTAAACGTTGTTATAAATAGTATTTCTCAAAGAGTGCTATGGGACATTGAAAGATAAACAGGAAATGTTTAGTTCAGAAATAGAAATTGTTATATGCTTTGTGTATGCTTTAAGTAAAAGTGTAATTTGCTGCTGTGATGAGGCGATTTAGATCAGTAGTTTAATTGATTAATTAATACGAGAAGTAAAATGCTTGGGATCTAAATCTGACCTCATCACATATTTTGTAAAGGATAAGGCCAATATAAATTATTCGAACGTCGTGTGCGGGATCCTCGGGTGAGGTTATGATCCCAGTCCCAGATTAGAGTCACGTCTCCGTACATGACATACATGATACTAAATAAGAATGTACCTATGTGAAGTTATTTATAAGTCCCTAAGGGACAGTGCAAAGGGTTTGAAGGGATAAGGTTTTTCCATGTTAGCGGTTTCAAGGCGGGGTAAAAGAGACCAATTGGAATTTTACAGCTCTTCTGGTTGGACGAAGAGAGATAAGAATGGACACAGGGGAAAAATACATAAAATAAGAAAAGTCAAGAGGGAGAGGGTGTTCGAGAATCGTCGAATCGAGTCGAGTAGAGAAGTCTTACTGTCAGAGGTCAGAAGTAGGATGAGACGATTGTGACAGTGAGACTTCGGAGTCCAAGGAGAATATCCTTGACTTCCACAGAGACTCCGGAAACGTTTGGAACCTCTCGCGGATAACAGCAGTGTTTCCTGTGTCAAATATTAAGGCCGCACCTCGAATACTCAGAAAGAAGCCCCTGGCCAGATCGACGGAAGATTGAAAAATGCTACCACACATACCCAGTCCTGGATAGCTCCCAACCAGCAAAGTTCCTGGCACACAAAATAGATCCACAAATGTACTCATTTTTACACATATTTGAATTTGAGATTGGGTCCTCTCTCTTATATATAGTTACCTAAGTGATAAATATTATTGTCAGATCTTATTTAGTGTGGCACCCAATTGAACGTGTTGAAAAAGTAAATTTTATGAAGATTAAATCAGATTGTTTGTATACAGATGTGTATATATCATTATAATAAATTTGCTTTTTTTGTTTTAAGCTGATTTTAGTTACTCTCATTTTAGCTTATTAGTTTTTTTTAATTCTGTAGTCTCTCAGAACCAGTGGTTGAATTTAGTACTTAAAAACTTTACACAACGCAACCTAAATAATATTTAGTCTTTGTGACTTACAAAATAAATAACCACTATAAATTTGATCATAGGTAAATACCTAAAATTAAACGAGAGCTACACGACAGCTGCAAGTTTTTGAAGGTATTTTTTAGCTTAGACAGTCATATTTGAAGTATAATATGAGGGCTTTCTCAGTAAGATATCTAATTTTCTCATTGTGAGAATAATGTTACTTTGATTTAGTGTTTGGGAAAGAAAAAATTAAAACTCATTAATAAACACACCTTGACTAATATCTCTTGATTAAATGACTTTATACAATTAAATGCCTAAGGAAAGGAATACAACTTAACATTTGTAGGTGTGGAAGACTCTTCTGGATTCGGCATCGGCTTCGCAAAAATGGTGTTTTGTTTTCCTTTGTCGCTACAAATATCTATCCCTCAAGTAGCGGATGCTAGCAGCGTCCACCCTGTTCTTTCCTCTGGTCACAACCTCATGCTGAAAAATATCAGCCTGCTGAAAAAACAGGGGTCCACTAGAGAACGGAGGGGTCAGATCCCCCCAAACTAACGGGCCGTTCTACTGGTGAGAAGTCTCTTCCTAGTCCAGACCGCTCCTCCTCTGTCTTCCTTTGGACGATGGCTTAAGAGAAGGAGTAAATGTAACTGTCATAACGTTCCATTTAATTAATTTTAATTCCGTTCAATTTAGTATATTTTTATTCTATAAGCTTCTCTTAAACAAATACCCTGTTTGTAACTACCTTGCTAAGCTCCCAATTATCACGTTGGTGAGTCGATAAGCTATTTTTTTATCGCATAAGCCGCTCTGGATTTTCAATCAGATGACATCACGCATACCAGGAGCGTCACTTGGCGTTCACCTTGGCGAGCGCTGAGTTGCAATAGTTCTATAAATTCACCCTTTTTTTGTATGACATATCCCCACTCCATACATTGGCGTGTTTTTTAGCGCTGCGCTTGGCGGTTTTCCACCGTGCAGCCAGGCCATTGGAATTTTGATGAACTAGCCAGACTTGATGTTCTCATCCCGGCAGACAGGATGGAGGAGAGAGAGAGAGAGAGACCTGGATCTCGTGAAAAGAAGAGGAACTCGGAGATCCGTCCTCCATAATTGTTTTCTTCTTTCTATCAATTTTTATCATTAAAAAAAAACTCAATCAATTGGCTTCTATTATTTTTTTTAAATTTCATTTTAACGTCAATAAAATCCATTTTTTCAGTAACTTCTCCTTTCCTTTTTTAATGTATATTGTGTTTCTTTTCTGCTTTAAGATTTAGACTTAAGTTGTCGAAAATCCAAATTTAATTTAAACATATTAAAATATCAGGTTTAGGCCATAACGCGTATTTGCACTATACATGTCCACCTCATGTTGTTAAATATTTTTTATTGTCTTTTCCGTAATTTTTTATGTACCAGTTACCTTAAAATGACACAAACTCTAGTATAGAAAAAAAATTCTCCATCAGAGTAACTTATTGTTACACTATTGGATATATTTTTGTCTGTTTCTAATCAGACATTTAAAAGAGTAAGAGTTATTTGGGCTTCTAGAGTAAGAGTTATTTGTTTTTTTACGTAGTTAACCCCTTGCCTGTGGAATATATTTCAGAAAAACGTGCAAAATATGGAAAATATCTTTAATTTTATTATCATCAAAATCTTAGAAATAGATTATTTAAAAAGCAACAAAATTCTAAAAGAAATTACTACTATTTTCAATTTTTTCACTATA
>CM063505.1:142824934-142834934 GCA_032207245.1 Pardosa pseudoannulata
CAATTCAATTGCACCATTTTTATTTATTCAATTTTGAGACCGCACAAACATCTATGCTTGGCAGAATTACTTAAGGAAGTCATTTCGGTCAATCGCTTTCTGATATTCTAATTAGTTCGAAATATATTGTTTTAAAACCAACAAAAACACCGTTTTAATTATGTAGTACAGTCATTTTAACTGTTGAGTTGGCGTGAAAAACAATGACCATATTTTCAATTTTGTCGTCGTTTTCGCCAGATATTTGGTAATAGAATTGACATTAATGCAGAACAACTATCGCCTATACTGCAAAACCATTGTTTGTTTGGAAAATTTGAACTGCGGCACATTTTGGTATTTTTGTTAGTGATTTATTATATTCTTGAAGAATTTTTATAGACCGGACGTTTTGATATATTTCTTTATAATATATTTGTATATGTATACCATTAAAACTGGAGTGTAAATAAACCACCTTGAAATGTTAACAGTTGATTTCTTGTTTTACAAATCATATTATATGGTGTAATGTGCTACAGTAATTTTAAAAATAAACTTTTCTTATTTAAAGCAAAATAAAGTCAAGATGCAGCAAATTATCAAATAACTTTTCTTGAAAGGATTTTCCTCCAAATCTCATAATTTTATATAAAATAATTATACTACCAAAAAGGATATTAATTAAACAGCACAAAAAATAATGTAGTGTACCCTATATAATAATAACCTAAGTTATTTGTCCGTCTGCCCTCGAATTTATGAAACTGTTGGATCTGGAAGGGATAGAGACATCCATATTGTATTCTTCATGAGTTAGGGTTAGCAACTTTTGAAATCCACCCCTTCCCCCCTTTTCTAGCATTTAAAGTCATTATTTCAAGCCCTATTTTCCCCGGTTAAAAGCAGCCAAATAAATTTATCAATTTGTGACATAATAAATTGGTAAAAAAAACCCATTTTTTTCTAGCATTATGTTATCATTTCTTTAACCATCTCATTTAATCATTTCTTATTTTAAATTACTTAAATATCGTCTGCATTATTTTCATTCGTTTTATCACACTTAGATATTACGTAAATAATTTTCTTTTATATTTGGCCTAAATAATTGGTACATATCTGATAATTTTAAATTTAATCATCGATTATTTTTTGTTGCAATGTTCAGAACAAATTCTGTCTACCTCCAAGGTGTAGTGGAAAGGAGAGATTTATTCCTTTACTTCCCTTAATTACTGTGGAAAAAAAATGAATTGGGAAGAATTTAACGATAATTTCGATGTAGCTAAGAAAACTTTGAATTATCTAAATGATTTCATCGTGATTCTAAACTGCATTGACAGTATCGGGAGACTATAGAAAATAAACAAATTATTGAGCGTGTACCAGATATTTCTCATTCAAAACAGGAACCATTTTCTTTACCTTCATCATAGGGTACTTTACAATTCTGGAATATTAAAACTTTTTCTGATTCCAAGCTATATGCTAGTTAATAACTAATTTGTTAGAGTTGAACTTTTAGTTGAACTCTGCATTTCACAAGACGCATTTGTTCCACACAATCTTATGCTTGCTAAAAATTTGAAAATTTATAAAATAAATAATTTTTGACATTTGCAAGTTTGGTAATTATACCGGGTGCCCATAATTAAACTGACAGTGCTCACAGTGTTCTGTAGAGCGATCTATTTGAAAGAATGACGCCACATTTTGTAGGAAGATTAAACAAGACGGGGGAGGAAAGAATCCGCGAAAAAACAAATTAGTTCCAAAAGTCACCGCTAGGGGAATATTTGGCTCTGTGTAATAGAAAATAGAGAGTTAACAAATGCAAATCCGTACGGAAATTAATTTCTTAACTGCGCCAATGGATGTAACGTGAAATTTGAATAAAGAACTTCTGCTGCTCAGCGTACGTGATATTGCAGATCACGAGACTTTATCGGTGTTTATGTAGATTTTACGCTTTTTTAAAAGTGTTGCCATATTGCACTTGAACTAAATCAGAAAATGTGCATAATAAAAGGTAATTTTATTCCGTATTAATTTGCATTTGTTAACACTCTATTTTCTATTACACAGCGCCAAATATTCCCCTAGCGGTGACTTTTGGAACTAATTTGTATTTTTGCGGAATCCTTCGTCCTCCGTCTTGTTTAATCTTCCTACAAAATGTGGCGTCATTCTCGCAAATAGATCGCGCTACAGAACACTGTGAGCACTGTCAGTTTAATTATGGCCACCAGGTATTTCTAATACCATTATATAAACTAAATTTTTGAAATAGGCAGTAGGAATTTTGAGTTTTGACCTTAATTTAGACACATAAGATTGAGTTAATTTTGTTTTTTTATTGCCATCTGTATTCATAAACTTATGTTCTGATTTATTGCATACACGAGTTTCTCGTTAGAAGTCAATTAAATTTATTCCGACAATTTTTATGCACAATTTTTAAACATATTTACCCTTTCTGTAGTTTAAGACTGCTTTAACTTCAAAAGGATGAGCTTTGAATTAAAATTTTCTCTTTTAAACATGTTTTCTTGGTAAGTTCTAGACTGAAGTAGCTATTTTTAGTAAAAGGTAAATTTAATTTAATTTAATATGAAACGCTTTAAGTTAAAGTATATAGTTACAAAAAGTTGAAACGCAGCATCTGAAGTATTGCCTTTTACAAAATTAATTCATTTTTATTTTTAAATGTAGAGTAAAAAGAAATTACAGCTATAATTTTACATTTAGGAGACTTCAATAAATTTTATTTTTATAAATTGGTTGCTATCGATTCGTTCGTTTAGTTTAAATATTTTTAGTTCGAAATTTAGAAAGCTATATTAATACAAATGAAGCTAGTATAAATGTTCTCTCGTGAATTGATCATGCACATTCACTCTGTAGTTTTCATGTTTAATTTCCCATGGTTTAGAAAAACTAAATGTTACTACCATATAATTTCGTAATGGTTAACTGACAATTAAATTTAATTAATTATGGTGTAAAAGGAGACCAAGGGACGTACTCTGGTCTTTGCAAGTCAGTTCGCACATTCGTTTTGACGTCACTTTAAAGTCAGCTTGATCGTTTGCTCACACAATTTCCGCAAGCTGACGTCACTTTGACGTCACAACGAAGGTTCAAATCGATGTCCAGAAGCCCAGCAACGTCCAGAGTAAGGGCCTAAGTCCCATAAAAATACAAGATACCATAAAATAATTACCATAACAGAGCAATTTGTTGCAACGGCACGAACTGCTATAATGCCCTTCCCATTCATTTTCATGTTTACAACAGCCAATAACAAACAACAAGCTGCCCTTCCGTTTGAAACTAAAGCTAGAATTGTCATAAGTTGAGATGTGCCCTACTGCATGAAATCGCTTTATAATACTTAATCGGAGATTAGTTGTTAGCAGCCATGGTGTAAGTAAACAGTTTGGAGCGTTATGGTCTAGTTTTTTGCAACACAAGGGCTAATAAGACCGGGAACTGTTATTTAAAGACGATTCCGAACGGCTACGAACATCCATGCTACAGTGGGATTCTGACCTAGTACGGTACCGATGATCAGATATATAACAATTTAGCTATCGTTCGGTGTGGATGGATATTTTAAAAAGATTTTGTTTATCAAGAATTAAATCGCCTGGGCGCCATTTAGTTGCCCAGTAGTATGTTGTGACATAAGGTAATCATATTGATGTCAGACGTTACTGAATTCCTATCGGTAGCGACTTTTGACGTCATTAGTTGCTTGTGACATATCTCGGAAACAATATGGTAGCACCCTATTATAAAAGTCCTAAAATTTCATAAGTAGCGATTCTACTTATTGAAAACTTATTTCAATTCAAGACGAGTGCTACTATTTTACGCATTTATTTTATACTACTGCTGGGAAACAGAAATATTGAAGACATCTTTAAAAGTATAGTTTAATAGATATTTAGGAAAAGAGTTTTCATTCTTAAGTGAGTTATAATCATAGAATGAAATACATAAAATATGCTTTCTTATTTGGAATGTCTCGTAATCCTGAAAATTTAAAACTAAAATAAAAAAATATTTTAAGTTAAATAGTGCATAATATGCGTGAAATGAATGTTTCATGAAGCTGGAAAGGAGAAATTTCAATTTTGTTTTCGGCTTAAGCATGTATTATTATTCAAACACATCTTGTAAGAATTACATAATGTATTCGTAGCTCAGACACCTTTCTGTATACATATTCTATTAAAAATTCTCAAAAAGTCAAAAAAATCATTTTGTATATTTCATCAAAATATGCGCGTTGTTGCTTCTTTCTAATCAAGAAAAATTTTCCTACACAGTCAGTTTTAAAGTTCGTCCAAAAAAGAAGTTCTTAAAACAATATCCTAAATTATCATGTTTGAAATCACATAAAAGTAATATTCTAGTTATTTCAGTATCCTCTATATAATAATAGCCTAAGTTGTCTGTCATCTGTCCGTCTGTCCACGAATTTATAAAGCGGTTGTACCTGGAATGGACAGAAGCATCTTTATTACGAGTGGATCGAGACAGCCAGTTTTGGTTGCTTACACTTCCGGTAGAAAATTGCTTGGCCCACTGGCGCTATCTATTAACTAAAAATCTATTTAAGTTATCGTGTGTTAAAATATGCAATTCCATTGCATTATTCAGACAATGTTTCTTCTCAGTTTATTGTAATAGACAGTAAATAGCCGGATTTAAGCAAGAGAAAATTATTCATTGAAATATACTTCAATATAGTACTTTAGAAGCTTATATTTTTCTATCAAAGAATATTCAAGAAAAATTCTCTTTTACTCTTTATTAAGTGAATTATTATTATATTATTATAACATTTTTTAAGAACAATGTTTTTATCTTTAAAAATCAGGCTGTTTACTGCCCATTATAGACAGCTTGAGGTATAAAGTTTATAATAGCAAAAATTGATTTTAAAATAATAAAAAAAGATAAAAAAAAATTGACAGTTAAAAATATAAATCAATTTTAAAAATTGTCAAAAATGTAAAAAAAAATATATATTAGAAATAAAATGAAATGTTAAATTATAAAAATAATAATAAATATTAAAATTAATAAATTTCTTACAATAAAATATTAGAAATACTAGCACTTCTCAAGCTCATTTCTTAGCAGAAACTAATTTTATAAACTTAAAACGACAAAAACTAACAAAAATAAAAGTAAAAAATTAAATAAATTCAAATAAAAAGGAGAAAATTGGCTAAAAATATTGTCAAAAATGTAAATAAAATAATAAAATAACTGTCCAATTAATTGAGTAATTTTAGTTAATATTTAGTGAATAGATGGCGCCAGTGAGCCAAGCAATTTTCTACCGGAAGTGTAAGCACCCAAAATTGGCTGTCCCGATCCACTCGTTCTTAATTGTATTTTTGATGAGTTAGGGTTAGCAAAATTCAAAGTGAGTTTGAAAACGTTCGAAATCCACCCATCCCCCTTTCCGACTGTTTAATGTCAGTATTTCAAGCTCTGTTGTCCCCGGTTAAGAGCAGAACATTAAATTTATCAATTTATCACATAATAAATAGGTAAAAGTAATGTTTTTTCTAATTTTATGACGTCATTCCTTTTAACCATCTCCTTTAATCATTTCTTGTTTTACATTATTTATATATCGTCGGAATTATTTTCATACGTTTTATCACTGAATAAATATCTAGCGTTTAAGTTATATATCTTTGAAAATTAAGAATTTTGTTCTTTTGTGTGTTTGTTTTTTATACATAACCACACGGTTTGCAATCGATTTGCTTAATTTTGGACATCATTCATATATGCCTCCAAATAATGTTAATATTAAAACCCCTGCTCTCCATCCTATCACGTAATATGAGAAGATAAGTTGGCAACTAACTTGCGGTTAGTAAAGATAAACAAATTATTGAGCTTGTACTAGATAATTCTCAGCTAAAAATCAAACCATTATTTTACCTGCCTTATAGGATACTTTATGTCGTGTAATCCTCGTTATATATTTAAGTATCAACCTGTGATCAAATGTATAGTGGGATTTATTTTAAATTGCGTTGTGTTAAATATTTGTTTTACTAAAATTTAACCACAGGTTCTGACAAACTACAGACATAAATATGAAGAATAAACTAACCGCTAAAATGATGGCAACTGGGACAAGCTTAATATATAAAAAAAGTAAATTTATTATAAAATATTTATACAACTATTTACAAAACCAGTATTAAGTAATAAGTAATAAGTAAATAAGTAAGCTTAGTCAATCTATTCAAAACTACTTCTGACAATTTTTTATACACTTAGGTAAATATTGTAAGCAGAGAGAGGACCTAATCTCGATTTCAAATGTAATGCAAAATGGGTACCTTTGTGGGTCTAAAATGTTGGGCCCGGAACACTTCTGGTTGAAGGGTATCAATAGCTGATCAGGAGAGGGAATCTTTACATCATCCGTTGATCTGTTACAGACATCATCAGGGGCTTTCTCCTGAGTCTTTGGGGTGCTGCCGTACTACTATGTGCAGGAAACTTTCTGGCGGACTTGGTTGGACTATCGAGCACCTTCTTTTTGGGACCTCCGAACCAAACTCTGGGACCTCCTAATCCATCTCCTCATTTTTTAGATTTTTCATATTTTATTATCTCAAACTTAGTCCCCTCCTTCTTGTCTTCCAATCGGGATAGTTGCCAGAATTTCATTGGTCTGACCGAACACCGCCCTGAGACCACCAACGTGAACAATTATCCCTTCTAATTGGGTCCTGTCCCTTAGGGACTCATAAATACTCCACAAAGGTACATTCTTATTTAATGTCAAGTTCGGAGATGGGATTCTTATCTGGGACTGGAATCAGAACCCCGCCCGAGACAACCGTACAAGACTACAATATCCGTTAAATCGAAATTTATGATCCTTGGTCCTCTATCTACAACGATGTGATGAGGTGAGATTTAGATCCCGAACATTTTACTTCTTGAATGAATGAAACAATAATATATATCAGATCTAAATCGCCTCATCACAGTTTACAACTGTAGAAAATTAAAAACTTTACTGATCCCGTTATATGAGGGCTATAAACTAGTTTCTAATAATTGTGTCAAGTCTAAATAGTTTGAATTAATAAAGTTTTAACAAATTTTCTTCAACGAAGGACAATTAATACAGGCATGATCAAAATAACTATTTACTTTGAAATCTGAGTACTGAAATTTTTCACAATAACAATAATTTCTGCATTTTGTACAGGGAAACAAAAAATGCTCTCACAACTATACATGAATACATCAATGTCTTGTATTGTGGAGTTTTTGTGATGATATAATAAGTGACAAACATAATTAGCACTTGTTATATGGAAATCTTTCGTAATAGACATAATAGATTTTAAGCCAAAAGTTTTCGAGATTACAATACTACCTTATTCGGTACCAAGAATGATCTTCAAAAGTGTTGTTACAACTTCACATAAATACATTCATATCTTGTACATTGTAATGCTCTAATCAGCAATCTCCAGTCACTTAATATTCATTATATGAAATTTTGTGGTTACATAAAATTAGCATTTAAACAGAAGGTGGACAGCTAGTTTGGTTCGGTTTGGCTTAGAGAAATACTATCTATGTTTTTCGCAACACTCGGGCTAATGTAATTTACTACTTAAAATGATTCCGAACGGCTAGGAACACCTATCCACAATAGGATTCCAACTACTCTACATCGAAAGATCAGTATATTCGGTATAACTAGGTGTTATGAGATTATTAATTATGACATTATTAATTATGAATACTATATATATTATTAATTAAATTTTTAATATTTATGGCAAAAATATTTTAATACGATTTTGCATATATATATTTATATATATATAGAATATATATATATAATATATATTATATATATAATATAAATATAAAGATAGTATATATATATATATATATACTATGTATATATATATATATACATATATATATACATATATATATATACATATATATATATACAGTAGACAATTAAAAAAAAATAAAAACTTCTAAAATTAAAAAATATAATTTTTTGTATCATATAGATAACATTATAAACAAATATTACATTAATTATGATTATTTTGGTGATTAAAGATTTTTATTATAAATCCTTTTTATTATAAATTCTTTGGGATTTAATGAAATTAGTGGATAAATGGTGTCTATGAACTTAATAAATGTAAATGCATAATTTCTTTTACATTTTTGAGGGGGATAAAATTTGAGGGGTGGTTAAAATACAAAATCCAGCCCCTTAACGAAGTGAAAAAGCTTTTTTAAAGGTTTAATTATGCTGCGGGAACAATGATTATTATTTAAAAGGTATGATAAAGATAAACTAACCAATTTACAACGGAACGATGGCCATATAGTACAGCGCTGCTTTTAGGTACCGGAATTCATGGGTTAAAATCCCACTTCAAGTATGGATGTTCGTAGCAATTCGGAATCGGCCTTAAGCTGTAGTTCTAGGTCTTATTCCCTAGGTCTGTTGAAAGACAGTAGACCGTACCAAACATAAACAATTGAAAAGTGTTGTTTGGATAGACGTTTGGGTTTATAAGTAAAAAAAAAACCATATTACTGACTTTTCCAGGTGAATTAAGTTTAACCACGTATATTTCAAATGAAGTATAGAGCTCTTGTATACTCTCTGTTGTGAGTTGGAAATGTCATAAATATAAAAAAACTAAAAGATCCTATTTTTCAAAAGCAGAGAAAGAATAAAATTTCGCTCCGAACACACGTCCGATAAATTAGGGATAAAAATACATAATTGTACAGAAATCCACTGATCCCGTTATATGAGAGCTATAAACTAGTTTCTAATAATTGTGTCAAGTCTAACTAGATTGAATTAATAAATTTTTAACAAATCTTCTTCAACGAAGGACAATTAATACAGGCACGATCAAAATAACTATTTGCTTTGAAATCTAAGTACTGAAAATTTTTCACAATAACAATAATTTCTGCATTTTGTACAGGGAAACAAAAAATGCTCTCTCACAACTATACATGAATACATCAGTATCTTGTATTGTGGAGTTTTTGTGATGATATAATAAGTGACAAACATAATTAACATTTGTTATATGGAAATCTTTCGTAATAGATGTGATGAGGCGATTTAGATCTGATACATAATTGTTTCATTCATAAAAGAAGTAAAATGTTCGGGATCTAAATCTGACCTCATCACATCTTTGTAAGGAGATAGAGGACCATAATTTAACTGATATTGTAGTCTTGTACGGTTGTCTCGGGCGGGGTTCTGATTCCAGTCCCAGATAAGAATCCCGTCTCCGTACTTGACATTAAATAAGAATGTACCTTTGTGGAGTATTTATGAGTCCCTAAGGGACAGGGCCCAATTATTAGGGATAAGGTTGTTCCCGTTGGTGATCTCAGGGCGGGGTTTTGTCAGACCAATGAAATTCTGGCAACTATCCCGATTGGAAGACAAGAAGGAGGAGGGGACAAAGTTTGAGATAATAAAATATGAAAAATCTAAAAAATGAGGAGATGGATTAGGAGGTCCCAGAGTTTGGTTCTGAGGTCCCAGAAGACATTGGTTCGGAGGTCCCAAAAAGAAGGTGCTCGATAATCCAGCCAAGTCCGCCAGAAAGTTTCCTGCACAAAGTAGTACGGCCGCACCCCAAAGACTCAGGAGAAAGCCCCTGACGATGTCTGTAACAGATCAACGGATGATGTAAAGATTCCCTCTCCTGATCAACTATTGATACCCTTCAACCAGAAGTGTTCCGGGCCCAACATTTTAGACCCACAAAGGTACCCATTTTGCATTACATTCTGAAATCGAGATTAGGTCCTCTTTCTACTTACAAAATTTACCTAAGTGTATAAAAATTTGTCAGAACTGATTCTGAAGATATTGACTAAGCTTACTTATTTACTTATTTATTAATTATTGCTGGTTTTGTAAATAGATGTATAAATATTTTAT
>CM063505.1:142837434-142842434 GCA_032207245.1 Pardosa pseudoannulata
GCGTGAGGCGTTATAAATTTGATCACTGAAATTTTCCCGATTTCACTACTTTTTAAAAATATCCACAGAGAACTAAAAACATAAGTGAACAGTAGAAGCAAAGCTTGTTAACTAATAGTATTAACCCATAGTGTGCGGGTACATTTCGCAGCGGAATTGTACCGGGAGCGGGCGTTTTGCGCGTAAATTTAGTTGTTCAGTTAAATCTCAAGAGATAAAAAAATATTTAATTTTTTAACCAACTTTTCGTATTTTATATTGAAATATATAAACAAATGTATAAATAGAAATATATAAATAACAACCATAAGATTTTTGTAAATAAAAAATATATTTTTTAGTGGATAAATTTATAATAGTATCGTAAATATGAAAAATCAAATAGAAATAGTAGTATATAGTTTTAATTTTTCCCGTTATGTGGTTCCGAATCGACTGATGTAAAAACTAGTTCTTATTTGTCTAAATTTTTCTAGAATCTATGTAGTAGATAAGAACATTTGGCTTCGTTTTCCTGTATATACCGTTATTTTTGTACCCACAAACAAACCATGCTGTTAAATTAACCGTACTATCGCTCAAGTATCAATCGTCAGAAAACGTACTAGTACGTGTCCCTCATATAATGTATTAATTCACCTGCATTTTTCTGTTTTGATCTGTTTATTTCTTTGCGGCGAGAATGCATGACAAGGCTTTTATCCCTCCGAGAAATAAGTTTTGTCACGTGAAGTTTGGACCTACGGTGCAAGACACTTCCCTCCTGAGATGTTCAATATTTGGCAGGAACTGTGCATAATGATTTTCGTCGAAACTTCAAAAAAGGAATAAAGGAAAAAAAATCTACATTTCTTCCTTTCGGAGCTTCCTGTGCAATCCTTCACAGGAAATTACTCGTGCTATAAAATATTCCGTTTGAAAGGAAAGTAAAGAAATTTAAGTTATTACTTTGAAAGTATTTGACTACATTTTCTATTGGCAGTGCAGGCGGCCCTCTGTTTTTAAATTCAATCCCTGCTTTACTTTTACAAATTGAACTGCCTTTGTAGAACTAGTTTTCAATTTTAAGAGATTTAAGTTGACACTTTAATTATATTTGATAAAACTAATGCTATACATAAAATAAAACGGGGGAAACAGGAAGGAAATGGATTTCAAATATATTTACATTATCTGTCTGCAAGTATTCTAGAAAACAAAAGGTACAGAGATCAATTCGTCAAGTTATTGCATATTCTTGACGAATATATTCTATTCAGACGAGTATATTTTAAGAAAATAATTGCAATAAAGAATAATATATCAAATATTGTTCTCTTGATTAACGAAATTTAGCTTTTATATATTCTAAAATATATATTCTTGATATATTCTAACTAAATAACTACAATTAAGAATGTACTAAATACTGTTCTTGTGATTGATGAAATTCTGCCTTTAAAGATTCTACAACATGCTGATTAAAACTACAAGTAAATAAATTTTAAATAACTAAAAGTAAATAATGTACCAAATATTGCTCTCGTGAGTGCCATAAATTACCTTTAATATATTTTGTTATATATTCTTTACAAAAATAATGTGTAAAAAATGTGCTAACTATTCTTCTCGTGATTGACAAAATGATGCAGCCATTCAAATTGTACAACATTCTAATCAAAATTACAAGTAAATGATGCTAAAATAACTACAAAAAATAATGTACCAAATATTGGTCACATAATTGCCAGAATTTTGTTATATTCTGTTTATATTCTGTTATATTTTCAGAAAAATATATTCTAAGAAAATAACAAAATGTAATGAAAATAACAACGTGTAAGGAATATGCTAATTATTGTTCTAGTGATTGGCAAAATCCAGCTTTTCAAATTGTACAATATTCTAATCAAAACTACAAGTAAATAAAGTTAAAATAACTACAAAAAAGTAATGTACCAAATATTGTTCTCATGATTGATAGAATTTAGCCTTTATATATTCTAGACAAATATGATTTATTCAGAAAAATATATTCTAAGAAAATAACAAAATGTAAGGAATAAGCTAAATATTTTCTAGTGATTGACAGAATCCAGCCTTTCAAATTGTATAACATTCTTATCAAAACTACAAATAAATATTGCTAATATAACTACAATAATATAATGTACCAAATATTATTCTCATGATTTCCAGAATTCAGACTTTATATAATCTGTTATATATTGTGTTATATTTTCAGAAAAATATATTCTAAGAAAATACAAAATGTAAGGAATAAGCTAAATATTTTCTAGTGATTTACAAAATCCAGCCTTTCAAATTGTACAACATTCTATTCAAAACTACAAGTAAATATTGCTAATATAATTACAATAATATAATGTACCAAATATTATTCTCATGATTTCCAGAATTCAGACTTTATATATTCTGTTATATATTTTGGAAAAATATGTTCTATTCAGAAAAAATATATTCTAAGAAAAATAACAACATGTAATGAATATTCTAAATATTGTTTTAATGATTGGCAAAATCCATCTTTTCAAATTTTACAACATTCTAATAAAAACTACAAATAAATAATGCTAAAATAACTACAAAAATTAATGTACCAAAAATGATCCTCATGATTTCCAAAATTCAGCATTTATATATTATGTTATGTATTCTAGACATATATATTCTCTTCAGAAAAAAAATATATTCTAAGAAAATAACAAAATGTAAGGAATAAGCTAAATATTTTCTAGTGATTGACAAAATCCAGCCTTTCAAATTGTACAACATTCTATTCAAAACTACAAGTAAATATTGCTAATATAACTACAATAATATAATGTACCAAATATTATTCTCATGATTTCCAGAATTCAGACTTTATATAATCTGTTATATATTTTGGAAAAATATGTTCTATTCAGAAAGATATTTTCTAAGAAAATAACATGTAATTAATATGCTAAATATTGTTCTAATAATTGACAAAACCCAGCCTTTCGATTTGTATAACATTATATTTTTTTATAAAATGATTTACAAAGTTTTTATTCCTAGAAAGATATCTTGTTTTTCTCTAAATTTTATACTGTTGTTACATTTCCCAGATAACTTTTTAAAAAGTTACTTTAAAGGAAAGAAAGGCAAGTTTTAAAAAATGGTTTATTGCACATAAGATTTGCTTTCACCTTTTAACATTTCGAAAGTTACGGAGACCAGGTACCAATACTAACCGGTGGCGGTTAGTAGTGATTTTAGTTTGGTTTGAAACTCTATGCTCTACGTTTTGTCTGATGAGACCGGGTCTTACTGTTTAAAGATGATTCTGAATGACTATGAATATCTATACGAGCATCGAGATCTGCACCCGGGAGAATAGCACCCTATCATTCGGCTATAGTTCCGCATGCATAGGAAGAATTGTCTAAAAAATAAGTGATTCTCTGGGCTGTAATAAGCCTATAAGTTTTTTTTTAAAAGAAGGAAGAGTTTTAGAGCTTAGTCCCCTTTAATTTTTAAGTTTTTAAAGGGTAAAATTTACGATAAAAGCTTTGAAATTTCCAACACTGGTAAAGTTTAATGTAACTACTCAAAACTAGTTTAGGATTAGTCAAAATTGATATTAAACGTTTAAAGATTATAGTTCCCTTGTACGTATATACAGACGTATTATTTATCCAAACTCCTTCATGTATGGTAATAGAGTATTTAGGTTCAAATTTGAACTGGAAAGTTTTCTCAATTACATGCGGAAAGATTTAACACTCAAACGGTAGATTATATGGGAAGGAGAAACTAATGTATAAATCGTAAAATGCATATACAGACGATGTAATTGGTTAGTTCGTAGGATTAGAGTGCTATAGCCTACTTTATTGATAAAAGGAAAGAACTAATGAGATTGATACTTTCTGCTTAAAGGTAATTTCGAATCGCTTAAAGTATTGCCGAAAAGCCATGGTAACATTAAGAATCGAACCTACGAACTCTGGCGCCAATGAGAATGGACTCTTTCCGTTATCATTTGACTGGAAAGAAAGGAATACATTAATCAAAAATCATGAAATTTCGAAGTGTTGGTGGGTTTGGAGCATTGTAGTATGCTCATTTGCTACACGAGGGCTAACGAAACCGGTACCTATTGCTTAAAGCCGATTCCTAACAATTAAGACCATTTTTGCTAGCTGTGGGCTTCGAACCTAGGAACTCCAACCATGCAAAGCAATACACTTTCTGCTGCCGTTCGGCCTAAGTAGAGGTTAAATCTTTTTGAATTTGATTCAAAACGATTTTTAAAGAAATAACCTATGCAATTTATGCATTTATCTAGCAACAAATCACAACACAAAATTATAGTTCTAATGTAATTGGTTAGTAGTTGGTAATGTAATTGACAAAATACCATCCAGTTTCAAGTTACGGAGGTATAAAGAGAATTTTAACTTTTGCTTCCTGAAACTAAATATGTAATTTTTTTATGATTCATAAAGCTTTTGAACATTTATTTTTTCAGTAAATGTTGGTTTATCAACCAATATTAAGTGATATTAATAATATAATAATAAATTTTATTATAAAAATTTTCCTCAATTTTCCTTTTGTAATTTTTTTTCATTTCCTTCCTCTCTCTATATATTTTCTGTATACTAAAAGAATACACTTCAGCGAATACAAAATTATGTTGGTTTATGAGTAACGACAAAGGCCAATTTAAAAAAAAAAAATTACAATTTTTTTCAACAGAAAAGAATAATTTGCCGCTTACTTTACAAAACTTTATAAATCTTATATACTATTTATATATTGAGACATGATAGAATTTTTTTCTTCTCATTTATTAATATTATTTATTTTTTGTTTTACAAAGCGTTACACAATAAAAAATTTCATAGCGAAATTATTTTTCTAGATTCTATCCAGTATGATTGGAAAAATTTTCTCAATTTTGAAAAAATTTCATGAAATATTTCAACATATTTAAGAAAAAAATAACGGAATTATGATTTCTGCTCTTC
>CM063505.1:142844934-142847434 GCA_032207245.1 Pardosa pseudoannulata
AAACTTAAAAAAATTTAAAATAGATTTAAAAACTCCTATTAACTAAACAAAATTTGGATATTATTGTACTCCATACCTTCATACTTAATCTACTGGTACATGAATATTTAATTTAAAAAACAGAAAATGTTTCTTAAATTAGATATTTTGCAAATATATGTAATATATCAAAATTATTATATTTTAATATAGCTTAAAAATTCTGGTACTTCTCATTCTTATTCTTTCAAATCTATTTTCTCAGTCACAAAATATCTTACCTAAAGGAGTGTCTCTCAAAGATTTCTCTGGCAAAGCGATGGCTGATTGATTACGGTGCTATTCTTCGGTACTAGAGTTCGTGGGTTCGTATCCCACTGGGGCATGGATGTTCGTAGCCATTCGGAATCGGCTTTAAACTGCAGGTGCCGGTCTCATTAGCCCTCCTGTTGCAAAAAAGTAGACCGTAGCATTCCCAACTAAGCCTAAACCTAACCTAACTTTAGCCGAAAGATTGTTCATGGGTTAGGGTGCTGGCTTTCAGTACCAGATTTCGTGGTCTCGAATCCCACAGTGGCATGGATGTTTGTAGCCGTTCGGAATCGGCTTTAAGCTGTAGGTCCCGGTTTCATTAGACCTCCGTAGCAACGTAGCACTCCAAACCAAACCAAAGCTTTCTCTAAAAATAAATGTAATTTTTCTGTCCATTTGCCATACTTTTCATCTGTTTCTGGCTCACTTTTTCCACTGATCTAAATTTCGTTTTACTGTTAATATCTCTAACTAAGTTACTACGTATCCCCGTCTTGTCGTGGGCAACAATTCTGTAAAAGCAATATGTGTCATTATCATTCTCTTCTCTGCCTTTGATTGAGCAACATGTCATTTCCGTGGCTCTAAAAATAAAGTTCTTTTAAGTATTATTTTACTGTCTCGTCGTTCTCTTCAATGTGCCACGACTGTTTTCTTCAATAAACTAATTGTTTAGGCTTCTCCTTGCCCAGTAGCCGGGCAAGTAAAAACCATAGAGTCTACAATTCTATGTGATCGGCGAATTAAACTGCGCTGGCTTACATATAGTTACTTTTGGGAACTTTCTCAAATGCTCAAATGTGATTAAGGCGACAATACTACAAGTCCGTCTAAAATGGACCAGCGTGCTCTTACTCTTTTCTTAGTTACGAAATATTTTATTGGTTATTAATTTCAAGAATTTTGGCACATTAAATGTTAGGAATTATTACTCAATGGAAAATAGTGTGAGATAGTCTAGTACCTGCTCTATTGCTGGATCTGAATGCGATATTCACGCCTTCGTTTATTAAAAATACCTTTGGAAAGTACTGAAAGCCCAGAAGTACTGAAGGTAGTTCCGAGTTTTTTCAAACAGCAGAAAGCAGAGTTTTACTGAAAGGGTGTATTAAACATGGTGAAGAAATGGGATAAATGCCCCAAACTTTAACCCTTTTAACTGGTAAATGTTCTTGAAAAAAGAAGCATTTTTTTATTACATATAATTAAAGTCCTTACTTAGTATAAAAGGAAAACAAAAGAATAGTTCTTAAAATTTTGATAAATAATTAACTTAAATTTTTTTTTACTTTTGTGCAAAAATGCCCATAAATGTTGTCTTTTGGCATTCACAGAATAAATACAATGAAGTCTGTCAGTTCATCGGAAGTATCATCAGTTTGTATATGTATTTATATTTAAACCAAATACACGCAGGAGGTGGGTTTTCCACATCAGTTCAGATAAAATGTCTAGCAGAAATCAAATCTTCATCTGAAGTGAGTTCAGTACACTTGTCATCTGAAGAATAATCTAGAACATTACAAGAAAGTTCCGAATTTCTATCAGAATCTTCAGAAATGTCTAGCATTAAAGTATTATTGTCTATAATATCACCCACCACTAAGACGCTTTGAATTCACAACTAGAGAATTGTAGAACAAAAATATCAAGATCAAAGAATGCGAAATACTTGCGAAGCCCAGTAACTACACCCGGTGCTATTCCATAGAGTTGAAAATAGCGGTGAGAAGAAAATAACAAGTAAAAAGAGGTAAAATTAAACATTTAAATTAAATATTGACATAGGATCGTTTTGAATTGAGCCAAGCTGACTCACCATGCAAAATATTAATCTAGTCTTTTCGGAATGTTTAGCAAACATACATACATAGCAGGAATTGGGATACATTGGAAAATATATATATAGCGTGCTGCATCGTTACACCGATTTCCAAATTTTCAGTTCAGCGATGTATCTCTGTGGGACTGACGCTGACACCGCTAAATTCATTTATGCTTTTCTAGCTGATATTCGATAAAAATAAACTTTCCGATATCTAAAAAGTAACAGCTAATGTACGATATTGCTTTCCATAAAAATCCCCATCCAATATATATACATCGTCTTTCCGATTTTCTAATATCACAGAGCATGCGCTTTGTAAACCGTTCAGCGATATATCGACAGTGTTAAATCGATTTACCGACTCTGTGAGCAGAATTAAAA
>CM063505.1:142852434-142879934 GCA_032207245.1 Pardosa pseudoannulata
CTACTCGCCACATTTTGTGTGATTGCGAGTATTTCTCGGCTCTTCGTATTGAGCACCTTGTTTGCCACCTTCTTGAGCCTTGGGATCTGCACGACATTCCTGTCAGTTGTCTGCTGAGATTTGCTTCAGTTTTTGGTCTTTTCTCTTAGGTACTTTTGGGTCGTGTTTTTATTCTTCCTGTGTTTGGGTGCAATACACCTCTGGTCTCAGTGCACTGCTGTTGGGGAATCCTCAAGAGCTGCTTTAAATGCAAGTTCATTCAAGTTAACTGACATTTATAAAATTTTAACCTGTTATATCTTAATTTTAAAAATATGAGGGTTTTTTTTAATTATGTACCGTTTTGAAATTAAAAACACAACAGTACTTTCTTATTAACTTTATTTTTTAGAAGAAATTTATATATGAATATACGTATAAAGCACAATTTACACTATTATCAAGGCACGTTTAGTATCTTTCAGTTTCTACTAGCTTTTGAATAGTATGTATTAGAAATTTGGCTAAGCACTGAAAAAGATTTGGTTCAGTGTCCATAAATCCATATTTTCAACTGTCAGCACCTTGAGACAAAGTTACTGTAGTTAAAGTTTCGTATCATAAATCCACAGAGAAACATGTTGAAACTTGAGGGAAAAATCATTTATTAAAGTGTAGTTGTTTGTTTCTAATGGCACTTGGACAAGCCATGTACGTGCACCAGAGTCTGCAAGAATTAAAACAAACGAATATGGCTTTCGCCTGAAGAACATCGCCAGGCCGTTCAAAATGGGTCCTCCTAATTTAGAAGCTGGGACAAAGCAGAAGATCCACAGGCTTCGCTTGTACCTTTCAGAGGTATTGCTTGAAATCGGAGGTTATTGCGACCACGAATATATTTTACGTGCCCCAGCCATCATTTATACACACGGCGGATCTGTGGCTGGTTCGAAACTCGAAGCTATAGCCTTCCGGTTATGAGCTTGATACTTATACCCATTGAGTTACCGAGGAATTTTTAATAAATCTGAAGTAGAATGTACCCGTGTTTATGAACGTTTAGATCATCATCTAGTATTCAGTAATGATAAAGTATCGCTCATTCTTCTCCACCTGATGCACATTCGTGACTCCAACTTTAAATTCTTCAACACAATTAATTAGCATTCCGATATCGTAATTGAAAGGTTGCGGGTTTGGGGCTGGAGCCGGGTTAAGATCCCACGTGTTCATTAAATGTGACTGGGAAACTTAATGTTCGTGGTCACAAAGTCCTCCATGTTCTGGGGATGGCAGACACCAAGCTTGGTGGTTTCTGATTGGTCTCTGCTTCTAAATTACGATGAGCCATCGGGGATAATTCTACTCGAGTAACAGGTTCGTAGCCTTGTTAAGGCGTTAGGATAATGTCTATCCCTGCTGCATTGGAAAAATTTTTTATTAGCATTCCATCTGTTAATATTTTCTTCAGAAACTTTACTAATCCACTAAAGAATTTTAGCTCCCTATACAACTTAGTGTGTTAAAAGTGTTTAAGTGTTGTGGCATTATTCCATGTAGGATACATCATAAAATATGAGAAAAATCATTTAATAAAGATGAAATAGCGTAGCATCTGTACTTCCAAACATTAATATAAGGTTTTTGCCCCAAGACTTCAGTAATTAAAATCATCTTTCCTTTTTTATCTTATAATGCACATTCTTGTGGCCAATTTTAAGTACTTTAACATTCCTACTCTGAATGTTTTCTCCCTGCATTTCACCAAACGATGTCCGAATGGGTAGGGAGATGTTCTTCTGTTTGAGGGTTCGAATATCACTGATGCAATAGTTGTTGAAAAAATAAAAACTATCGCTTTATGCTACTAAAACATATCTGAAATTTTAAAAAATTTTTTAGTTCTAATTTTATTAAAATAGAACTTCAAAACACAGGTTCTCCGACAATTCATTTTAAATTTTAGTTGCAGAAATGTTTTGCAAAATATTTATTGTAGCCACTTAAAAATCTCCAGATTTATAAATTCGAAATTAGCTTTAAGCAGTAGATCCTTGTCATTAGCCCTTTTCTCGCAGAAAGTGGACCGTGCCTCGATTTGGAGAATAAAAAATATTATGGTTTTTAATAAAGGTTTCTAATATAAATTAGATTGAAATCATCATCCAAATATTTATAAATAAAACTTAAATTTAATTATTTCTTTGGAAATAAAATCCATTGACATCGTAGTTTCCGATTATTTAAAAACACCTTCCGATTTGTCGACTCAGGACAAAAATTATAATACCGTCTATTTCCTAGACCGTAAACATAATTTAATATTGTGTTTTTATAGCTAGTATTATGGTTTAAAAATTAATAAAAGAAATTTCTATTTTATATCAAAAACTACTAATTTAAAGATAGACAGGTGCCTTACAACTGAGCGTCTTGCTTCTCACAAAACTGTGTTTCTTAATCTTACTATTGGAAAGAAAAAAAAACCTTTCATAAATAAATTAAGGTTTTTTGCTTTTATTTATATTTAATACAATTAAATTTATCAATAAGACATAGGTAAACCACAATTTTTTTTAATTCACTAATGATTCAGTGTCTAGAGTATTAACGGAATTGAGATAGAACTTTTGATGAAAAAACTCCAAGACTCTTTTTTAAATTATAATATTTTCATTAAAAGCAGAAAAACACTATATTAATAAATAATAATTTTGAAATAAGAAGGATTATGAGGAATTATTATTAAGGATTAATAGCAATTACAAAATTAAAATACTTTTTATGAACAAATAGAAACTAAGAATATATATTCCAAATATTAATCCTTTAAATAATAGATGTAAAAATATGCTAAACTTGCTAGTTAGCAATTAAATTAATAGAAATTAGAAAAAAAATGTTAAAAGTAATTTTTGAATTAGGGAAATTATTACTTAAAATTTTTATGCAAAGTACTAATGGGAAATAATCATGAATTAGTTATATCTGAAAAGTAATTTGATAAAATAAATGAATGAAAGTTCATTAAAAGTTACATTTTAGCAGGAAATTGAAATACAGGTTAGCTTTACTTTTTTTTTCTATTAGATTTTTATTCAAATCCCTCCCCTCAAAAAATAAAAAAATAAAAATAGCATTTCTTTTTTACAACTGATGAAATTGGTATATGTTTTTATCTTGAATTGAAGAATCTAAAGATGGCCGAATGGTTAGGGTGTTTGGCTTTCGGTAGCGGAGTTCGCAGGTTCGACTCCCATTGTAGCATGAAGGCTTGTAGCCGGTTTGAATCGGCTTTAAGCAGTAGGTCCTTATCTCATTAGGCCTTGTGTAGCAAAAAGTAAACCGGAGCTCTCCATATCGATTTGAAGATATAAAACATCTTTGTCAATAAAGATGTTTGACGTACTGAGAGAGCGTTCGCCTATCTCCAGTTTTCTCTGCAATGAATCGACGTTTTAATTTAAGAATTACTCTCTGATATGACATTTATCAAATCTATCTCTTTGAGGTTTCCAATATAAATATTTTTATGAAGATAATTTTAAAAGTTACTGTAAAATATTTTGGAAAATTTTATTAAATAAATAAATAAATAAATAAATAGTCAGACTAGTTGCAAATGAATTAAAGAACTGGAAAGAATTATGTTTGATACATTAAGTCAAAGTTTTTAGTTTTAACTATTAAAATTTGGAAAGGTTCAAGAAAAAAATTTTATTAAATTTAGGGTGAAATGTATAATTAACATGTATGATAATGGCAAATATTAATATAAAAAATATTTTAGTTGAGACATTATATTATTTTTGCAGCTTTCTTAGTTTAAAAACAAAAAGCATTTTTTATGCACACATTTTTAAAAAACTGGTGAAAGTATCAACATAAAGATTTTTGTACTTGTTAATGAGAATATGTGTAATAAAATTTGGTTGTATTACAAAGTTCGAAATAGATAGATTATATCAAAGAAATATAGCAATTTTTAATATTTTAACTTTAATAATTTAAAACTATTTTTATCAGAAGGTGATAAATGAACTGGTTATTGTTAATATTGTGTACAGCTTTCTAAATAATTATAAACATTTCTTAGTGATCTTTGTAATAAAAAATTTATACAATGTACTAATTAAGCCATCTACTTATAAAATAATTTTTAAAATAATAAGACGAAAATATTTCAAAATATAGACTTTTTTATTTTTACATAAAACATTGCACAAATAGGAACCATTCACTCATCATAATTCATTCAAAATCATTCACTGTCCCAAGAGACTCAGATCACTCAGATTTTTATTATTGGCACAATTTATAAAGATAAGCAAAGCTGAAATTCTCGCCAAAAGGTCGAAACGTATATTTACATTATTATCATACTTAATACTTACTTAATCTTATTTTAATTATTTCTAGTATATCATAAATGGATAAATAACGAAATTTAATATTATTAAATTTAGTTGATAGGTGATTTATTAGTTGAAGGTTATTTAACATTAACATTATTAAAATATTTTTCATGTTCACAGAACTTTAAGTTTCCAGAACTTTATTTTAAATGTACTGAACAGAACAAGTAATTCCTCTCCTTTTTGTTCAAACTTTGTCGCTTATCTATCGCATATTCTTACTTTACTGTTGTTTTCTAAATCAATTCAAACAAATGAAAAAAAATTAAAGCATTGTAAACGGAATGCTTCTTTTATACATTTATATTTATTACTTCATCTTAAAATTTTGTCATAATATATTAAATATGACGAAGAACATTTTAAGCGAAAAAAATGAAAAATCGATATTCTCTAATAAATAAGTGTTGTGTCTTCTTAAAGATTTGACAATTTCATAAATAAAAGATTCTTATTTTCCAGGAAAGAATCTTAATTGAAATATTATCCTTTTTTCGGTGACCATTTGCATTATTACTACTAATAACTGTAAACAATTTTATATGCTAAGAATACTTTACTAATACTCTTTGAAATTTATCAATTAATTTATTTTTTTAAAAGTCATTTATCTTTTAGAATATGAAATAAAAGTTAATTAAAACTAATACGTTTGAAAAGGCAAAATCTATTAGTTCTGCACTTAGAAACATTTCTGAATACTAAAATGATGGACATTTTATTAACAAAGAGAGAGGCAATTTCATTATTTTCTTAATATTTTAGAAAAATACTTAAGGAATTTACAAATTGTACAGGGATGGCTAATAGGTATTTTATTAATTAAAATAAGAATGCATTGCAAGAAGAGGGGGAGCATGAAATCTTTAAAATTATCAATTTAATTATCTTTAAGATTATTATTTTAATTATTAATCTTTAAAATAACAATGAATATTTATATAATAAAAATAAATATATATAAAAAATTTAAAATAAATATTTACAAAATAATAATAAATAATAATGAATGCTTTTGTTGAAATGTTAAAAAATAATCTTAAATAATGAATAATTATCAATTATTAAAATAATAATGAATATTTATAAAATAAAAAATAATAATAATAAAAAATTTAAAATAAATATTTATCAAATAATAATAAATAATAATGAATGCTTTTGTTGAAATGTTAAAAAATAATCTTAAATAGTGAATAATTATCAATCTTTAAAATAACAATGAATATTTATAAAATAAAAATAAATATTTATAAAAAATTAAAACAAATATTTATAAAATAATAATAAATAATAATGAATGCTTTTGTTAAAATGTTAATGACGCTTAACACACATGTTATTAATAATTTACTGAATTTTCAATATTATTGATTAGAAACAAATAAAATTTGCTTTTAAATGTCCAATATTTCTTTCATTAGACTCGTTCTGCACACAAGATTTCGTAAGGTTATTATATATATGCTATATATATGAAATCAGTAACTTTGGAATCAGTCAAGAGTAGAAAACAAGATTAGTATAAGAATTATACTGAAAAGGAGCAAAATTATTTGACGATTTTTAATATTTTGTAAAAAGCTTAATAAGAAACAAAATAAATTGGTTTTGAAAGTGCAATGACCCTCCAAATATTAGTTTTGCACATAAGATTGCGTTAGGTTATATACGCTATATATACGAAGTGAGGAACTTTTGATCCATTCACAGATATAAAACACGTTTAGTATTCGAATTGATACGAAAGGGAACAATATTATTTGTCGATTTTCAATACTTTTTCCACAAAGAAATGTTTTTTAACTGTCCGATATATTTTAGAATTAATAGTATGTCTTCGTACCTGTAATAATCTTAGAAAAATCGTTTTATCATTTTTTTTTCTTTTCGAGATCGAGATATTTCAACTTCAACTTATGCTCACTTAGACCTTCAAGCCCCATTTTTTTTTAAACTGCAGGAAAGAAGAGAGGTGAAAAAATATCATTCAGCTGTTTTCTTTTTATTTTGTCTCTCCTTCTCTTTCTTTCCCTTTTTTAACATCTCAGATATTTTTTTTAAAAACACCTTCAGCAGAAAGCAGCCGAAGAAGTTTAAAACTGTTCTATCAGGTTTCTACTTTTATAGGCTTTTTTTAAACCCACGCTCAGTGAAGCAAATGTATCTTTTAGAGTAGTTTTTTCGTTTTCGTGTTGTTCTATAGTTGAACTATTGATTTATAGTAAGAGAAAGCTACCAAAATGGAATCAGTATTTAATATTGCATTGTATGAATATAACTATATATCTGAGAATATTTTGCATGCTTACATAAGTTCGTAGATATTTATAACTTTCTATTTTAATAAATTTGAATTATAAATTTATCTTATCATGGTTTTGTTCTAATCATTTTAAATAAAAATCTTCCTATGTGATTTATGCTTTAAATATATTTTAGACTTATATGAGTAAAAAGTTAAGTATAACATGTAAAACGAAATGAATTTTGCAAGAAAAATTATACATGTATGTATTCTTATAAATATATAAAAATTTCGTAATTGTTTTTTTGATTCCTTACAGTAATAAATTTCTATATGTATACAGTTGTATAATACACAAAATGAATCCCTATCTATTGTAGAACTAAACAACTAAGATTAATGATTAATTATTTATCATTATTTTTTAGACCACATGAACCCTTTGTTCCAACATGTATTCACAAAATGCACAAAAACAAATGTCTTTTTCAGAGAAAGCTTAAAATGTCAATAACTATTTCTAAAATTAACGCAAATTGCCAATGGTATCTTTATAAAAAGGCGATGCTAAATATAGTTTTCCTTTTAAAGTTTCATTTGTAATTTCATCAAATACACATGATTCTAATAAAATAAATTTTATATTTGTTAAATTAAAAAAAAAAATGTGAAATCATTAAAAGTAGATTTCTTGGAAATATCTATTCAAATTTTCTGTAATCATATTTAATGTGCATTATAATTTATAATGCTATTTATAGGAAACACGCAATATTTTGTTTCTAGAAATTACTTCTTATTGCAAATAAATTTTTATTTCTGTGTTTTAGATTAAAAAATATTTTTGTATTTTTTAAATAATTTTTTCTATTATTCTAGAATTGTTAATTCATAATGGTTAAAATACAAAGGTTTAAATTAAGTATGTTAATACCAATGTTGTAAATTAATTTGAATGCGATCTATTAATACTTTTTTTCAAAACTCTGTTACATTTTAGATGTTTTAAATACTTTTATTCAAATCATTGATAATAATAATATTAATTTTGTTATTGCTGTTATAAAATTTGAAATAGGTCTTAAATTACTCGTAAATTTTACTATAAGTATTTAAAAAATTATGATCTACTGAAACAGGTACACTTCTAAGAAGCAGAAAGACTTGTATAGAAAAAAATATGAAACTCGTTAAATAATACTAAAAAAGGTTTAATATTGATTTTGAAAACTATGTTACTATTCAGATGACATAGTCAGGTAACATTTTTGTATACTATACTAACTTGTATTCCGTCACTTTTTATCTGAGAATAATGGTGCACTAACATCTCCCAAAATAGATAAACTATATTTTGTTGAAAGGAATCGATTTACCTGGATCAATAACACTAAAAAAATGTAAAGAAATTCCCATTTAGTTTAGTTCTATTTAATGTTAAAAAATATCACAGGCGTTGAAGAAATTGCAATTTCAGAAACAATTTTAGTGACTATTCCTTATTCTTACATATAAATATTCTGTATTTTCAGTTTTATATAATAAATATGTATTATAAATATAAATATCGTAATATCGTAATAAAATATGGTAATATAAAATAAAATGTAACTTTTATTTTCCTTCTATTTTAAAATTGGATTTTGCTGAAATAGCTAAAATTCTAATCCTTTACAATGCTAAAATTGCAACTTTTTATATATTATCTATGAATCATTTTTAGGATTTTCAAAGAATTACAAAATTTTTAAAATAATTACATTTCATTAAAACCCTTCTCTAAAATAACAGTTTTACTCGAATAATTATGAAAATATTTTTTGTGAGGTGCTAATTTGAAAAGAATTTATCATAAAATATTAACTATTACAATATTTAACTATTAAATGATGTAAAAATAAAATTTCATTTATGAAACGTTGAAAACAATGCCTGTATGAATCATGTTGATTCAAGCAAAAATAAACATTTTTAAAATAATTTTTTCACAACCCCTCTAAAATATATTATTCTAATATTATCAAAATATTTCGGAAGGTGCTAATTTGAAAAGAATTTATCATAAAATATTAACTATTACAATATTTAACTATTAAATGATGTAAAAATAAAATTTCATTTATGAAACGTTGAAAACAATCAATATCTGTATGAATCATGGTTGATTCAAGCAAAAATAAACATTTTTTAAATAATTCATTTCCACAAAAATTCTAAAATAATTTACTCTAATAATTATCAAAATATTTTTCGGAAGGGTAATTTGAAAAGAATTATGATAATATTTTAACTTTACAATATTTAACTATTAAATGTTGTAAAAGTAAAAATTCATTTATGAAATGTTTAAAAACAATACCTGTATAATCATTTGATTCAAGCAAAAATAAACATTTTAAAATAATTACATTTCCACAAAACCCCCTCTAAAATAACAGTTTTACTCGAATAATTATGAAAATATTTTTTGTGAGGTGCTAATTTGAAAAGAATTTATCATAAAATATTAACTATTACAATATTTAACTATTAAATGATGTAAAAATAAAATTTCATTTATGAAACGTTGAAAACAATCAATATCTGTATGAATCATGGTTGATTCAAGCAAAAATATACTATAATGGTTCATTTTCATTTTGATTCAATGGTGAAATAACGCAAAATTTAAATCGCAAATTAATAATTAAGGTTACAGATTGATAGAGAGTTGATAAAAGGTTTAAAAGAAAACTTGTCAGATGCATAAAATATAGTTTGATTATAACCTTATAAAATTTTTTAGTTTTCAATAAATTAAAATTTTTTTAAATAATTACATCAGAAAATACCACTCTAATACAATTTTTACTCTAAGAATTATCAAAAGATTTTTCGGAAGAAGCTAATTGGAAAAGAATTTATGTTAAAATTTTAACTATTACATTATTTAACTATTTGATGTTGTAAAATTTTCGTAATTTCATTTATGAAATGTTGAAAACAATATCTATGTGATTCATCTTTGATTCAAGCAATAATAAACTATAACGATTTTCATTTGATGCAGTGTTCATTTTGACGCAATGTTTATATAACGCAAAATTTAAATCGCAAATTAATAATTATGGTTACAGATTGAGAAAGCGTTGAGTAAAGGGTTTTTAAAAAACTTGTCAGATGCATAAAATACAGTTTGAATATGTTTTTGTATTACTATAAAATTTTTCCTATTTTAAATTTGAGAAATTCTGTCATATATATTGCTTCATCGTTTAAATAGTGCTTGGAATATAATTAAATTTATTTCATAAAAAATAATTACATTTCACCTTTAACTAGAAAAAGAAATTTGAACTCATTCATCATATTTATCATATTCATTAACAATCTGCAGCACCCGAGGTTTATTTGACATTTTTTTATGAACGCGTTTATCTACAGTAGTGTTTCTAAAATTTTATTTGGAAATATTTACTACCCAGACAAAAGGCTGGGTGTGAAGCAGCTACATTCAAGCAAAAATCATGGATGATTGATGATTCAAGCAAATGTAAATTATAATGATTCATTTTTAAATTTGGTACAATGGTGAAATAACGCAAAATTTAAATCGCAAATTAATAATTAAGGTTACAGATTGATAGAGAGTTGATAAAAGGTTTAAAAGAAAACTTGTCAGATGCATAAAATATAGTTTGATTATAACCTTATAATCCTTTTTAGGGCTTTCAATAAATTACAAAATTTTTAAAATAATTGCATGGGCAGAAAAAACCCCCTCTAAAATAACAGTTTTACTCTAAGAATTATCAAAAGATTTTTCGGAAGAAGCTAATTGGAAAAGAATTTATGTTAAAATTTTAACTATTTAATGTTGTAAAATTTTCGTAATTTCATTTCATAAAGCATTGAAACAATATCTATGTGATTCATTATTGGTTCAAGCAAAAATAAACAAACGATTTTCATTTGATGCAGTTCATGTAAATTATAATGATTCATTTTAAAATTTGGTGCAGTGGGTGATATCATGCAAAATTTAAATCGCAAATTAATAATTAAGATTACAGATTGACAAAGTGTTGATAAAAGGTTTAAAAAAAACTTGTCAAATGCATAAAATACAATTTTAATAAATTTTTGTATCACTCTAAAATTTTTTTCCATTTTATATTTGAGAAATTCTGTCATATATATTGCTTTCTCGTTTAAATACTGCTTGGAATATAATTAAGTTTATTTCATAATCCATTTTTCATTACTTAAGCGTATAAAAATAATTCCATTTCACCTTTAACTAGAAAAAGAAATTTGAACCCATTCATCATATTTATCATATTCATTAACAATCTGCAGCACCCGAGGTTTATTTGACATTTTTTTTATGAACGCGTTTATCTACAGTAGTGTTTCTAAAATTTTATTTGGAAATATTTACTACCCAGACAAAAGGCTGGGTGTGAAGCAGCTACATTCAAGCAAAAATCATGGATGATTGATGATTCAAGCAAATGTAAATTATAATGATTCATTTTAAAATTTGGTGCAGTGGGTGATATCATGCAAAATTTAAATCGCAAATTAATAATTAAGATTACAGATTGACAAAGCGTTGATAAAAGGTTTAAAAAAAACTTGTCAAATGCATAAAATACAATTTTAATAAATTTTTGTATCACTCTAAAATTTTTTCCCATTTTATATTTGAGAAATTCTGTCATATATATTGCTTCGTTGTTTAAATACTGCTTGGAATATAATTAAATTTATTTCATATTCCATTTTTCATTACTTAAGCGTATAAGAATAATTCCATTTCACCTTTAACAAGGAAAAGAAATGTGAACCCCTTCTACACTGTACCACAAAATGTTTGATCTTCATATTAGAAAAAAGCAAATTAAATAAAACTCCTCTTTTTCACGGAATCTTAATATCAGAAATCATTCGCGCGATAAAACTTGCTCTCCGGTGGATAAGATTAAATTTAGCACCGACAAGTAACTCCATTTGCATAACTACGGACTGTAACACGGTATTTCTCGAAACTCCGCTCGAAATTCTACGCATTCGTTTTATCCTATTCGATATTAAAGGCAGCTAAGTGAAAATATGAAGGGCTGCGCAGAATTTTTCGCATTAAGTAACGGCAGTTGGCGGGGGAGAAGGGAAGAAGAAAGAAATGACGTTGCTCTAATTTGAGCATAACTGCTCTGTTTCCCCGGCGGAAGAAAATTTATTAAAATATAAACAAAAAGGAAATATTCTTGATCGTAGATATTACGTTGTAGAGGGGAGTTTGTGCGAACACTTTAGAGAAATTATCTTTCTCACTCCACAGTGGATTTTTTGTAAATTGTCACAGCGTTATATTTTAGTACTTTAAAATACTAAAGAAATTCTCCATTGAACTCAAAAGAAAAATAAGATATTGCAAAAAACATGTAAATGTTGGAAAAGTAGTAGGTTTAGTTTAAGATTTTTTCCTGTTGAAGATTACGGGGATTTCTAGTGCAATAGCGAAATATTTTCAATAAATTAAAGACTTAATCACAAATTAATCTGAACTAAAATGAAATCAGTTGAAAACTGTTTGTTGTCCCACAAGGAATCTGCACATTCTTCCCTATTAAAAGGCATCATGCACTAAAGCGTACGATGGCTGAAAGAAATGATGTTGCATTAATTTTAGCATAACTGTTCTGTTTTCCCTGGTGGGAGAAAATTTATTAAAATATAAGCATTAAGGAAATATTCTTGGTTGTAGATATTACGTTGTAGAGGAAGTTTGTGCGAACACATTAGAGAAATCATCTTTCTCACTGCAGAGAGAATTTTAAAATATTTTTTCAATAACATTCATCAAAATTCGGTGAAGAACTCGACTTTTAAATTCGTTATTTCCTCATCTGTCCAGATCAATATTGGCAGAGCTGGTAGTGGACATCCGTTTATTGGCTGATGTAGGTAACCATCCACGATACTCCACTAGATTAAACCTTTTTTTTCTTGCAAGGCAGCAATTACAGATAGCAATTTCTCTCTATATGGCGTCTTCCGGTTCATCACTGATATGCCACCAGTGTCTCTATCTGGTTTGTCTCTATCATGCAGTGATCTTCGGTCACTTCTATCGACCATGGCGAGAGTTAGAAATGGCCACTTAAATGTTCGAGGTTCTTGAATGGGAGAGGATTTTCTGTCATTGTTCTTGTTTTCTTTCTGCCAATCCTGCTCACCTTAATTGTCTTCGTTCCAACTGGGAGCAGCTGTGGGATGAGCACGATCTGATGTACCTGTATCTGGCTTGGCGTGGCTTTTTGGACCTGGTGTAGGCATTCCTACATCAGGAGGATAAGTAACGACAACAATTTTTTCTTACATTAATTTCAATTCTCTTTTAGGCATATTTTCTTCTTATCATTTTTAAATATTTAATCAAATACATTAAGAATGTTCAGTGATCGTGTTCATAATTCAGTTGATTGGGGTAAAATAGCTTTTTGTTTATTTTCATTGGCAGTCTCTAAAGCATTTGTTGAATAATGAGTCTTATAAAAGCTTTAAGTATTTTCTTTTAGCTTTCTAAATCTATTTTTTGACTTTGATTTCCTACTTTCTCACACGTTCTTGTCATCTTATTCTTACATATAAAATGTACAAATACTCTTGAGCAAAAGAAATATATTTTTATAACTAAAGAGTGTCCAAGTGCTTTAAACTACTACAATGTCTAAACCTTTGGTTTATGGTAAATACTTTTATATCTATATGTATAATTTTTACGATAAAATTGAACTGTTTTAATTATAAATTCCAGTTTGATAATTTAAATAAAGTAAGAACTGTTCAAAGTGTATTATGATATTATGATTTTGATTTATATAATTTTAATTAAAATAAACATTTAAAATTTATAAAAATTGACTAATTTTATAAAAAATCATAGGATTTTATAAAATATTTAACAAATATTATAAAAAAGTTCTGAAATATTTTCATTAGAAAATTTAAATTTAGCCCAACAGAAAAAAAAGCTCAAATAATTTTCAACACGATTTCTTCTCACGTTATTCTTACATTTAATATGTACAAGTACTCTTGAGCATTAGAAATATATTTTTATAAATCAACAATTTCCAAGTGCTTTAAACTACTAAAATGTCTAACGCTTTGGCATATGGTAAATAATTTTACATCTATAAGCCTATTTTCATGAGAAAATTCAACTGTTTTTATTCTAAGTCCAGTTTAATAAATTAAATAAAGAAAGAACGATTCCAAAGTGTATTATGATATTTTGACTGATATTAATATTTTTTTAATTAAAATAAACATTGAGTATGTATAAAAATTAACTAATCTTATAAAAAATCATAGAATTTTACAAAATATTTAAGAAATTTTATAATAAAAAATTCTGAAATATTTTCATTAGAAAATTTAAATTTAGCCCAAAAGAAAAAAAATCTGAAATAATTTTTAACACGATTTCTTCTCACATTATTCTTACATTTAAAACGTAAAATTACTCTTGAGCACTAGAAATATATTTTTATAAATAAACATTTTCCAAGTGCTTTTTAAACTACTAAATTTCCTAAAGCTTTGGTTTATGGTAAATAATTTTATGTCTATATGCATAATTTTCATGAGAAAATTGTACTGTTTTAATTATAAATCGAATTTCCTAATTTAAATAAAGTAACAACGATTCCAAAGTGTATTATGATATTTTGATTGCTATTTATTTAATTTTAATTAAAATAAATATTGAGAATTTATAAAAACTAACTAATCTTATAAAAATTATAGGATTTTATAAAATATTAAAAAAAATTTTATAAAAAAATTCTGAAATGTTTTCATTAGAAAATTTAAATTTAGCCTAAACGAAGAAAAAAGCTCAATTTTCAACACGATTTCGTCTCACATTATTCTTACTTTTACAATGTACAAGTAATCTTCACCAGAAATACATTTTTATAAATAAACAATTTCTAATTGCTTTAAACTACTAAAATGTCTAAACCATTGGTTTATGGTAAATATGTTTATGTCTATAAGTATAATTTTCATGATAAAATTGAACTGCTTTAATTATAAATGAAGTTTAATAATTTAAATAAAGTAACAACGATTCCAAAGTGTATTATGATATTTTGATTGCTATTTATATAATTTTAATTAAAATAAACATTGAGAATTTATAAAAAAAAATTATCTTATAAAACAATTATAGCATTTCATACAATATTTAACAAAGTTTATAAAAAAAAATTCTGAAATATTTTCATTAGAATATTTAAACGTAGAACAAACAAACAAAAAATGAAGCTCAAATAATTTCAAACACGATTTATTCTCACGTTATTCTTACATTTAAAATGTACAACTACCCTTCAACACCAAAAATAAATTTTTATAAATCAACAATTTCCAAGTGCTTTAAACTACTAAATTATCTATTTGGTTTATGCTAAATAATTTTATGTCTATATGTATAATTTTCCTTAGAAAAATGAACTGTTTTAATTATAAATTCAGTTTAATAATTTAAATAAAGTAAGAACGATTCCAAAATGTGTTATGATAGTTTGATATATATATATATATATATATATATATATAAAATTAAAATAAACATTAAGAATTTATAAAATATAACTAATCTTATAAAAAATCATAGGATTTTATAAAAAACTTAACAAATTTCGTAAAAAAATTCTGAAATATTTCCATTAAAAAATTTAAATTTAGCCCAGACGAAAAAAAAAAGCTCAAATACTTTTCAACAAGATTTCTTCTCACGTTATTCTTACATTTAAAATGTACAAGTACTCTTGAGCACCAGAAATATATATTTTTAAATCAACAATTTCCAAGTGCTTTAAACTACTAAAATGTTTAACTCTTTGGCATATGGTAAATATACTTATATCGATATGCATATTTTCGTGACAAAATTCATCTGTTTTAATTATAAGTCCAGTTTAATAATTTAAATAAAGAAAGAACGGTTCCAAAGTGTATTATGATATTTCGATTGATATTTATATTTTTTAATTAAAATAAATATTAAGTATGTATAAAAATTAACTAATCTTATAAAAAATCATAGAATTTTACAAAATATTTAGGAAATTTAATAATAAAAAATTTTGAAATATTTTCATTAGAAAATATAAATTTAACCCAAAAGTAAAAAAAAAAAACTCAAATAATTTTCACCACGATTTCTTCTCACATTATTTTTACATTTAAAATGTAAAATTACTCTTGAGCACTAGAAATATATTTTTATAAATCAACAATTTCCAAGTGCTTTAAACTACTAAAATGCCTAAACCTTTGGTTTATAGTAAATAATTTTATGACTATATGCATAATTTTCATGAGAAAATTGAACTGTTTTAATTATAAATCGAGTTTAATAATTTAAATAAAGTAAGAACAATTCGAAAATGTATTATGATATTTTGATTGAAATTCATATAATTTTAATTAAAATAAGCATTGAGAATTTATAAAATTTAACTAATCTTATAAAAAAATTATAGGATTTTATAAAATATTTAACAAATTTTATAAAAAATTTCTGAAATAGTTTCATTATATAATTTAAATTTAGCCCAAACGAAAATAAAGCTCAAATAATTTTCAACAAAGGATGAAAAGTTTAAAAAAAAAAACATGTTTAACTGAATTTATTTATCATTTCCTTTTGAAAATTTCGAGGTCATTTTATGTTGTTAATACAGCATACCACTTATGAATGTAAACAGACTTTCAGTTTCTTTTAAATTTTGAACGAGCTGCAGGAAAATAAAATGTTTTTTCGTTAGTATCATAAATTTTATCATCCTGTAATGACAACGAAAAATCACTAACTGGGAATAATTCCACAATTTTTTTTTCAATCTTAATTTGAGGAAAATAAATTATTTTTACGCGTGCCTGAAAGAAAAAAAAGGTTGAGTGTTACACTTCATTTGTATTAATGATGTCTTTGTTGCCGAAAATCCTCCGATGTCTGGATCATGCAGGAGTGACTTTGTAAGAAGGGAACATATTTCTTAATGCAATGAATTACCATAAATTTCCATACTTTCACCTAAATGATTTTCGATGATTTTATGTTTTAGCAGATGAATGATACACCTTCGAGACCTTCGAAAAGAAAGTTTTATATTTATATATAATGCTAGGAAAAATATATAAGCATGTAGAAAATTTTACACATACATCCATAAAGGAAGTTGTATATGCTTATGTTTATATATGTATTATATACACGAATACATACACATTCATGCATATATATGCATGCATGTATGATTATGTATATATGCATATATATGTATACATATATATATATATATATATATATATATATATATATATATATATATATATATATATACATGTATATATATATGTATATATATACATTTATATACACACACATATATATATATATATATATATGTATAGGAATATATATTTAATAAAATATATAAATGAAATGATTATGTTACTATGGTTTTTAGATCAAAATATAAATCACAATTTAAAAAATTTCGCTTCCAGACTTCTAGTAAATGAAATGAATCTTTTTTAACAGTACACAATTTATATGCACAACATGAAAATTTTAATAATCAATTACATTAGCTCATGGGAGTTTTGAACACATGACCTTCAAAGTATTTGTATAATGCTGCAACCAACTAAGCTAATGGGCCAAGAACTATAAAAGATTGTAAAGTCTGCAAAAGACACCTTAAGATAGGAAGACGTTGGTTCTTTTCATGCTTTGTAAACATTAAACTTCTCTGAAGAAGCTACGATACTGGATTATAAAAAGTAATTCTAATTTTAATAAATGCTATATATATATATTTATATATACATACACACACACACACACACACATATATATATATATATATATATATATATATATATATATATATATATATATATATATATATATATATATACATACACACACACACACACACACATATATATATATATATATATATATATATATATATATATATATATATATATATATATATATATATATGTGTGGGTGGGTGGGTGGGTGTGGGTGTGAATATTCAAAGAGCTGATGACGTCATACATGTTTATTCACGACTATTGCATAGTTTCACATTTAAAATTCAAAGATGGCATCGAGTGTCTAGCGTTCTCACTCTAACAAAAAATCTACATTTGACCAAGTTTCATACAGTATAAACCTTTCTGAATAAGCTCCCTCTCAATTATTCTGTGACGTCATGAATTTCTGTATGGAGTTATTAGTGATTTATGCATCTGCATTAAAGAGTGCGCTGCGTTATCTGCCTTTAAACCCACCAAATTATTATTAATTTTATCTCTTAAACCTGACACACACACACACACACACACACACACACACACACACATATATATATATATATATATATATATATATATATATATATATGTATATATATATATATATATATATATATATATATATATATATATATATATATATATGTATATATATATATATATATATATATATATATATATATATTATATATATATATATATATATATATATATATATATATATATATATATATATATATATATATATATATATATATATATATATATATATATATATATATATATATATATATATATATATATATATATATATATAAAGTGCATTTGTATTAGAGAATGGGTCAAAATTTTGATAGCATTTTATGTTCTAAAACAAACAAACAAAAAAAAATCTAGGTGTATATATATATTAATTATTTTCTTCGAAAGACAATTTAAAACAGCATAACAATTTACGCATGAAATTTTTAAACATTAAATAACTTTCACAAGAACTCAAATTGTAGCAGTAAAAAATATAAATTAATTAAATAAAAAAATAAAAAAATCAGATCATCTTTAATTTTACGCTTCTCAAGAGGTTTGTACCATTTCAGCAGGTATTCATTCCTCAATACACCAGTGATTTCTCCCTTTTTGTCATTAACCCACTGACTGCTCATCTCGTAATTTCCACGGCAACTCAAATGTAACAAAATTTGCTCATCCCGCTATTTTAGCGGTCATGTGTTTTTCTTCCTTTATTAAGGAGCTCATCTCGCCTTTTCACTGTTTAACCAGTGAAATAAATTATATACAGTATCAGACGCTTAACTATGTAATAAATAGAATTATTTGACTATAACTATAGTTACATTAGGTAATAGAATTACAGATATTATACCATAAATAGAATTAACTGTAATTTAATTAAAATTTATTAAAAAATAAATTTTGTATATGTGGCGACATCAGAAATTAGTTTTTGTGACAGCTTAGTTTCTCATGATGAAAATTACTATAAAATATCTTTTCTATAAAGAAAAAAATGTGTATTTCAATTCTCCAATATATATAGATTTAAAACATGAAAAACGTTTTAAAAGATTTTGGTTTACAAATTGAGTAGTAAAAAGTTTAATATCCAGAAGAAGAGTTTCATTTGCTCTGTCCTTAGCAAACCTTCAGAAAACTATGTTAATGGGTGTAATGCCTGGCGATTATGACAGTTATGATATCTCCCCCCACACACAACCAATCCAACAACCAGGAATTTTTTTTGCCAGAAAAACTAGAAGTTTCAATGTACCCCGCTTAGTTCTTATTTATCAAACATGACATGATCACAATAAATTTAATTTTTTCTCTATATTGAAAATTTTTCTATTGAGTAACTATATTATTTTTTCCTATGTTTATAACACATCGTGACAAAAAAAAATGCAAAAAAACTCAGTCCAGCGTGTATCTATTTTCGTATATCAGGAACAAAAGTATTGCAGTTATTTTCACGTTTCAAAATGAAATATTGAAATTGCATGAAATATTGCATGAAATAATTGCATGAAATATAGAAATTGCTACTCGTTACAAATTTAACACTATGTAGCTAGTTTCATCTGTTTCGCACCCAGAAAAACTGAATACCGATATTGTTCTATTCTCTAAATGAATAGTCTTTGGAAGAGCTTTTTGTAGAGTTTATTCGTACACTGACGTACACATATATCTAGATTACGAAGTCTAAAACCAGAAGGTGGGGTCAGTTTCGATTTTAAAGGAAGTGGCTTTTTTTCTTCAAAAATAATGTATTCGACATCGTTTGCCACAACCTCCGCTCCATCTTGTTTTGAACTCAATTTCTTTCTGCGTTGCCAATCGCGGAAAACTAGAATAGCCAAATCAATCTCGAGCTCGTGACAAATACATTAATAACATATTTAAAATTAAAAGTGGTAGATATATATATATATTTTTAATTCTTTCTCTGTATTGAAAATTTTCTTATTAAGTAACTATATTATATTTCCTATTTTTATTCCACATCGTGACAAAAAATATTGCAGAAAAAAATTCAGCAAATCGGGTATGTATTTTTGTATCTCAGGAACAAAAGTATTTCAGTTGTTTTCACATTTTAATATGGTTCACATGAAATATTGAAATTGCTATTCTACAAATTTTGCACTGTGGAATTAGTTTCATCTGTTTCGCACTCAGGAAAGCTGAATAAAATTATTGTTCTATTCTCTAAATGAATAGTCTTTGGGAGAGGTTTTTGTAGAGTTTATTATCACACTGACGTACACACACATATATAGATTTCGGAATCTTAAAGCAGAAGGTGCGGTCTTCGATTCTATGGAAGTGGCTTTTTTTCTTCAAAAATAATGTATTCGAAATTGCAGGTGACAACATCCCCTCCATCTTCTTTTCAACTCAATTTCTTTCTGCGTTGCCAATTGCGGAAAAATAAAAACCGCTGAATCAATCTTGAGCTCGAGAAACATACATTAATAACATATTTAACATATTTAACATTTAAAATTAACAGTGGTAGATATTTCTATTTACTGCAAAAAGTGTGTTGCTAACTTTAAATGTGCACACTAATGCATAAATAGAGAACGTCAGTTCAGCAGGAAATGCTTGTATGTATTAATTTTGGTGATTTTAAGAAAATGCTTGATTAACTGTCTTGGTGATTCTCTTACTGAAGTATGTAAATGTACCAGTAAGCATTATTTATTACCAGGATTGGGAATTGAGAACATCCTTTTAAAATTAATACCAGCAGTCGTTTTTTTGTAAGCAGTATGGACGTGTACTCTGAAAATTAGTAATAAACTTGAATTTATTGCAGACAACCATAAAAAATTAAATAAGTTCTGCTTTAATATTGTTGATATTGAAAGTTTTATTATAAAAATTCTTGTATTGGTATTTGACGAGGATTGCTCATTTTTAAATATTTTGATTGACATTTCATTTAGTGATTAGGGCATATTTTATTTAACAATAAAATAATAAATATCTAAGGAACTATATTCTGAACAGGTACAATATTCGTATCGTAAATACACACATATACAAATGTATCTGTGTGTGCGTAACCAAACAAATGCCCGATTAACGATAGCTTTTGTTTGTTATCCAGATACTACCTATATGAGGCATTAGGCTTTGCATTGGGTTCTAAATGTTTACAAGTATTTAACACTATATTTACGGACCTAGCCAATTTGACTCATTAAAAATTTGATCACTATATATTATAAAACTTTAATTTTACTTTTCAAAAATATACGTTGGTTTTTAGTTAAGTGATAAAATATATGTAAACTTTCATTCCTCTTCACCGCAGACCCTTTCATTTCGCATTATCAAATGTTGTAAACCTATTTTCTGGGTTGTGAGCCAATTTGATTCATAGAATGGTTTAACAGTTAATAACATATCATGAAATTTGTTGGTGCTATCAGGCCTGGGATATTTTTCAAATGGCTGAAGAGCTGAGAAGTAAATATAGAGAAGTCGAGAACGCTTCGATACCAATTACAGAAATTCAATCTACTGACGCACGGAAGAATTGTCAAGTTTAACAATCATGCAAAAGAAACAGATGTAGAAACCATTGTGCTAAATGTAATAGAAATGTTTACGAAAAATGTGTTTCAAAAACAGATTTTATATTTAAAAAATGTTTTTCATGATTTTTTTGATAACTAACATTTTATTTAAATTAATTTGGAACTATTTTCTTCGCAAAAAACTTCAATTTTCTTGTATGAGTCAAATTGACTCACTGCAGTAAAATTAGGTATATGATCCACATTCGTAAATCTAGTGTTAACTAACACGGCTCCTGGTATAAAAAGAAAATAAAAAACACTATAAAATTCTTTCTTAGGAAGTAATGAGGCTTATGAGATTTATCTACAATGCCCGATGACTTTCAAAAATACAAATTTAGACACATTTCTTTGCATTTATATTACATTACTTTCATGTATATAGTGTTATACAATATTGCAAGTTTGTCTGTTTGGATCTTCACAGACTTCAAACTTTATTTTAGATGTGTACAAACAATTCATATTTCATATATATGAATTTATAAAAATGTTCGTTTTAAGCCCTTATAATTGAATATATTTACACGCAAAAGTTATTTTATAAATACAACAGTCATAAACAAATTTAATCAATCATTTCTCAAAACTAAAGCATTTTACCATGATTAGTGAAAGTAGAAACATAAAAATATTATCATAAGTCATTTTTGTGAAAGAAATAGAGACATTTTAACTTAATTTCAAACCATAAAGATAATTGAAGATTAAATTTAAAACGAGTATAAATTATACATAATATATTTATTGACGCTTACAGAATATCTAATTAAACACAAGACCTGTTATTTAAAAAAACAAAATGAATGATTTTTAAGTAATATTGAATAAATAATGAAGTTAATATATTAAGATAAAATATAACGACATAAATTAGTATTGAAAAATTTATTGATATTTAATTTAAAACGTTTAGAAGAAAAAGCTTTCTCTTACATTTGCAAATCGTTTGTACATTTTAATGTAGAACAAGAGCTTGAAGAAAAGAAATAAAGAAAGCTTCATTAAAAAAAGAGTGAAGGTCTTTCAAACGAAGTAGAGTAAACATGGCTGATCTACATCCTTTAAAACTGAAATATAATGAATTTCGTCACAATCGCCAGAAATTTTGAATTTGTATAAGTATTGATAGAATTTGTCGTAAGAGAGTATATAACGGTAGGTTTTGAAGTCGTTGCCAAAGAAAAAACTCCGTTTTAGTCATGGATGACCTTTATTAACAGACGGTCCCTTGGACGGGTTTTCACTTTATTACAAGGACGGGATGAACTGAGTGATCAGTTAACATGATAAATCTAAACCTAAAACTCAGTGAAATTATGAGTAAACGGCCAAGTAAAAATCTAAGTAAAAATCTGTCTTCAATAGCTTGCATCTCTATTTTTCGTTCAAATTTTCCTAAATTGGCAGCTAGGACACTATCAAGTTTTAACTGGTTAGACCTCTTTTTAGTGGGCTTAAACTATAGTCCCACTGATTAGTTTAGATTATACGTTAAAAAGCTGATCACAAAGAGAATCTGGGTTTATGCACTTGACGGGCCGTAAATAAGGCTTTCAGTTATAAACTTATTTCGGGAACTATTAATTTACGGTTATGTTCTCTTACTGTATATTAAGGGGCCGTCTTAGGATTTTTAAACAAAATCTGTACGTAAGTTCACAGATTTAGTTCTCTCTTTTCTTACACACAGAAATATGTATACAAAACATAACGTAGCATGCCATGCTTCAGGGATGTAACGTGGTCGAAGGGGTGTAGTCGTCGGTGAAAAGAATAAGATTTTACAAACATCTTTATTTAGCAACGTCCAACAGCAAAATCTCTCAAAAAATGGTCGCGGTGTCTTTTTTAACTTTGGAGACGCCCCAGGCGTGAGAAAAGGAATGTGCTTAATCAGAAAAGTAGGATAACCAGTTAATTTTGCCTACAGGAAGGAGATTTTTCTAAGACAAAAGCGTTTAACGCCAAGAGGCTACTAAGAAGATGACGAAATCGTGGATTTGGTGGGTTTTTTTTTAATATTGGAGTTAGTAATTTTAGTTTGACTAAAGTTTTAAATTTTTACAATATATATGTATATATATGTATGTATATATATATATATATATATATATATATATATATATATATATATATATATATATATATATATATATATATATATATATATATATATATATATATATATATATATGTCATGGCTGGTTAAGGAAAATTGACACACTTCATTTATAAACATTTTTTATTCATTTCTGTTTCCATCGTATCCAACATAGCGGCACATTTTGGAGAGTATAGTTGCCTAGTTGGCACTTCTGGGTTCGCCAGCTCTGTAATTAGAAACATTCTCTTTCGATTCGCTTGATCATAAGCCTTTTATTATTTGCCTTATCGCATTACTATCCGTGTTATCAAATATATCCTCATTAAGATACCAAAATGATCCCCTGAAAACCTAATTAATTTTAAAAACATGACACACACACATATATATGTATCTATATATAATCCAGGAATTATATAACTGCTGGATACATTTGAGATTATAACCCACTATTATTTTTACTTGCTCGGACTACTGGAAAAGGAGAAACCTAAGCTACTAGACTATTTAAGTAAATTGAAGTCGAGCCATTTTGGTAAAATGAACAGGCACAGTTCATAGCGAAACTTAAACTTTATTCATTACCTGCTAAAAATGAGATCTTTACCAGTCAACGACAGACAAGAGAATAACACGAAAAACACTTTGCTCGAACAGAGGTGTACCCAAGAGCGAAGACAGATAGAATTTTCCCAAGAGACAAGAAACTTAGTCAGCGAATTTAACAGTTAGATCAGGAGAAAAGCTCAGCCATTTGTCAGCGACAGCTGGAAAACGTGTTGAATGGACAGAAAATTTACATCTATTGGACAGAAAGCTTTGGGAAATGTATTGAAAGAGTTTTAAGTCGAGGACACTCCTTTGATTAAGGCAATTTGAGGAAGAGAAAATAGATTTTATGGACTTAGAATATATATATATATATATATATATATATATATATATATATATATATATATATATATATATATATATATATATATATATATATATATATATATATACATATATATATATACATATATATATACATATATATATATATATATATATATATATATATATATATATATATATATATACATATATATATATATACATATATATATATATATATATATATATATATAATATATATATATATATATATATACATATATATATATATATATATATATATATATATATATATATATATATATATATATATATATATATATATATATATATATATATATATATATATATATATATATATATATATATATATATATATATATATATATATATATGGAGAGAGAGAAAGAGAACGAGTAATACAGAGGAGGAGTCATATATCAACTATCAGAACCTAAAGAGGACCTTTATTCTGCTATATATATTAACAATTTTATAGAAAATCAAAGAAGTACTTTTGATCATTACAATTATCCGAATTTCAGCTAAAATTAAGTTAAGAATGCTTTGAAACTGAATATTTAAGATGATTTTCTCCCATTAACAATACGAGAAATAAATGTAAAGTTTGAAATTATGTTCAATAAGGAATGCCTTCCAACTAAAATTTTCTTTTTTTTCGAACATAATAAATCATTTGATTGGCTGCACTTAGGATTTTTTTAAAGGCAAATAAATGATCTAGGAAACATTAGTTATTATCTTGGTTTGGGAATAGGCTGTATTCGAAGAATTCCCGAGAGCATTTTCACTGCTCGCAAAATTAATATCCCATGTTAGAATTTGAAATCAACTTGGATTACTTTCAACTGATGAAAGAAAAAATACTTCAAAATAAAGCGAATGAAAGCTTTATTTTTATGGAATTATATAACTATTCTTCTATCGGGAGTTCAGAAAGATAACTTATTTTTAAAGATATTTATTCTACTATTGATAACATGAAGATTTTACGAATTTCTTAAATCATTTATATACATGTATGTTTGTAGATTAGTACATTTATGGATGCCTGTATGAATGTAAATATGTATATAACATGTATGTAATATGTATAAATATGTATACATGTAATGTATGTAGGAATGCGTGCATATATATATATATATATATTATATATATATATATGTATATATATATATATACGTATATATATATATATATATATGTATATATATATATACATATATATATATATATATACATAAATATATACATATATATATATATATGTACATATATATATATATATATACATATATATATATATATATATATATATATATATATATATATATATATATATATATATATATATATATATATATATATATATATATATATATATATATATATATATATATATATATATATATATGCATGTGTGTATGTGTTTGTGTGAATTTAAATATGTGTGATAAATATCTAAGTGTTTAATAAAGATACAAAGATTATTTATTTTAAACTAACCAATTCTAAATTTAATATATAAAAGTATTAAAATTTAGAAATTTGTTTATATAAATCATTTTTAGTAACATAATAGTTACTCAATTAAGGAAAATAAAACGGTTAAGCTAAATAGAGATTAGAACAAAAAAAAAAAAGAAAAAAAAATTGAATAAATAACACAGGCCTACAAAAAAAAAACTTTTTTTTGGTGACTAAGATTTTAAAACTGGATTTAGCTCTGTTTGGGACCGCTGGTTTTTAATATGAAATCAGTTTTTCTCTATCACCTCTACTTTTTTAGATAAGCGTTTTTTATTGTGCAGTACTGCAGGAAGTTTGAACCCCATAGCTTTGGGAAAATCCACCAGATAGGCTAAATACCACGATAGTATATACACACCAGATAGGCATCCGTAATGTAAGTGACTTTCAACCCTTCGACTACAGTCGAAATCATTTTTGAGTTGAGTAAACATTTTTAAGTAATAAATTAAACACTTTTTGAGTTTAGTTTAGTTGGAGATATTTCGTCGTGCAGGGTAGATAGAAATTAGCTTCGTGTAATATTTGAGTTTCGGAAAGAGATGTTATAAAGTTAACCTAAAACGTACTATGTTGTAGATCGTTGTACTTGCAACGATAAATTGAAATAAAAAGATTTCAAGTAGAAGAAGTTGTGAAAATCATCCAGTGATGAACAAGGTGAAATATTTCACCAGGATATTAAAATTATGGAGGTCCGCTATCAAGGAAGATAGGATACGCACATGATGGCTGATTACTGCTGGAGTTTAAAAAGGGTCCTTGCCAAAACACATTCAAGATTGTCACGAAAAAGATGCTTCCGAAATGTTCAGTGACTAAACTTCGTCTCACCTCAATAAATACAATTTAGAAGGCATACGAGTCTATTTACACTAGTTTCTAGGTAAATTATTAAATATTTAATTGTATTAATAAATTATTTATCCTATATATTATTGATATAAGATAAAACTTAAATTTTTATCATTATAATAAATATTTGAGACAGAGTATAGTTGATTTCCTCGATTCCTTTCCCCCTCTATCTTTGAACGCAATAATATTTGTGTAATATATTAATAATATAAAAGTATATTAATAATTAATGTAATTGTATAAGATATTAATAATCTTATAGTATATTAATAGTATATTTCCATGTTTAGTTTATTTTATTTGATTTATGGATTCAACTTATAATAGTATAACGTATGTTTTACCAAAATGGTAAATCTCAGAAATACGAGCTGCTAGGCAAAATCTAAGGCTGTATTTGAATTCAGGGCATCAAATTGATATAAGTTCAGCTCTAAATA
>CM063505.1:142882434-142887434 GCA_032207245.1 Pardosa pseudoannulata
TTTCTAATTGAATTGAACATGATTATAAAGTGCATTCGTATTATTGAGAGACTTTAGATGAGTATGAAGATAAACAAATGAGAGAAACAAAATAAGGTACACTGCACCCTCCTCTCTATTTCCTCTTAATCTGGATTTGGAGGAAATAGAGAGGATAAACAAATATGATAAGATAAACAAATTATTTAGAGATAATTCTCAGGCAAAAAGGAAATCATTTGTATATCTGTCTTTGTCAATTTTGGAAAATGAAAAATTTCACTGATCACGTCATATAACGGGCTATATGCTAGATTATAACATTGTGAACGACATGGGTTTCAGATTAAATGCCCAAATCACTGATTTTCACTGTAAAGTGTGAGTTTATATAGGTTCTTTATATGACTACAGTGAAAATGTTGCTACACATTTATTTAGAAATTTAAAGCAATAAGTTTAAGTTCCAAAGTGGTGTTAAGGTCTTGTTTCTTCAGTACATAAACGTATATGCTGTCCAAGCAGATATAGGTATCATTTAAACAATCGTAGTAATTGAAAGTGTACCACTTTCTCCACAGAAAATGCTGTATATTAGAGAATTATTTTCTTCTTGATAATAAATATGTTTTGCCATGGTTTTTCATACATATTTCAGTTAAAATAAATACAGGATCATAATATTCGTTTAAAATTATTTAAATTACTTGCTCTTTGACTATTTACCAATTTTCATAATGTCTTTTAAATTTTTTCAATCTAACGTGCTAGTAAATTAATAATGTTACTGTCATTTAAGTGACTTGACCTAATTTTTAAACAGGGATAATAAATTTTGACATAAACATTTATTACACCATCAACCACAATTAAGTGTAATTATTTTCAGTCTCTCATCTCGGAATCGAACACCATCTCATAATCTCAATAAACAGGATTAACTAGAAATACGTAACCTGCAGATCGAGGCAAACTTTTATCTGGTGACCAGAATCTATTCGCTACTTGATATCTGGTTATTGCCTCTGTAATATTTTCTGACAGTGATAAATTTAATTTTCTCTACATCTCCCGAGGGGTGACATAAGAGCATTTGCTTCAAGCTACGAGCGTTCCTAAAAAGTAATAAAAATAAGCGTTCTAATATTTTGCAAGAATTTATTCCACGGTTGCTAAAACTTCAAGCGATTTTATCAATTTATATTAATGTAAATTGATGCTCTTTTAGAAAAATGCATACTCTAGTTTGCACGCTAAATTGCTGAAAGGTGATAGCTACTACATGATTTAAAAATAAACACTAGTAGAAGCGAACTGTTTAAATCATTAATTCCCAAACAAACAAACAAAAATTTACCGTTAAAATATGCGAGGATGTTATAAAATATTCCATTAAGAAAAGGTTAATTTTCAAAATATTTGAAAGCACAAATTAATTTTTTTTTCTCTTGCACGAAATATAAACTACTGTTATTTTGGAAAATGTTATTTCGTTTGTTTAGGAAATGAACAAGCATTTTCTTAATTTATTATATTACATGCAAAAATTAAAAACTGCTTACATTTTGTATCCATCTATTAAAAATGAATAAAACATTTGACATTTTAAATGCATTTTAGCTCATATTGTTTTAATTATTATCAATTTGTTAAATGTGTTTTTAGGTGTAATTGCCAGAAAGATTTTTAATTTAAAAATATACTGAATTTATATTTCGGTTACTAATTAAAAAACAGGTATAATAACACTAAAATAGTCCAACAATAAAACAGACTGGTATATGAAATAATATCGTAATATTTTTATATTCCTTTTACCATAATAATGCCCTTGTGAAAATATAATTGCATATATATATATATATATATATATATATATATATATATATATATATATATATATATATATATGTGTATATATATACATATATATATATATATATATATATATATATATATATATATATATATATATATATATATATATATATATATATATGTATATATATATATATATATATATATATATATATATATATATATATATATATATATGTGTGTGTGTGTGTGTGTGTGTGTGTGTGTGTGTGTGACATGTCGTAATCCAGAGTTAAGGTGAATGGAAAACAGTCATCCTGATAATAATAATTTTATTAAATCATAGTTTCTTCTAAAAGCAAAACCTGCGCCATTTTCATTGTTTGTTACAGAGACACGAGTAGAATGTTCACAGTTTCCTGTCCACGCGCTGATTGAAACTTATCAGTTTGAAAGCTCATCAAATAGTTCAAAAATGCTTCCGCCTGACTGCATGATCCCAAAATCTTACTCGAGCTTGGGTCTTTTTCATTTATTTTATTATTATAAAAGAGTTCTCTATTTAAATCGTTCTTAACTCACGTAATTTCCAACTACCTCTTTTTTAGACTTGACATATATATATACATATATATATATATATATATATATATATATATATATATATATATATATATATATATATATATATATATATATATATATATATATATATATATATATATAATATATGTATATATGTATATATATATGTATATATATACATATATATATATATATATATATATATATATATATATATACATACATAAATATATATATATATATATATATATAAATATATATATTATATATATATATATATATATAATATATATATATATATATATATATATATATATATATATATATATATATGTATATATATATATATATATATATATATATATATATATATATATATATATATATACATATATATATACATAATATATATATATATATATATATATATATATATATATATATATATATATACATATATATATATATATATATATATATATATATATATACATATATATATATATATATATATATATATATATATATATTATATATATATATATATATATATATATATATATATATACATATATATATATATATATATATATATATATATATATATATATATATATACATATATATATATATATATATATATATATATATATATATATTATATATATATATATATATATATATATATATATATATATATATATATATAATATATATATATATATATATATATATATATATATATATATATATATATATATATATATATATATATATATATATATATATATATATATATATATATATATATATATATATATATATATATATATATATATATATATATATATATATATATATATATATATATATATATATATATATATATATATATATATATATATATATATATAATATATATATATATATATATATATATATATATATATATATATATATATATATATATATATATATATATATATATATATAATTTAATCTTCTTTAAGAGTTTCTAAAATTTAATTACGTTTTTGAATCCGGAGTGCAAAATACCGTTTTTACTTCTAATATCGAACATTTAATGCAATGGTCGTAATTAAGGATTTTATAATTTATCTCGGAGAAAAACCTGGGCAAGTATTTTTAAAAACATATTTTTAAACATAACTTTTTAATTATGTATATCCATACCTAAGACTGAGCTGGCAGTGACTAGTCTGAACTATGAAAAGGATACTATTCTTAGTATTGGAACAAAATTAGAATGTTGGGACAGTGTAATCGTGAGAGTAATCGATAGACACTTCACGAGACCCGTCACTTTTTATCACATAGCATGGTTTACTGGGAGTACTAGCTCTAATATTTTACTACATGAATTGTATTGAGACTGGGACGGACTGCTTAATTGTGGGCATGCTTTGTATTACAACGCAAAATTCTTAATTCTTATTTTAATATCACTTATATTTTCTTGTAAAATTTCACACATAAATCATGTTTGTTTCTTGTAACAATCTTTGAAAAAGTTTAAACAATAATTTCATATATATCATAGTTTCCATGAAAAGGTATCAACGAATTTGATTCGTAGGCTCTTATTTATGAAGTGTAACATAAAATTAAATGAAATGGAAAGCATAAAGATTACAGACAACTAAAGGAAGTATGGAAAAATGTACTATACAAGGGACAGGAAATGTATAACTTTGTTTAGACGTCAGAGGCATGCTTTTTCGGTCCTCGTGCATTTGTATTCACTGATAATAATGACATGTTCTACTGGTATAGTAATCTAAAATAATAACTTTTAGGATGCAAGAGGGAAATTAAATAAATGAAAATTAATGGGAATTAACACACTCAACTGTGACATTTTATTGTAAAGTGAAAATTAAACTAATGTAGTACTTTAAAACAGCTTGTACGTTTGAAGGTTAAGGAACGTATTTCATTGTGAGTTTTTTCTTCATGAAGATGCATTTGCATTTGTATTATTTATTTACTGTGTAGTTACTTGGAAAGTTTAATGAAGTACTTTATTATTCTATATGATGCTTAAATTTTTATAGTAATAATAAAAGTACCATTACCTGACTCCCTGATTACTGTATCTTCACTGAATGAACTGAGAAAGCTGAAATTTCTTATTATACCCTAGTGTGCAATACCAGAGAGAGTTTCTCATATTTGAAATTATAAATAGATAGAATTGGGGTAGAATGGAAAACACTTGGCTTCAGCATGTTACCACCATTTTAACAAATAATCTCTTGCTAAAAAGTCTATTTAGTGTGGAACAACGGAATTTTTATTTATCGCTTTACATAAGACTGAGAAGCTTGGAATAGATTGCAACTGTCCACCTAGTTTGACAGATGTAAGGTGGTTGGGATGACTCATGATGTAACTGTTCTTGATTATAGATAATTTAAACATATTTATCTCTATAACCTGTTTCTTTTTGACTGGAGAATTTCATGAAGACGGACATTCAGGACTTTCAGGATGCCATTTAACAGGATTTTATGAGTCTACCCAGCTAATCCTGACATCTCTATCAGTAAGAAAAAATCACAACGAGCAAGAAATTAAACAAATAAAAAGTGTTAATA
>CM063505.1:142892434-142924934 GCA_032207245.1 Pardosa pseudoannulata
TATCTTGGAATCAAAATACATCCGTTGAATTTACTTAACAGAATTAGATTCATATACATCGATGCCCCTCGATGCAAAATTTTATCACTTGATCTCAATGCTCGATATCTGTTTAATGCATTCATAATATTTCCTGACAGTGATCAACTTAATTTTCATATCTTCAGATGGATGACGTAATAGCACTTCAAGTTACGAACTTACTTAAAAAAGGCACTAAAACAATCATTCTAATTGATTCAGAATATCTTCGTGCTTCCTAAAACTTGAAGTCAATTTATCATTTTATCTTAATGTAAATTAATGTTCTTTTCGCAAAGTGTGCACTTTAATTTTCGCGTTAAATTGGAGAAAAGTTATGTATGCCAAATGTTTATACAATAAACAGCAGTAGAAAGGAATCTTTGAAAGTAAGAACTTTATGAGAATTCATATTCTCTAGGAACGTAAACAATAAAAAAATTTCTCGGAGAAAATAGACGACTAAGTAATTATTCATATTTCATCAAATATTTCCAATTTGAAATTTTCAATTCAAGTAATTATTTTTTTCTTTTTGAAAAAAAATGAAAGATGTTATTTTTGCAAATGGGAAAGAAATAATGTTATTCACTTCTTTCAGGAATCGAGCAAAACTTGTAGTAATTTATAAATTTATGTAAATTCAATAAAGATTTTACGTTTTGTAAACATTTATTAAAAATGTTTAAACAGGAATGAAAGGGAATGAGAACATCTTAAATCGATTTAATGTCAAATACTTCATAACTTTTATTAGTTTCTTAAAGTGTCATTACAGATGCAATATTTAATATTGATATTCTTATTAATGTTTGAACTTTTATTGATTTTTATAATTTAGTTGAGTATTAGAATAACATATGCAATATTAATAAAATTGTCTTTTTTTACGTGTAATAAGAGAGTTGTGTATTAACGTAGCAGTTTTTACAAGCTCTCAGCGATGTGTATGCGTACAAATGTAACTGTATGAAGGATGCAGTTTACTTTCAGCTGGTTGAAATCTGCCTGGAAACTCGATACTTCTAACTTAATGAATATTAAAACGGAACTAAAAATAATAAACCAGATAGGCAGTTTTAATATCGATCACGTCATATTTAAAGTAAATATTATTGCAGTGTGAAATTAGAAATGGTCGAATTTTGCCTGAAAACTTGATACTTCGAGAAGATTAAAATCTAAAGATAATCCATTTCATATTAATTTCATCATCGTTCATCACCATCTTCAGTGCCACCATAATTTTAAGAATTGTTTTAATTTATAATTAATGTAATCTCTATCACAACAGGAAATTTAGTTATTACTTATAATTAATTTAAACAGTTTTTAAAATAAATTTTATAATCATTTTAAGCATTTCAGAAGCGTTTTTAAATGTCAAATACTTAGAAAACATATTGGTAATTTACATTGTAGAGTTTAAATTAAATACTTCTTAAATATATTACATTTCGATCAGCAAAAAATTATCAGTTTTGAAATGAAAATAATTACTATACATATTTGAGATGGGGAAATAATCTTTTTAGGTGCTATTATTTTTCCAACTATATTTTCGACGAATGATTATGTTAACAGTTAAGCTTTATTCCTAAGTCCGGAAGATATCAGATAAATGAAATAAAATTTTATTCTTAAAAGGGGTGCGTCTGGGATATTTTGAGCAATCAGTTCATGAGAACAGCAACCAGTGACGTTGTGTTAGAAATTGTTTTAAATTTTTTAAACAAGTTCTCATTTTTACCTTTATGTAAAAAGCTCATATTTTTAAGAAACAATGTCAATCAGGCCAAACTAATAAAATGAAAATATAAGAATCCTGAAAATCCCATGTATTTAGGATATTAATTATAAAAGATATGGTAAGGCCAAAACTAAGAAAACTATTACAATGTATATTTGCTTAAAAGTGACCTGTCTTCTTAATAAATATAACTATAATAATTCCAATTAAAAATTACCAAAGTTTTACCTTGAAATTCTGAACACTGCCACATAAATAATCTTTTTAGCTGTTATTATTTTTTAACTATATTTTCGACGAATAATTATATTAACAGTTAAGCATTATTCCTAAGTCCGGAAGATATCACATAAATGAAATAAAATTTTATGCCTAAAAGGGGTGAGTCTAGGATACTTTTAACCGTCAGTGCATCAGAACAACAATCAGTGTCTGTGTTAGAAATTGTTTTAAATTTTTACACAAGTTCTCATTTTTCCTTTTATGTAAAAAGTTCATATTTTTAAGAAACAATTTCAGTTAGGCAAAACTAATTAAATAAGCAAGATAACAAATGCTGAAAATACCATGTATTTAGGATATTAAATATAAAAGGTACTACGAGTTAGGAACGATACTAATATTAAGAAAAATATTACCATTTAAAATTTCTTATAGGGGATCTGTGTACTTAATAAATATAATTATAATAATTCTGGGATATTTTCAACAATCAGTGTTTCAGAACTATAATCAGTAACAGTGTGTTAGAAAATGTTTTAATTTTTTTAAACAAGTTCTCTCTTTTCCCTTTATATAAAAAAATTGTTATTTTTAAGAAAAAATGTCAATTAGTCAAAACTAATTATATAAACAAGATAACAAATGCTGAAAATCTCATGTATTTAGGTTATTAGTTAGAGAAGATATCACGAGTTAGAAAAGATACTAATTATAAGAAAAACATTACCATTTAAAATTTAATAAAGGTGATCTGTAATCATAATAAATATAATTATAATAATTTTGGGATATTTTCAACAATCAGTGTATCAGAACAACAATCAGTGACAGTGTGTTAGAAAATATTTTAAAATTTTTAAACAAATTTGCACTTTTCCCTTTATATGAAATTTGTTATTTTTAAGAAACAATGTCTATTAGGCAAAATTAATTAAATAAACAAGGTAACAAATGCTGAAAATAACATGAATTTAGGATATTAATTATAAAAGATATTACGAGTTAGATACTAATATTAAGAAAAATATTACCATTTAAAACTTCTTAAATGGACATGTATTCTAAATAAATATAATTATAATAATTCTGGAATATTTCCAACAATCAGTGTATCAGAACAACAATCTGTGACAGTGACTTAGAAAATATATTACATTTTTTAGACAAGTTTTCACTTTTCCCTATATATAATAAATTGTTATTTTTAAGAAACAATGTCCATTAGGCAAAATAAATTAAATAAACAAGATAACAAATGCTGAAAATCCCATATATTTAGGTTATTAGTTGGAGAAGATACTACGAGTTACAAAAGTTACTAATATTAAGAAAATATTAACATTTAAAATTGCTTAAAGGTGACCTGTATTCTTAATAAATATAATGATAATAATTGCAATTAAAAATTACCAAAGTTTTACCTTGAAATTCTGAACCCTTCCAGATAAATGTGTTATTAAATAGTTGAAGAATCCGGCATTCCTTATGCTGAACGCTTATCCGAAAAAACAGAAAAATATTTGCAAAATCCATAATTTTTGGGAAAATGTTTTGAGACTTTTTAGTAAATGCGCTTATTGCGTAAACATGCTTAGAAAATAATAGTGTCCTGAAGAGAAAAATTCACGAAGTTATTAAGTACTTAGGTTGAATTTTGAGACTTTTTTAAAAAGTCGTACAAAAAATGTTATGAGATCTTACTTTAATTACACAGTTAGAGATAAGAATTTTTTTTATCTTTTTAAAATGCAACTACGCACCAAATAGAAGAATTGTACTAGTGTACAGGATAATTTTAAAATATGCTTCATAAAAATGTTTTAAAATCAATCTTTTGAAAAATATTTGTTAAAAAGAGTGAAAAATAATCAATGTTTTTTAAAACTATATATATATATATATATATATATATATATATATATAATATATATATATATATATATATATATATATATATATATATATATATATATATATATACATATATATATATATATATATATATATATATATATATGTCGATGGAAAATAATCTTGTTTTGATTCAGGCTGTGGTTTTAGACTAACTTATTCTTGAACAAACAAATAGGAATTTCGATAAGTCTGAATTTTACTGCAAACATCTTCACGTGTACCGTTTCAGCAAGCTTCGAAGGAAAGTTCCCTTTAAAAGGTGATTAAATTTGAGCTTTGAAACTTAATTAAAACCTACATTAATAAAAATCTTGGGAAAATTTAAAGTAGACAGCCGCATTCTTCTTGTTAACAAGGACTAGAAGGCAAAAATAAACGATACATCAGTCAAATAAAACATAAAATAATTTTGAAAGAGCACTTTCCTCTAAATAAACAAAATCTGTAGTTGAATGTTTCTTTGAAAATATTCCACTTCATATTTTTTTATTTATAAAAAATAAAAGATGCTGTTATTTTAAAAATATATATAGAGTTCACTTTAAGAAATAAACAAAACAGTTACTTAATTTAACTGATTTTTTATGTGATATGAAAGCATAAAAAGGATTTTACATTTTATATCCTTTTAACGTAAATGTATTAAATGGATGAAGAGATTGAAATGGTTTTGAATCCACTTTATATTCTATATAGGGTTTTTAGGATCTACTTATCGATTTTGCATTTCGGCCGTACATTTAGATAATGATATTTGCTTAAGTCTTCTAGTAATTGATATCGCTGTGTTCCAGAAAATTACAAATAATATAGCTAAAATATCATAATCATAAAGAAATAAATTAGATTTTTTTTCTGTTATAACTTTTTACACATTCAGTAATAATTGCAGGTTTATACATAAGTATCTGTAATTTTGAAGCAATACAGCAACATATTACTACTCATCTCATTATTCAACAATTTTGAGAATGTTTTAAGAGGCGAGTTAACATTTGATTCATGAGCCACGGAGCAGGCAAAGGAAACGATGTTGTAACTTGAGGGTTGTGGGTTCGGAGCTTACGATCCGGTCGGCAAAGGCAGCGATCTCTTAACTGAAAGTTTGCGGTCAGGGGGCTCTAACCAACCTAAGATCGTACATTAAGGCGTGTACGTTAAGGGTGACTGGAGCACGTAAAATATGTTCCTGGTCACAATGTTATCTAAGTTCTCATTCAATACCTCTGGATGACAGGCTATGTGTCATGTGTTTGGTTCTTGCTTCTAAATTACGAGGACCCACTTGAGCAAGAAGTCATACTTTCAACCTTGAGGTACTTGTTAAAACCAAAGGCGCAACCTTTTGCCTCAGTACCAGTAGTGTATTCTTGGTTTGTCCAAGTGGCATAAGACAACAAGAACATTCGATGCTCTGAAATGGTCTTAAAACTAGTTTCTGTAGAACTCTGGAGTGTAACGATATATTCAAAAGTTGCCGTGAGGGGCAGTTAAAACTGTAGACAAATACAACGTGGGTTGTAACTAAGTATTAAACCAATAAGTTGAAAGAATTTATTTTGTTCAGTATGAAATAAGGATTTGAGTCTGGTGTTACTATACCGTTACAAGCATATAAGTGCGTCATATGACGGGATGAGTAAAATATTTAAATTTCCAGAATTGAAAAGTACCCTATGATATAACACGGTATGCTTTTATTTGAGAATTATCTGGTACACGCTAGATAATTAGTCAACAAAAAATAAATTAAGTAAATTTTAAAATTAAAAAATACATCTGTATGGCAATTACACCTAAAAACCCATTTAACAAATTGATAATAATTAAAAGAATATTTATGAGCTAAAATGCATTTAAAATGTCAAATGTTTTATTCATTTTTAATAGATGGATACAATATGTACACGTTTTATTTCTGTATGTAATATAATAATACAAAATGCTTGTTCATTTCCTAAACAAACGAAATAACATTTTCTAAAATAACAGTAGTTTATATTTCGTGCAAGAGGAAAACAATTAATTTGTGCTTTCAAATAATTTGAAAATTAACCTTTTCTTAATGGAATATTTTATAACATCCTCGCATATTTTAACGGTAAATTTTTGTTTGTTTGTTTGGGAATTACTGATTTAAACAGTTCGCTTCTACTAGTGTTTATTTTTAAATCATGTAGCAGCTATCACCTTTCAGCAATTTAGCGTGCAAACTGAAATATGTATTTTTCTAAAAGAGCATCAATTTACATTAAGATAAATTGATAAAATCGCTCGAAGTTTTAGCAACCGTGGAATAAATTCTTGCAAAATATTAGAACGCTTATTTTTATTACTTTTTAGGAACGCTCGTAGCTTGAAGCAAATGCTCTTATGTCACCCCTCGGGAGATGTAGAGAAAATTAAATTTATCACTGTCAGAAAATATTACAGAGGCAATAACCAGATATCAAGTTGCGAATAGATTCTGGTCACCAGATAAAAGTTTGCCTCAATTTGCAGGTTATGTATCTCTAGTTATTCCTGTTTATTGAGATTATGAGATGGTGTTCGATACCGAGATGATAGACTGGAAATAATTATACTTAATTGTGGCTGATGGTGAAATAAATTTTTATGTCACAATTTATTATCACTGTTTAAAAATTAGTCCAAGTCACTTAAATGACAGTAACATTAATATTTTACTAGCACGTTAGATTAAAAACCTTTAAAAGACATTATGAAAATTGGTAAATAGTCAAACAGCAAGTAATTTAAATAATAATTTTAAACGAATATTATGATCATGTATTTAATTTCACTGAACAATGTATGAAAAACTATGGCAAACTATATTTATTATCCAGAAGAAAATAATTCTCTAATATACAGCATTTTCTGTGGAGAAAGTAGTACACTTACAATTACTACGATTGTCTAAATTACACCTATATCTGCTTGGACAGCATATACATTTATGTACTGAAGAAGCAAGACCTTAACACCACTTTGGAACTTAAACTTATTGCTTTAAATTTCTAAATAAATGTGTAGCAACATTTTCACTGTAGTCATATAAAGAACCTATATAAACTCACACTTTCCAGTGAAAAATCACTGATTTGTGTATGTAATCTATAAACCATATCGTTCACAATATTAGAAACTAGCATATACCTCGTCATATGACGAGATCTGGAAAACTTTTAATTTTCCAAAATTTTTGATTTTGGCTGAGAATTACCTGGTAAACGCTCAATAATTTGTTTATCTTCATACTCCTCTAAAGTCTCCTGATACTGAGAATGGAGTTTAGAATCACGTTGAATTAATTCATAAAGATAATTCAAAGTTTTCTTAGCTACGTCGAAATTATTACTATCTTCTTTACAATTTTTTTGCCATAATAATTAATGGAAATAAAGGAATGAAACTATCATTTCCACTACACTCTGGAGATAGATAGAATTTCTTATTAATGCAGGGGATAAAATTTTCACTGCTACAAAATATAATCGATGATTAAATTTAAAATTATCACATATGCACATAATCTATTATTTCCAAATATAAAAGAAAATTATTTACGTAATATCTAATTTCTGTGATAAAACGTATGAAAATAATGCAGACGATATTTAAATAATTTGAAACAAGAAATTATTAAATGAGATAGTTAAAGGAATTTCATCATAACGATAGAATAAAATGTTATTTTTACCTCTTTATTATGTGATAATTTTGATAAATGTAATCGTCTGCTCCTAACCGGAGAAAATAGGGCTTGGCATTAAATATTAGAAAAGGGGGAGGAAGGAGGGATTTCGAACGATGCTAACTCTAACTCATCAATTCCAATATGGATGCTTCTATCCATTCCAGGTCCAACCGCTTCCTAAATTCGAGGACAGATGGACAGATAACATAGGCTATTATTATATAAGGGATTTTTGTGCTCTAATATGCTATTCATGGACTCCAACTGAAAACAACATCTAGAGAGATAGGTTTCCGTTTGTGGTGTAAAACATTGCAAGCACGTCATATTCCATTCACGAAAAGTGATATATGAGTTGGTGACACACGTAGCAGTAAAGCTATCATTTAGGTAAATAAAATAACTTTATGCGAGTTTTAAATCAATTGCATTATTGTTTTTTATTTTCATTATTACTGTCTACTAAAAATTACACTTATGCATATAAATGGAGAAAAGTATAATGTTTCACTAGAAGGTCATACACTGTCTACCTATAAGAATTTGGAAAACCTGTGATAAAAAAGAAAAACTATATTAAAAATCAATAGTTGGTAGAGCCTCCACGAGAGGCAATTACAGAGTGAACCCTCCGGGGCATACTTTCCACAAGTCTTTATTACAGCTAGTGGTATTGTGTTCCACTCCGCTTGGAGTAGACATACAAGTTCCTTCACCGATTTTGGACGGGTAGTGCACCACTTAATTCGGCAATCCAACTCGTCCCAGAGGTTCTCGATGGGATTCAGGTCTGGCCTCTGGGCAGGTCAGTCCATTCAATGAACTCCATTGGCACCATACCAAGCCTTGATTAACCTCGAAACATGTCAACTGGTATTGCCGTCCTGAAATTAACAGGGGTTCAACCCGTAAAACTGCTACAACGTACCAAGCCCATTGTAATCCAAAGCAGTGCAGTAGGCATCAGCGTTGAACTTACCATGAACGGGCACCAAGGTCCCAATCTATACCAGGAGAAACACCCAAAGACCATAATTCCACCTTCGTCGAACTTGACTGTTGCCACAATGCATTCTGATAGGAGAAGTTCTCCAAGCAGACGCCAGACCCAGACCCTGCCATCCGAACTGTAAAGGGTGAACCTTGATTCGTCTCTCCAAAGAACTCGTTTCCACTAATCTACGGTCCAATGTCGATGTGGTTTGTACCACATTAACCGAGCAGCACGGTTGGACTTTGTGATGAAAGGCTTATGGGAAGCAGCACGACCTTAAAAACAAAGCAGACGTGCTTTCTTAGGGATGGTATTCATTGAAACAATACTCCCGGATGCCTGTTGTAACTCATCGCGGATGATGGCCATCGGTTGGGTGCGGTTCTTCTGAATTTGTCAGGACAGCACTCGTCGGTCTCTATTTCACCGTTTCGTTAGTCTGCCGTCTCGGGGGCACATTCCGACAATCACCGCTCACCTCTCACTTCTTAATCACATAGGCCACTGTCGATTTTGAGTACTTCAGATCGCTAGATATGTCCCTTAAGGATCGGACTTAATTGTGATACTGGATAATTATACCTTTCTCGAAATCAGAGAGCTCCGAACTGCACTGGATCTTGCGACTAATGCCGATGCTGTTTCCTACACGATGCATACCGGCGTGGGGCCTGACATACCTCAGGACCTAAGATATCGTCATTTGCATAGGTGTCCAAATACTTATTGGTAGACAGGGTATTATTCAAAGGAGACATGTGTCTTAAAACATTATAAATCTACTAACCTACCTCTTATATTTATTTATTTTATGTTTCAAAAATAATTCTATTCCCGATTGGATACCTTGTATTATTTAGTTTTTTTGCGAAGCGGTTTCATAGTATTTCATTAGTATAAAACATTCTAGTAATTTCAAATAATTAATTTTCACATCATCTAACATTTTAGGCATTTCCATATTTTGACATTACTTGAGTCTATTAAACTTTGTTGTTATGTTTTGAAATTCAACTTATACGCACAAATATTATTTTTATTATTACTTTTATTTAAGCCGCTGAACGATAAACAAGTGGTTGGAGCAGCGCTCTTTTATATCGGAGTTCGTGACAGGGATGTACGTTTCGCTGCTATTCGTAATCTGATTATAGCAGTAGGTTCCGCTATGTGTAAAAAAAAAACCCATAGCACTTGAAACGAAAACTATTATTAAATCTGCCTCAATTGTTTTCAGACACTTGCAGATATTTACTCCTATGCAAAATGTTATTAACCCATCCACAACAGTTAAGTGAAGCATGAGTTTTACGCATAAGTCTCTCATCTCGGATTAATAATACACCCGTTGAATTCAGTAAACAGGATTAACTACTAAGTTGTTGCAGCAAACTGATGCAAAATTTTATCTGGAAACCAGAATTTTCCCCATTACTCGATATCTGGATATTGCCATCGTAATATTTCTTGACACTGATAAATTTAATTTCTCACATAACCAGAGGGGTGACGTCAAAGCATTTGCTTCAAGTAATGAAAAAATATACAGAAAATAAATGTTCTAATTTTGGAAGAATTCTCTCAGAGTTCGCTAAAACTGCGAGCCTTTTTATCAGTTTATCTTAATGTAAATTAATGCTCTTTTAGAAAAGAGCATATTTAAGTTTTCACTTTAAATTGGCGAAAAGAGATGTCTGCCATGTGTTTAAAATATAAACAGCATTAGAAGCGAATTGTTTAAATCAGTAATTCCCAGAGAATATAAAAATAATTTAAGGATAAAATATATGTCAATGTTTTGTTTTTAAAAAAAATATTATTTTTTTGTTATATATCACATAAATAAAGGTCAAATTTAAAAATTATTCGAATGCACAGAACTAAATTTTTTGACTTTCATGCAATATTAGCCACTGTTATTTGGATAGTTCAGTATATAAAGAAAATTTTTGCTTAAGGTATTACAATTTATGGAAATAATGTTTTTTTACATTTATATCAAATTCTTAAAAATGTATAAAATGAAAAAATAAAATTTTAGCATTTTATATCTATTTTTACTCAAATATTCTTTTAATATTTATGATTTGTTTAACATATCTCTTTAGATAAAATATGATACTAAAATAATTTTTTGAATTTAAGATAATTAAATTTTGTTTTGTTCAATACTAGAAATGATTAATTTATATATCTAAAATAGAATGGCTGTATTAGGTGAGATTTCATTTCATGCAGTAGTGCTTTATATACTTTAGAAATATATTTCGTTATCATTATTATTATTATTATTTAATCATTTGACTTGTTTTAACGCCATTTTATACCCTTACATGAAATTAAGTACTGTACCAGTAGCTACAAATAAGTGAAAAATGTGTTTCTAATATTTCATTTTGGAATCAAAATGCTGTTGAATACATTATAAATCCAAAATAGAATGGCTGCATTAAGTGAAATTTGATTTGATGCAGTAGTGTTATATATGCCATTAGCAATTTATACTCGTATTGTTACCGTTATTACTATTATTATTGTTATTTTAAAAGTAGTTTGACTTGTATTAACTCCTTTTAATACCCTTACATGAAATTAATTACTGTACCAGTCGCTACAAATAAGTTAAAAAAAATCAATTAATCTTTCATTTTGTAATCAAAAAACTCCCCCAGTTTTCACTTACAGGCTTAATCGTCTACAAAGAATGAAAATGAGTTCAAAAGCTTATTTCGTGGCTATAATTTGCTAGTCAATCGATATTTGCATTTACAAAATTTCCTGACAATGATAATTTTAAATCTGTATATGTCCACGCGTGTTGCGCAAGAGCATTTACTTCAAGCTATTATTATAGTAAAAATTATACTTCCTCTGTCGCGATATGTTTATTGCTGATGAATGTATTTTGTGTAAATAATAGTAGCAAACAAATGTAAATAAGGAATACAACATTTATTACAAAACAATTCGGTTAAATTAAATAATAATTTCTTTTATAAATATTACTCCTATTTCTTACTTTGAGTGATAGTTTCTGTTTTTTCTTCGATAATTTCGTCATTATATTTAAAATTTGCAGGATTTTTTGACTGAGGAGTTTTGCCTTTTCTTTATATTTCGATGTATTAAAAATTGAACAATTACACCTTTACATGAAAATTGGCTTTTGTTTCATGTTACTTTTACAACGAGTTAATATTCGACTGAAATTAGACAGTGAGTTTGGTCAGGGGATGGAATGTTTTTTTTCGTAATAATTAGTTAAAAGTAAATAATTATAGTTCATAATATTTAGATTAACATAAAAATTGATACAAATGACAGAAATCAAAATTGAGGCTTCATAATTTTGCCTTATTTACATTGCAACATAATTTATAATTGCATTTCTCCATAATTCAAGTGTAAATGTATTTTGCTACTACTTTGAACAGAGGAAATACTAAAAATAAGATTACTAAGTATTCCGTGATTGCTAATTGTTAACGCCCTAACATTTTAAATTTATTAATTAACCTTTTGGAATGTGTTTACTTTAGTTATATTGTTAAATTATAGAATGAAATGATCTCTACAATATGTGAAATAAACATTAGTACAAGAAAATCATTCATCCCAGTAATCTTCGAAAATATAAAAAACATTTTTTGGTGAACATATTGGAAGAGAAAATAAAATATTTCATTCTAAATTATTCTTATTAGAGAATATTTCAATCCACAGCATTTATTTCAATACACACCATGTCTTTGAAAATCATAAAAATAGTTACTTTAGAAAATGTTATTTATTTTTTTTTTCAAAAACTAAACAAAATTATCGTTTCATTTATTACATGATATTTAGTTATAAACGAATACCATTTAGTGTTCATTTATTAAAAATGCATAAATTTTAATAAATAAAAAATTGAAGATTTTTTTATCCATTTAATTGATAAATATTCTTATTTTTGGAATTTCTTAAAAAATGTTACTTTAAATATTTTTAGTTTTATTTTGTTATTTAAGTCCACTTTTTTTGCTACACAAATACTAATAAGACTGGAAACTACTGCTTAAAAATTTATTCCAAAAAGTTATAAGCATTCATGACATCCGCGAGATTCAAACCGCGTCATACCTTTTCATCCATCTTTCAATCGGTGTTTGTTTGGATCACAGTCTACAGTTAGTTACTTGTCTACGGTTTTGCAACTCATATATTTAGAGTGTAATTTATTACTGGAATAAATGTACATTTTATAGGTATCAAAGAATTTTTCTTTTGTTTAGTGTTATTGACGCCTACGTAATGTATTGAAAATAATATTAAAATAAAGGAATCAGTGAAATATGACTTAATGTGATAATATTATTTCAGCTTTATTCAATATTTATTTTTATAATTATTATTATCGTTATTAATTGTTTAAAAATTGCTTGACTTATTTTTAAATTCTTCTTGAAATTCACAACCCTAGAATTCATTATTAAAGCATTTCTTTAGAAATAATTTAATCACGCATTTACAGTCTCTCATATTAGAAAACACGTACTTCCTCTGTTTACACTTAACAGGATTAACAGGATGCAACTGCAAATTGAAGCCCAATTTTACCTGATTACTAGAGTTTTCCTGATTCTCGATATGTGGTTGCTTCCAAATTTATTTCCTCGACAATGATAAATTTAATTTTGTACATCTCGAAAGACATGAACCAAGAGCATTTGTTTTAGGCTGAGAATATTCTAAAAAACAAGTACTAAAATTAAGAGTTTTAACTTTGTAAGAATTAAGAATTTATAAAATAAATTGCAAACCATTTTATAAATTTAGCTTAATGTAAATTTATATTTCTTTAGGGAAGTGTAGATTTCAGTTTCACTGTAAAATATAAATGATTTATGGAAATGTTTAAAATATAAACAGTAGTAGAAACAAATAGTTAAAATCAGTAAATTGTATAGAATAAAAAATATTTTAGAGGGAATATATTACTATGCTATAAAATAATTCCTTAAATTAGTTTTACATTAAAAATATTCAAATATTACGATTTTATTTTCTCTTGGATACTACAAAATGGAAAATATTATTTTAATGTAGGAAATGTTATTCTGTTCTTTTATTAAAAAAACCCATTTGCCAAGTTTATTTCTAGGTATGTAAATATTAAAAGAGATTTAACATTTTGTATCTCTTTATTAAAAATATATAGCATAGCTGCATAAAGAGATAACATTTTAAATTAATTTTCACTACAACTATGCTCATAATTTTTATTAGTTTGTAAGCTGTCTTTTAAAATACATATTTCATTAATGAAATATGTTTTAAAAGTTTTACTGTTTTTAAGTTAAAAATTTAACTGTTATTTTATTTAGTTTAGTGCTAGAAAAGCAAACATTCTAATGCAAAAATAGCATAGATACCATACAAGTAGTGAGATATGATTTAATGCTGTAATATTTTATAAGCTTTTAAAAATATACCTAGCCTTTTTAAAGTTATAAAAATTGCCATTAATAAAGTATAACATGTCTTATATTCTGTGTGGAAAGCATAACTAGGTATCAAGAAAATAAGGAATATTAAATCTAGTACAAAACTATTTATTAACGATATATAATAAATTTTACATTTAGTTAAACATTCTCGATAAATGTTTATTTTAATACTAAACTATTCATTGAGTTGAATGTTTATTAATTCAGTACTTGAGAATACTTAATATTTTAAACTAAAACAGCTGTCACGTAGTAAGTGATATATGATATTAAGTCGTAAGATTTTATACTCTTCCATGTATAATAACCATTTTATGTACACATGTATTCAGTGAAATATATCTATAACGATATTTTATTTTCGCCTGAAATTTTTTTGTGAGTGTATTTATTACAAACTCAATCTATTATTCCCTACAGGTTAGTAGTTGTATTATAATACGTTTCGGCAATCTAATAAAAAGAATTATTTATACAGAAATTTTGAATTCCTCCCAATTTACCCCAGCAGCAATTTCAATAAATTTATTGAAACAATCAACATTAGCCGCTAAACATAATTTAAGAAACATGCACATTGCAAGTTAAAATTTAAAATCTGCCTTGCGATTGTACGTAGGCAAAGATGCTTTAACATGCCTCCACGTTCTTTCAATCGTATTTGCATGACACCCGGAATCGGGGTCTACAAATGTTAAAGAATGTTTTACCTTTTAATTCTCAAAACCCTCATCCGTCAATCACAACTTTTCCAACAATCAGAATAAACAAACGTACCTGGTTTAATCCACTCCTTAATTACCGACAACAACGTCTCCTGAGACCTATCATGCACAACAACTAAAAAAACTCTACCTGATCCCCTTTCAACACCACCAATTGAATCCAATCTGCTAAAGTAGTATTAGAGAAACCATACTCCTCTGCAATCCTACCTGTCTTAGTGCCTCTCAAAATTTCATACGTACTCAACAAAACCTCAAACAACTTAAGCTTAGACTTCGGAAATCAAGAATTATGCCTTATCGACATTTCAGTGTTGCACTGATTACCACCTACCATTTTGCGACAAACATACACAAATCCATCCCAATACGACTTCTTCAACTTCTGTTTCATACCAAAACCACATTTCTTACACACTGCAGCCTTCATCAATCGAACCTCAATCAAAAAATCAATTAACGTCTGCATAACCTGAGCCAAATGATGAAAAAATAAACAATTAACAATACCTGGTCTTCCAACTGTCGGATTACCCGACGAAAATGAAGCACAACTATCAATTTTGAGACTCAAAATTCCCTGAAACTTTTCAACAACACTATATACAGTAGGCATATTGAAAGCTAAAAGCTAAAAATAATTAATAGAAAAAATATATAATTGGAAAATACAACCAGATTTGCAGCAAAATACAGCAAGTCAGAAATCCGCTTGATCACTTCACAATGGAATAACGAATGAATGAAATGGCGGAAAAACATATATGAAATCCAAACATTGTTGCCACAAAACTTTAAAAAAAAAACTCAAGAATGGTACAAAATGCAAGAAAATACTAAATTTGGCAACAGCAAAAACCTAAAAGCTGAAAAACCTAAATTGGCAACATCAAATAAGAAACAGCAACCCTAAAATATCCGTAGGGAGTGTCAGATTTGGCGCGTAATTTTTTGGGGGGTATATCAAAGTTGTACCAACATTTGATATTTTAGTGGTCAAAGTGTAACTTGTAATAAACTGAGTAGTGTAACATGTATGTAATAATAACATATTTTGTTTATCGTTTTAGACAAGATTTACAGACTGAATAAAAGAAGAAACTGACTGACTGAATTATAGAGCAACGGAGAATAGAAACTACTGAAGCTAAGACAGGTATTGTATCCAAAATTTTACTTTTTTAAAACTGACAAAAAATTGGGTCTGGATTTATTACGCCTTATTTGTTACTTATTACTTATTACTTATTTGGACTTATCACGCCTATGTTCCTTCCATTATATTTTTTACACGCATAATATGTGTAGTAATCATGGTATAGAAGCATTATAGACGCTATGTTTTTTTTCACCAAATTTGGCATTTTTTGGTGGTTATTTCTGACGTCAGTACCCGACACTATTCGAAAAAATTCAGGATATTCTTGCTGTCGCCTAGGTCAGGTAGTGTTTTCTTGCTCTTATCATTTTATGGGATTTAGAAATTTAGTTATGGAGGGTTTAGTTATTTCTGTTTTTGCTTTTTTATAATTGTTAAAAAGTGTCAGAATATTCTTAGGCTTAATGTGGTCAAAATAGGAAAATTAAGCCAGAAAAGGGGGTAAAGAGATGGGTTTGTTTGGATTTGTTGGAAATCTGTGGCTGGTAAAGTTCGTGGCAATACCAAGTCGATTCCGGAAGGTTCTTGGTTCAATAGATCTAAATTAACAATAGAAGAATTGATACTTTTATCATAAAATATTAAAAAGGGGGCTTGAGGGGGAAACCCCCTCACATGTTAGATTTTATTATATTAGTGCTTTTTTTTTAAGTTTAGTTTTGTTAATTAAAGTTTAGTTTGTTTCAAACACGCCCTGTGACTGTCGCCATGTTTCTTTCTTTTGGTGATTTTTTAGATAACTCCTACCACCGCCATGTTTTTTTATCAAAAAAAAAATTGCGGCCTCGACCGGCGTTTTTATTTCATCTGTTCCGTAATCATCATATGAGTGAGCACAGTATTAAATAAGTCCTTGAAAATATAGTCTCTTTAATATTAGTAGTTAGGTTTTGATTATTACAACTAGTTATGAGCATTACACTGGGGAAGTTTGTTATAAGACAATTTTGTTTCAATTAAAAAATATCTATCGTTTTTGGTTGATTCCATTATTTGTTACGACATTGATAATTACCTTTGATCTATTATTTATATCAATGGAATCGTTATCTTTTCCCACGTTGATCGTTTTCCGATTCTTCATTTTCCTTGAAAAATTTCGTTTTCATCGCCTTCTCTTTCCGGAAGTATCATTTTGGGGGAATTCAGAGACACTTTCAATGGAATTTTTGTTACCATAAGAATTTTTGAGAGAACGATAAAATGATTTCTGGCTATTCATGGGCTTTCCTAGACGAACAGAGAGTTTGTTACCTAAGCAAAATATTTTGTCACAACAACAGAAGAGATGCGCTCAGAGCAAAACATGCATATGAGAAAGATAAGGGATTAGAGTAAAACGAACTTCAATCATTATTTGTAGTACAGGGGAATTGTTTTTTATCATAAGGATATTTCAGAGAAAAACAAAATAATTCCTGGTTCATCAGTGGCTCTTAAACAACCTGACAGTTACTTAACTAAACAATTAATAGAAATTAATTTTGGAGGATTTATCCACCACAGAGAGGGGCATCATTATGAGACAGTCATGGTGTAAGACGGAAATAAACAAGTACCAGTATTGTTTTTGTATAATTTAAAGGAACTAGGAAAAATATTTTAGTGTTCACAAGAGTGTTTCAGGGAACGAATGGAAGATTCCTGGATCAGCAAGAGCTCCAGTAGAAGAATGTTAGTAATCCAAACAACTAGTTGGGCGACAAGAATAGAGAACCTAAGCATAAACAAGAGGCAGGATCATAAGAAATGCAAGATGTAAGATGGAAAGGAACCTTAATCCTTAAGGAGTTATTATAATGCACACGCAACTTTAACTATTATAAAGCCACTTATGCACGCGCACAACTACACTCATAATAAACTTATACAGATATTGGCAACAGAATACTCATTCATTGCAATCTTGCAGTCCACTCTTACAATTCAGATAAAGTATACAATACATGAATCACATTTTAAAAATGTCATTCTAAGTATAAGTTTTACCTTATAAAATGTAAATAGTCCCATTTAGTGTTGCAAAAAATTAATTTATTCATAGTAATCAATTTTACTGAATTTCCAGATTTATTTTAGGTTTTTTTACAGTTAAAAAACGATAGATAAACGTTTTTTTTTCTATTTTACTCTATGACTACAGTGTTTTTATAACTGTGTTCAAATTTTCATATTAATATATTTAATTTATATTAAATACAATGCATTTCTGATGTACAGCATAAAAATTCTCATTTAAGCATCTTATTCTCCCCCCCCAAGAAAAAAATCTTCCCATTTAACAATTCTACGAATGCAAGAAATAGGTTAGTTAAAATGTAAATCTAAGCCTTCATTTCATATATAGACAAGGAAAAAAAATTTATTTATAGTAATCCATTTTACTGATTTTCTGCATTTGTTTACCCTACTAATTATTTTCCCTTTTTGTACAATTAAAAAACGATAGATCAATGTTTTATTCAATTTTACTCAATGGTTAAAGTGTTTTTATAATTATGATAAAATTTTTATAATAATGTATTTCATTTATATTAAATACAAGGCATTTCTGATCTACGGTATAACAATTCTCATTTACATTTAAGCAACTTATCCGCCCCCCCTCTAAAAAAACATTCCATTTAACAGTTTTAAGAATTCAAGAAATAGTTGAGTTAAATGTAAATCTCAGTCTGCGCTTCACATAAAGACAAACCAAACAATAATTTATTCCTAGTAGTCCATTTTACGGATTTTCTGCATTTATTTTCCCTATTTATTAGTTTCCATTTTTTGTATTGTTAATAAACGATATATCAATGTTTTATTATATAATCAATAACTACAGTGTTTTTATAATTATGTTAAAATTTCCATAATAATATTCTTCATTTATATTAAATATAAGACATTTCTGATCTACAGCATAACAATTCACATTTATATTTAAACAACTTATCCTCCCCTCCCCAAAAAATCATCCCATTTAACAATTTTACGAATGCAAGAAATAGTTGAGTTAAAATGTTAATCTAAGTCTGCACTTCACATATAGAGAAGCAAAAAAAAAAAATAATAGATTCATAGTAATGTATTTTACCGATTTTTTGCATTTATTATCTCTATTTTTTGTTTTCCATTATTGCACAGTTCAAAAGCAATAGATAAGTGCTTTATTATATTTTACTCAATGACTACAGTATTTTTATAATTATGTTAAATTTTCCATAATAATATATTTCATTTATATTTAATATAAGAAATTCCTGATCTACGGTATAACAATTCACATTTATATTTAAACAACTTATCCTCCCCTCCTCAAAAAATCATCCCATTTAACAATTTTACGAATGCAAGAAATAGTTGAGTTAAAATGTTAATCTAAGTCTGCACTTCACATATAGAGAAGCAAAAAAAAATAATAGATTCATAGTAATGTATTTTACCGATTTTTTGCATTTATTATGTCTATTTTTTGTTTTCCATTATTGCACAGTTCAAAAACAATAGATAAATGCTTTATTTTATTTTACTCAATGACTACAGTGTTTTTATAATAATGTTAAAATTTCCATAATAACATATTTCATTTGTTTCAAATACAAGGCATTTCTGGTCTACAGCATAATACTTCTCATTTGTATTTAAGCAATTTATCTTTCCTTCCCCCCCAAAAAAAAAAATTCATCGAACAATTTTAAGAATGCAAGAAATAATTGAGTTAAAATGTAAATTTAAGCCTGCACTTCACATATTGACAAGCAAAAAATAATTTATAATAGTAATCCATTTTACCAAATTTCCCCATTTATTTTCCCTATTCATTATTTTTCATTTTCGTACAGTCAAAAAACGATATATCAACGTTTTATTCTATTTTACTCAATAACGACAGTGTTTTTATAATTATGTTAAAATTTTCATAACAATAAATTTCGCTTATATTAAATACAAGGCATTTCTGATCTACGGTATAACAATTCTCATTTACATTTAAGCAACTTATACTTCCCCTTCCCCTCAAAAAAAAAAGAAAAAAAAATTCTATTTACAGTTTTATAAATGCAAGAAATAGTTGAGTTAAAATGTAAATCTAAGCCTGCACTTCACATATTGACAAGCAAAAAATAATTTATATCATAGTAATCCATTTTACCAAATTTCCCCATTTATTTTCCCTATTCATTATTTTTCATTTTCGTACAGTCAAAAAACGATATATCAAAGTTTTATTCTATTTTACTCAATAACGACAGTGTTTTTATAATTATGTTAAAATTCCCATACCAATATATATCGCTTATATTAAATACAAGGCATTTCTGATCTACAGCATAACAATTCACGTTTACATTTAAGCAACTTATCCTCCTCTTTCCCTCCAAAAAACATTCCATTTAACAGTTTTACGAATGCAAGAAATACTTGAGTTAAAATTTAAATCTAAGCCTGCGCTTCACATATAGACAAGCTAAAAAATAATTTATTCATAGTAATCCATTTTACCTATTTTCTACATTTATTTTCCCTATTAATTATTTTCCATTTTTATATAGATAAAAAACGATAGATTAACGTTTTATTCTATTTTACACAATGACTACAGTGTTTTTATAATTATGTTAAAATTTAAATAATAATACATTTCATTTATATTAAATACAAGACATTTCTGATCTGCAGCATAACAGTTCTTCTTTATATTTAAGCAACTTATCCTTCTCCCTCTCCCCCCCAAAAGCAACCATTGAACAGTTTTAAGAATGCAAGAAATAGTTGAGTTAAAATGTAAATCTAATCCTGCGTTTCACATATAGACAAGTGGAAACTAAAAGTCAAGTGGAATAAATTGGAGAAAGAAATTGAGCTAAGGTTATAGAGATGATAAAACTTTGAATTCTACATTTCCATTTAGATGAACATTTCGATTTAGCTTATACGCTAGACATGCGTATCAGTTGCGCTTTGGAATATCTGCTTTCAAAAACGTGTTTCTCAGTCAAGTTTATCCAAACGAATTGTTATGAGCTTCGTGAGAAAATTCTTCATTTGAAGAATAAAAGACATTTTGTGCACAGATCAATAGCAATATTTTTTTTCATATTTCTTAATTTTTTCCTCTTTTAATAAAAATAAATAAAAACAGACTTAGAGAAAAGATGTTTAGAATGTTTTTTTTTTGAAAAGCTTTAAATCTTATTTGGATTCTTTTTTTAAATTATGCATGAAAGGGATTGGGCAATTTGCGGTCAACGTGCCACAAGTGGCCTGTCTGTATTTTTTCTCCCGCGGTAGAATTTGAATTAAAAGAAATAGTAATTTATTTTAAGAAATATTATATTATTCGATTGTTTTACGGATTATCTTTATAACTTGTTATACACTCTTATAAATTTACTGTTAATAATAAAACAATAAAAATTTGAATTTTTTCATCATATATATATATATATGTGTGTGTGTGTGTGTGTGTGTGTGTGTGTGAGGTCTAAAAGACGGGTAGTTGGAAATTATGTGAGTTAAAAGTGATTTTAAAAAGATAATTCTTTAATGATAATAAAATAAATGAAAAAGACCCACGCTCTCATAAGTTTTGAGGATAATCTGGTCAGCTGGAAGTATTTTGGAAGAATTTCATGAGATTGCAAACAGATAAGATCAGTCAACGCGTGGACATGGAGCGGTAAACGCCTTTTCCACGCATAGCTCCGCGTCGATTAATGAAAATTGTGCAAGTTACTTTCCTTAAGAACGATGAGTTAATAAAACTTATTATTATTAAGAAGACTGTTTTCCATTCGCCTTAACTCTGCACCACGACATGCCATATATATATATATATATATATATATATATATATATATATATATATATATATATATATATATATATATATATATATATATATATATATATATATATATATATATATATATGATATGGATGAGTGGTTAAGGCATGGACCACACATTTGATTTCATATATAAAAACGTTATTGTAATCCTTCTGTCCATGGCTATGCCTCTTAGATATTCTTTGTTCTCATAGTTTGCCACGACAAGCGTGAAGGATGTTATCAGATCTATTATGTTATCGTTAATGAGTTCTAACTATTTTTAATTAAAACTAGCTTAATCCTTAACCCCCATTTTTAAACCTGATATATATACATACACATATATATATATATGCATACATACATACATACATATATATATATATATATATATACACATACATATACATATATATACATATACATATATATATAGAGAGAGAGAGAGAGAGAGAGAGAGAGAGATGAGAGAGAGGAGAAAGGGGGGCATATTTTGAGTACTACTGACATAATATATATTTCCAGTGTGGCATTGTAATAATTTGGGGCAACACAAGCCGGATTTATACTGTTATAAGAAGTGCTCTATTTATATTATTATATAGGAATAATATTATAATAGGTATGCTACACTATATTATTATATATAGGTATAACATAGGTATACTGTATTATGGGTACACCATATTATATTATTCTATATTGTCACTATAGGTAGACCAATTATAGTTGCTCTTATTAGAGGTACATTTTATAACTATTGAAATGTGTAACCTTTCATGAAATTCTATATTCTATTACTTTGGTTCAATTAAATTTTGTGCCTTATTTTATTAATAATCCCTGACGGCGGATTTAGTAGTTAATAAATTAATTATATTAGTAGCTGTGGGGTACTCGTTATAATGTGTCGATAAATGCGGCTTTGCGTGGCTGAGTTGTTTAGATGCTGCTTCTCTACCCAGAATATATTTTTGCTTGACAAGGAGTGGTATTATTACTAAACTGGTAATTGAGAAAGCCAAGCAGAGAATATATGATAGGTAGAGAGATTTAATTACAGCTTATATATCGAATTAGGTTAGTTAATACGTGAATAAACCAAAGCATGGTACAAGTATGAATTGTTATTTAATATACAAGATAAAATGAATTCATTAGTATCATGCTAAAAAATGGATAACTGATCCATATTAAATGCAGTCTTTTATATTTTACCAAAATAAAAATCCTTCAAGACATATGCAGAAGAAAATAATAACTTTTGCTATAATAATGCCCTAAAATTATAGGTAACTATGCTCCGGAAAAAGAAAATTCCATGCATTTTATATACCAGTTATGCAAAAAGATTAAAATTAAGGTTGCTTAGAACAATGAAGCTTGACAAATAGAACTAGTGCCTGCTATAGTAGTCAGAGAAATGGAAATAATGCTGAAAGATAATCTATGATCAGCAGATAGAAATGTAATTACAGTTTGCGTATTGAATTAAGGCAGTTTGTCTGTGAGCAAAGAAAATTATTAAATATATATATGATCCTAAAATACAAGTTTTCAGTAGCTAAGATTTAAGAAACCTATTTGGATCGTGCTATAAACTGAATAGTTAATACTCATTGCCAATAAATGTTTTGATATTTTATCAAAAGGAAAGAAACACATTATAAAACAGTATACTCAAGACAATGTAACCTCCCAACAATTCTAGGCATGTATGTACTTTCATGTTAATAAGAGAGAAAATTCCGAGCATATTTGCAGGATGATGTAAAGGGATTAAATCTAAGTTCTCCTGGAAGTCAGGAATGTGCTAAAATAAAGATTTGAGTACAGTATTCCAAATGAAAAGAATATCTGCTTACACTATATTTTGAGAGAAGAAATTCAAACACTATGAATAATTGTTTTGAATTCTGTTAGAGTTAGTACAATATTAAACACTCGCTTATTATTTTATAATAGCGTCACTTATTAGGTTATTACCAGCCTCGCTTATTAGGTTAAAACTGTAAGCTCTGCTGTAAATTATTACATTAACATGATAATATTTTATAATAATTTCTCGTAACTGGAGAATTGCGGGTTCGTAGGCCGAACCGGCTTTACATCCGCCGTAATCTTTAAAGGTGACTGAGGCACGTAACATATGTTCGCTGTCACAATGGCCTCCTAGTACTCAACCAATACCTCTGAGGGTGTAGGCTAAGCCTATGGATCTTCTTCTTGTTCTCTGCTTCAAAAGTATGAGGACCCACTTGAGAATAAGTCATACTTACACCCTTGAGGTGCTCTTCAAAATCGGAAGACGATAAAGACCTTATAGAAAGACCTTAATACGAGTAGCCTCCGGCTCAGTCGTGCTTGGTTTGACCAAGTGGCATAAGCAACAACAATAACAACAAGGTGATACATCGCCTTAAAACCTTCAAAAAGCCCTACGAAAATACTCAATTTAGAAACTGTAAAACTATATAAATTTTGTATTAATATCATAGCTTTTAAAGAAGCTATAAAAACTATTAACAGACTTTACTGAAAATGGTGTTTTTCCAACTCCCCCGCACTGTAAAGATAAAACTATCAAACACATTAATTTCAAACTTTCACAACAAATTTATTAAATAGAACTACATTCAAACTATATGGAATATATGTTTTTATATATTATATATACTTTTGTAACATAAATATTATCCGACAGGTTTCGGATGTTACAGACAAAGTTGTACACCAATAGGGCTGTAACTATAAGTTACATTCGGTTCAGCTTTTTTTACCTCTTCCAGTGAGTCATAGTCAAAGACATACTAGAACAGGACCGGTTTGAACTAGATAGAAACTTCAGACTTCTCTTAACCATTAGAAGTATTCGTTAGTTTGGGCTAATATGACCCTCAGCTGTTCTGGAGTGGACCCTTGTTTTTTCTGCATGAGGCAGTCGGATTTTTTTTTCGAGGACAAGGTTGTGACCAGAGGAGAGTAAAGGTGAACGCTGCTGTCATCCGCGGCTTGAGGGATAGACCTTTTCAGGTAAATCACCACCATATAGATTTTTACACCGACGCCGACTCGACAGCAGTCTTCGATATTTACAAATGATAAGTTGATTCCAGTTGCATTCCTTAGGCATTTATTTAATAGTATAAAATCCTTTAATCAAGACATATTTGTTCATGTTTTTTTTAATGAGTTAAGGTTTCTTCATTCTCAAACACTAGGCCAACGTAACATCATTTTTACAAGGGCTAATTTGACTAGAAACTACTTAAAGCTGATTCCATTTTTATACGAAGATCGATGCCAGAAAGGAAATTTGAACCTGCAAAATCAGGTATTGAAAGTCTAAATTTTAGGCTTAAAGGGGACTTTTAGGCTGAATACATAGGCAGAGCCGCTGTAGGTCAGTCGACAATGCTCTAGTAACTGGAGGGTTCCGGGTTTGGAGACCGAGCCGGCCCAAGATTCTTCGTGTTCGTTAAAGCTGAGTGGGGCACGTAAAATATTCTTGTCACAATGTCCTCCAAGTACTCAATCAATATCTCAAGAGGTGGCAGGCCAAGCCTATGGGTCTTCTGCTTAATCCCTGCTTCTATATTACAGGACTCATTTGAGCAAAAAGTCGTACTTTCACCCTAGAGGTTCTCGTTAAAACGAAAGCTACACTTCTTTGCCTTAATAAGAGTAGCGTATGGCTCAATCGTACTTGGGTTAATGAAGTGGCATCACAAACAACAACAGCATAATCAATTATCAAAATATCTAAAATACCATCAATTGAACTTTATAATCCCTTTTTAAATTAAAGTGAAATTTACTAGGGCAACTATAAAAAATTTTAAATTATAGAGCATAGAGTGAAATAAAATGAAAAATTTAATAATATTACTTTATAGTCAACCTTAATTAAAAAATATTCAAGTAATATCATCTTACTGACCACATTATTCTAAGCCCCATCATAATTAAAATATCCTAAACAGAAAACTTACCTATGCTATTTTTAACACATTAATAAAACGCATCTATTGATACGGAACTGATGCAGTGTTAATTAAAAAAAGTCTTTTCGATACTGTTACAGTATTAAACAGATATCAGTTTACTTGCGTCTAAAAAATATGCCACAAAGAGAATTTACATTTTTATTTTTTGCTTCTCTTATGATTAAAGAAAATAATACAGGAATGTGAAAACCCTTTTATAAAAGTTGATGAAAATAGTTTTAATTGCTATTCATTATTTCAAACCTTTGCATTTTTGTACCTTAGATTGGAAAGTTAGTCACCACTAAAAATTCCTCACTACTTTCCGCAGACAGTTAATTAGAAATTTACACCTTGAAAACGTTAGTGTCTTTTAAGAAAGTATTTGCCGGAAGATATTTGGCTTATAAGGTAATTTAAGAATGCAAGTAAATGAAAGTTTGTTAGATTGCTTATCAAATTTTGACTTATATTGTACATGAAACGCTTATTAGAGATGTGTATAAACATGATTCTGCAGAATAGGTGTCCTCTACATATATTAATTATAAGACAATAATTCTTTCTGGCACCGTGCAAAATACACCTTAAAGCATCTTATTTCAAAATTAAAATCTTTTTATTTTTGCCAATTTAATATTAAAGCAATTTTTACTAGTGTTTTTACATGTTTTATACACTGTAGAATGTGTGGGTGAACTTGTGAAAGTACGTTTCCGATTGACATAATGTCTTAATTCTGAGACATTTTCTTTTCGATATATCTTCTCTGAAATTTTGTAAAACATATTAATAACTTTTTAAAACTATCTAAGTAGCAGTCATGGTTTTCGTAGAGACAAGAAAATGTATTTTAAAATTTCGATACAGATAAAATTGGGCTTGGAGTTGTTTTTAAACAAGAGATAAGCACTGATTAATTGTTCCTATTTTAAGGTATCCGTCTACGATAAAAACGTCATTTTTTGCCAAAAATCATAATTTTTTTTATTTCTCTGTTGTAAAATTTCAACTTTTAGGTTTCTAAATCTGTTTTTGTTTTGTTACTATGGCATTTTAAAGAAAAGTTACAGCTATTTAAACATCAGTGACAGCTGTCAAAATAAAACGGAAATAGCGACTTCGGAATCGGAAATGTGAATTCAAAACCTTTTAAAGATCATGTTTTGGACAAAACATTTTAAATTTTCATGAAGATTAATTTAAACATTTTTGTAGTATTTTTAATAATTAGCAAATTGGCAATTAGAAAGTTTTGAAGCAAGAAAGTGTGGGGAATTTGAAACATGTATTTTAATTTTTTAATAGTTAAAGTTGCTTTCATAAACTTCAAATGCGTTTTTCTCAGAACTTGAAAAGTGATTTCTCAAAAAAGTTCTTATTGTGTTGAAAATTATTATGAATGCTTTTGATAGTATTTACTAGTGAATGACCTAAAAGCTTTAAATTTGGATAATTTTTAATGATGTTACACTCATAGTTAGATATAAAGGTAATGAAAATTCTTTAAAAATTCACTGTGTATGATATTGAAAGACCAAAATTTTTTACCAAATGTAAATTAAGCAAAGATATTAGGTGATTCACTGGTCGAGTGTATAAGAAATGAGTTGCGTCGAAAAATATTGAAATAATTCAAATAATAAATATGAAATATTAAAATATATATAAAATATGAAATATTAAAATATATATAAAATATGAAATATTAAAATATATATAAAATATGAAATATTAAAATATATATAAAATATGAAATATTAAAAATTACATCTTTTGAAAAAAATCGATTTTTTTACTAAATTTTCTTTATTTATTAGAAATTTTATAAAAACTTATCCATGAATAATTTTTTTAAGTCTAATTCTCTATGATAATATAAAAAATAAAACTAAAAATGTGAAGAATTGAACTAGTTTCTAAGCTTAAAAAAAAGTTCTCGGATACATTAAAGACGGAACAACAAAAAATAATAATTAAAATTTTAATTGAGTTTTTAACTGTAAAGTTATCTTGATTTTATTTGAGAAATGAATTTCTCAGTAGATTGAATTAGCGAATAGAGAACAAGAAAGTTCAGAGATGTCGAATACTTTTATTGCACATGCATTTGTAGAAAATACTTTCAGTAAAAAGTTTTGAAATTGTAGGAAATGAAAGAGGATTTAATTGTGAATTATTTACTTTATTCCTTTCTTTTTGGCTCTATTGCCAAAAACTTACTTCTTAAGACATTTCAGCTCGTTTACTATAAGTACAACCTAAAATTACATATGAATGAACAAAAGTACTTTAATATCAATTCATAATGACAAAACGCTTTACTAATTCTCTAAAAGAAAAAACTGTTTTCATACAGCTGCTTTGGCTCTGATAATTTCTGCTAAATATATCCCATTAATTATCTGTAGGCATTTCCATACATTTTTGTAATTTAAAATTACTTTCAAATGGCAATATTAATTGTTCATTCATCCTTTCTTTGTATTTCCTAGGCAATTAGGTTTAAGGATCTAAGCTCTTATAATAGAAGTGCTAATTAATAGATTTTTCATCGTTTATGCGATATAAAAGACATTCTTTAATTGAATTAGAAGAAAGAGATCACGAATGAAAGGGAACGTGGAATCATAATCTTTTATCTTTCTCCTAACACGGGGGAAATGCGTATTGTCTAGTAACTATTAGGAAGCAATTAGATTGTTATGTAATTAATTCAGGAATTAGAAAATCGAAGCAAAAATCAATCAGACGTTTGAAAAGTGAGATTAGACGTTTCCACTTAAAAGTAATTAAATTGAATTAACTAGTTTGCAGGTAAGTTAATTAACAGAGATTTGATTTTATCTCTATAAATAAAAATAACAATTTGAAACAAGTAATTGGCGTTTGTAGTCTGTTAGCCTTGTCTGGGTAAATTGTGAACATGACTAAAATTTTTAAAGTACACGTGAAATTAAAATGTATATAGAAATTACCAGAAAATGTCTCAGCTATAGAAATTTGCTGGCTGTATATTATTTATGATGTAATAATATACAACGAGCTCCAAGACATATTTATTTATTATTTAGAAATCTAGCGAAGATAAATGCCACGTTTTAATAAATAAATTAACAATTTCGGTGGTTTTTATTTAACCTCTTGCCTATGGAGCATATTTAAGAAAAACGTGCCAAAAATAGATGTTTTTTCTCTTTAATTTTGTTTATTATTATCATAAAAATGTTAGAAATAGATTATTTAAATAAAAACGAAATGACTACTATTTTCTATATTTTCACATATATGGGAAATGTTAATGGATTGCAGTAATTTTTCCTGTAATTACAGCAAAATAAATCAAATGACATAAATTCCTGCAAAATTTAACAAACTAATACAACACTATTATTATCTATATCATCTGTCAGGAATTCCATGTGCCTCAGATTCCTTGGAATTTCAAAAATCCTTTACAGCATTCTAGAAATAGAGGCAAATGACTCAAAACTCACGATCTTTAAGCAGGAAAGTATCTTTATCTATTGGGTAAATGGCAAATTAAATATTATTAATTGAGAGAACGAATTTCGGGCTTCACGGAATTGAAATACCGTTTTTTCACTTGCCCGAACTTTGTTCGGGCCTTCCAAAATGGACGCATTTACATTACCCAAATTGAGTTTGAGCTTCACAGGCGTCACAGAAGCATTAATATCTTCATTTATTATTGTCCTACAAATATGAAACGTAGCAAAATAAGTCTCCAAAACATTTTCCGAATACATATGTATGTCCTGGGCCTTGACAGCAAACTCCCGGCCGTTTTCGAATTATCTATGCGCATAGAAGAACACTAACAGATTTCAGTAGCACTTAGATTGCATTAGAACTAATATCAAATCTTACATTTTGCAATGAAGTACTAAATTAAAATACAAATGAAATGATAAAAATAAAAAATAAATAAAGGCAAAAATGAAATTAAAAATAAGGAAGTTTTTATGTTGAAAAAGATTACATATGTATATCGAATTTAGGAAATAAATAAATCATGTAGTAGAAAAATAATAAATGTAAGATAAAATAAATAAAATTTGGCATATGTAAAAGTATTAAAAATTGGATAACTTAACATAGAGCATATTTATTAAAAATCCAAATATATAACAATGAATCAAATTTAAGAGAAAATCAAATACTTTAGTAATTATATAAAGTAACAGGCAATAAAAAGAGCAACAAATAAAAACTTAAGTAGTGAAATCAATGGGATTGAGAAGTGGTTATTCCCTTGTTGAATTTTCTTAAAAATAACATTAGTTTAAACAGAAATAAATGATTATATATCAATATAAAAATTTGCATAATTCCGAGAATACTGAAGAATCTTGTAGATAGATGTAGAGAAATCCATACAACTTCAGTGGCTGTAGGTTCAGTGAACAAAAGAGTTTTCATCGCCCCCCAAAAATTAACATTTTTGGAAACACTTTATCAAAATTTGCAGATTATATGTTGAAATTTAGTACTGTTGAAAGGTAATAAGAAAAATTGAATATTAAAAAAAAATCAAATCCAGAGAATATTTTAAAAATCAGAGTTGTAGAGGAAGAATTTACTTCGAAATTCTATTGAGATAAAAAAACAATTCATAACTTTAAAATAATTTGCTTGATTAAAAAATAATATATTAATTTTTAAGACTTTAGAAGTAATTTAATTGTTTATAAAATTTTATTTTGAGCATTAGTTGAGGAGATATATTGATTTTTTTAAAATGCACAAGTAGTGCCAGATATCGGCGTTTGGGAACATCAAAATGAGTTTATTGAACTTTTACGTTTATTAGAATACGGAAAACGTTTTTAATAAAAACAATGAAGGCAGTATCAAAGAATGTATATGTCAATTATGGTGGCTGTTTGAGAAATCGTGGGAATTGCGATAAAGAACAAATATACAAACATGCAAATATATTTGCGAACACTTTAGCTTTATATTTAAAGATAATTATGAGCTGTCTTCATACTTTAATGTTAAAAGTAACTAAATTTTGAGAGATTTTTTTAAAGAAGAATGGAATAGTCTTTGAGAATCCTTAGTAGCGTTTAATTAGAATAAATGAAATTTTATTCCATGCTACTATATTAAAATGTTCCCTTAACGTCTTTGAAGTAAATATCAAATTTCCTTTTAAATAGTTTTCAAAGGTCAATATATATTGTTCCTATATACCGTCATTTGATTTTACTAGGAAATTAGATTTGAGCATCTAACCGGCAATATTAGATCTAGCATATCTACGTTCACCAACCAACAAGAAAATATACCTAACAGATGTATAAATTATTCAATACAGTTTGGTTATTGCGCTAATAGTTTTGTAAGAAATTTGCATCCACAATAAGGTTCTGTTCCTGGGCACTCTTTTCTGTATCTGGAAGTCGACCCCATTCACCCTTCAACCCGGCGTCTTATGGGAAATATGGGGCATGGGGATCATTAAAAGTTTTCGGATGTGGTTTTTTTTCTTTTTTTTTTTGCAGAGTGGCGATGAATTAAAGGACTATGGAGGTGGTTTTTGACAGACCGCTAACTGTTCGAGAAACCGTGGGAATTGCGATAAAGATCAAATATATACACATACAACTATATATGCAAACACTTTAGCGTTATGTTTAAAGATAATTTTGAGCTGTCTTCATACTTTAATGTTAAAAGTAATTAAACTTTGAGAGATTTTTTAAAGAAGAATAGAATACACTTAGAGAATCCTTAGTAGCGATTAACTACAATAAGTGAAATTTTATTGCTTGATGTTATATTAAAATGTTCCCTTAACGTCTTTGAAGTAAATGTCAAATTTCCTTTTAATAGTTTTCAAAGGTCAATATATATTGTTCCCACAAAGCTTCATTTCATTTTCCTAGGCAATTAGATTTGAGGATCTAACCGACAATATTAGATCTACTATATTTATGTTCACCAACCAACAAGAGACTATATCTAACAGATGTATAAATTATTCGATACAGTTTGGTTATTGCGCTAATAGTTTCGTATGAAATTTGGATCCAAGACAAGGTTTTGCAGCTGTACACCCTTTACTGTATCCGGAAGTCGACTCCATTGACCCTTCAACCCGTCTTTTTTGAGAAAGTATGAGACATGGGGCTCATTAAAGGTTTTCGGATGTGTCGTTTTTTGCAAGATGGCGATGACTTAAAGAAGGGTGCAGGGGGTTTTTAGACAGACCGCTGACAAAAAGAAATGATTTTAGAGGTGGAGGATTCCTTTTTCAGAAAGGATCGGGTTTCCAGCAGCTGACAGCAAAAGAAAAAGGAGACGTAGGTTCTGCCGGAAAATGAGGAGAAAGGAGTCTACAGAGAGAGTGAGACCCGAACACATGTCTGTTTATAAGAAGGTCTTCTAGCTTCCGGAGGAAGATGATGCAACGCCTGAGTTTTATTTTTGTGAAAGCTGCTCGACCACCTGAACATGCTTGTAGATAAATCAAGCACTGGGACACTGAATATGATTTGTCTTTTCATTTAATTTTATTAATTTTGTAGATAAATTTTCTTGTACTGTCCGTTTAGCTTTGGGAGGATTAATTGTTTATGCATCCCAGAGACTACCGAACATACCTGTAACAGTTAACACACTATATGAGGGACACGTACTAGTACGTTTTTTGACGATTGATACTTGAATTCGGGTCATGTACTTAGTAC
>CM063505.1:142929934-142934934 GCA_032207245.1 Pardosa pseudoannulata
TTCTTGATGTGTTAGGTAGATCCAATTCTAAAATAAATTAAGATAAATATGCTTAATATCACAGCTAAAAATACTGCAGTCTTTCAAACGTTTGAAATCTCCCTTTTCTCCCGATGCACAATCATGTAGAATTTTGTTAATTACCTGCAAGAGGTAAATGCCCTCAACTTGCAACAACGCATTTTATATATAGATTTCCTATAAAATGGAAAAGTTTAAATTCAATATTAAAGTGTATTTTAGTTCTATTATAAGTGTCCAAGTTACCACTTAAAAAGATGCATGTGTTAGCACTGAATTACACTTTGCATTATTTATATTCAAACAACAAACAGTTTAATAAAAGTAGATTTCCACCAAACGCAGTTTCAAATTCTTTATGTAAGTATGACATTGTTTTGGAAAGTAATTTACAAGAAATAAGCATATCTTGATATTGAGAAAAGTATAATAACTTCTCTAAAATATACTTTTTGTCATTTCTATTAGAAATTTAAATTCCTTAATTGCCTTATATGCTTCATAATATATATTTTTAACACGGAAATATTTTCAAATTTGCTTTGAGCTAAGATACATACAAAAACTTATGATAAATACTAATATAGACAATTTTAAGACATTTCAAAGAAAATTGTTTTTATGCTAAATTCAAGTTAAAAAATATAATCGTTCATAATCAAAAAATAGTATACCAATAAAAGAAATTACTTTATCACACGTAAGTTACTTTTCATGAATACAAATTATACTCCTTTAGGCAAAGAGACATTTACATCGAAAAAAGGTAAAATCTATTATTAAACGAATTTCTATGATAATTTGGAAATAAATTTTAAATTCAATCATTTATATTTGGAAAATATGCACTATTTATGCTTTATTTCCAATGCTTTATTTAAATGCCCTCAAATATCTACTTCAGTTTTAGTAAATTCTGCTAAATATATCCCATTGCTTATCTATATGCATTTTCTTTCCTTTATGTACTTTCAAATTACTCTCAAAAAGCGACAAAAATTATTCATTTATCCCTTACTTTGTATTTTCTAGGCAATTAGTTTTAAAGATCTAAGAGCTATTAATAGAAGTGCAAATTAATTGATTTTTTGTCTTTTATGCTTTATGAAAGACATAATTTAATTGAATTAAAAAAAAACGAAAATGAAAAGGAACGTGGAATCGTAATCTTTTATCTTTCTCCTAACACGGGAGAAATTTGTATAGCGTGGTAACTATCAGGAAGCACTTATTTTATTACTTAATTAATTCAGGAATTAGAGAATCAAAGGAAAATTCGGGGATGTGATAAGACGCCTCGGTAGAATTGGTTAAATATAATTAAAATGCAATAACTAATTTTAAATGAAAATTTTGATGTTAGATTATATCTGTACATTTCAAACGAATGTTAAAAATAAACAAAAATTTTATGCAGTTAATTGGAATTTAGAAAATTTACAATTATGCATTGATTTCATGCTTAAGTGATAAAAATAATTAAACTTTGAGATTGTTGAAGAAATATGGAATACTTTCTGAGAATCGTAAAAAGAAATTAAGTAGAATAAATGGAAATATTGAACTGCATCCTTAACAATCTTGGAGTTAATGTCTATGCATATCGGCCACATTGTGTAGTCAATTCCGTTTTCAGCTTAGAACAAATATTTTTAAATGTAGTTTTCTATATTCATAACTTATTTTCTATTGGGTAAATATTTCAGGTTTTATTTAAGATCTTTTCGGTTTGTTAGTTCACTATAAATGCAGTCGGTCAAAACATAAATCTTATACTAAGCAGTATATGTTGAAATTAAGATGTTGAAAATGAAATTTCTGTCACATTTTTACTGAAAGAAAAAAATAGGTTATTAATAAATTTTATTTAAAGTTTCAAAGTTAAATTTTAAAAATTTTTGACGTATGTACAAGCAGTACTTAATGTAGTCAGAATACATTCACACATGGTCAGAATAGTTATTTCCTTTGAATTATTACGAAAAAAGTTTTTACAGTTGAAATGTTTCCTTTATTATGTACAAGAAAGTAAAATTACCCTATATATTTTTTCCTTGCAAAAGATTTCTCCATTACCAGGGAATTGTAATTTAAGTATCTCGATAACCTCTAATCATTGCTTCCCTCTCTTATAAGGCCAACTAATATGAACAAATCGTGCTACTAAAATATGTTATGTTTAATATGTTTAATTTATAAAATATGTTATGATACTATTCTTATGTCAACTTATGGTAACTTGTGCCTTTTAAAAATTATTTATTTATCCGTTTCTATCCCCGTGTTGCATATTTGCATTACAAGTAAAATTACCCTATATATTTTTCCTTGCAAGAGATTGCTCCATTGACTGAATAGGGAATTATAATTTAAGTATCTCGGTAACCCCTAATCAGCGCTCCCCTCTCTTATACGGTCAACTAATTTGAACAAATCGTGTTACTAAAATATGTTATGTTTAATTTGTTTAATTTATAAAATATGTTATGATACTATACTTATATCAACTTATGGTAACTTGTGCCTTTTAAAAATTACTTATTTATCCGTTTCTATCCCCGTGTTGCATAATTGCATTACAAGTAAAATTATCTTTTATACTTTTTCCTTGCAAGAGATTTCTTCATTGACTGAATAGGGGATTATAATTAATGTATCTCGATAACCCCTAATCATAGCTCCCCTCTCTTATACGGTCAACTGATTTGAACAAATCATGTTACTAAAATATATTATGTTTAATTAGTTTAATTTATAAATTATGTTTAGATACTATTCTTATTGCAACTTATAGTAACGTGTTCTTTTCAAAAAATTATTTATTTATCCGTTTCTATCCCCGTGTTGCATAATTGCATTTCAAGTCAAATAACCCTATATATTTTTTCCTTGCAAGAGTCTTCTCCATTGACTGAATAGTGGATTATAATTTGTGTATCTCGATAACCCTTAATCATCGCTCCCCTCTCTTATAGGGCCAACTAATTTGAACAAATCGTGTTACTAAAATATATTATGTTTAATTAGTTTAATTTATGAAATATGTTATGATACTATTCTTATGTCAACTTATGGTAACTTGTGTCTTTTAAAATTTTTTATTTTTTTATCCGTTTCTATCCCCGTGTTGCATAATTGCATTAGAAGTAAAATTACCTTATATATTTTTTCCTTGCAAGAGATTTCTCCATTGACTGAATTGGAGATTATAATTTAAGTATCTTGATAACTCCTAATCATCGCTCCTCTCTCTTGTACGGGCAACCAATTTGAACAAATCGTGTTACTAAAATACATTAAGTTTAATTAAATTAAATTATAAAATATGGTATGCTACTATTCTTATGTCAACCTATGGTAACTTGTGACTTTTAAAAATAATTTATATATCCGTTTCTATCCTTGTGTTGCATAATTGCATTACACACAAATATTTTTATTTGGACGTAAAACTAGAAAAAGTTAAATTTCTTTATTGTTTCTATCCTTCAACAAAGCAATTTGTACATAAAAGTCCTGCTAAATAGCAGAAATAAGTTCTATTTTCATACTAAAGTGGCAGTTGTTGCTTGATAACATGCACAAAATTATCCATAAAATAATTTATGATTCATAAAATATATAGGTGTTTCATAAAAAGTTCAGCTTAAGTTCATAAAATAATTTTTATCTTTAATTAGTTAAATTTCTAAAAGATGTTATGAAACTATTAATATTACCGAAGAAAATTTTCTATTTAATAAATTATTTCTGTGTTTACTAAATGTTTTCAGTGTTAATAAATTAGTCCAATTTATTTATCTCCATTGTACGGAAAAATGAATTTGCTTTACCGAAATATTTTGAAAAGGTAATACTTACCTCTCTTACAATAATGCATTTTATGTACAGAATTTCTATAAAATGGAAAAGTGTTAATTATATATTAATATGTGTTTAATTTTAATTCTACACTAAGTGTTTAAGTTATCACTTGAAAAGATACATGTGTTAGCACTGAATTAAACTTTGCATCGCCTGTATAATAATAGCCTAAGTTATCTGTCCTCGAATTTGTGAAGCGGTTGGACTTGGAATGAATAGAGGCATCCATATTGGATTCTTGATGAGTTAGGTTTAGCAAAATTCAAAACGAGTAAAGGTTATCTTCTTCTAAACTATCGATCCGATTCTAAAATAAATTGGTATAAATGTGCTTCATATCACAACAAGAAATACTGCCGTCTTTAAAACGTTCGAAATCTACCCCTTTCCTCCTTTTAGAGCGTTTAATGCCATTATTTCAAACCCTATTTTCTCCGGTTAAGAGCAGGCGATTAAATTTATCAATTTATCACATAATAAATAGGTAAAAATAACATTTTTTTCAAACATTATGATGCCATTCCTTTAACCATATCACTTAATAATTTATTATTTTAAATTATTTTAATATCGTCTGCATTGTTTTCATACTTTTTATCACTGAACTTACGTAATATTACGTAAATAATTTTCTTTTATATTTGTCCTAAATAATATGTTATGTACATATATGATAATTTTAAATTTAATCATCGATTATTTTTCGTTGTAATGAAAATTTTATCACCGGTATTAACAACAAACCCTTTTCATAAAAGTCTAGGAGTCTTTTCACGGACTAATAAACATCTAGGGTTTAAGTTATATATCTTTGAAAACTAAAAAGTTTGAACGTTTGTGTGTTTGTTTTTATACATAACCAGACTGTTTGACTAAATGAATTCAACGGGATTCTAAACTGGATTCACAGTATCTTGAGACTTTAGAGGAGTATAAAGATAAACAAAAATTTGATTGTGTACCAGATAATCCTTAGCCAAAAAACAAGCCATTTTTTTCGTGCCTCATAGGGTACTTAATTAAAACTTTTACTGAGCCCATCATATGACGGGCTATATGCTAGTTTGTTATATTAAAACAACAAACAGATTAATAAAAGTAGATTTCCGCCAAAC
>CM063505.1:142939934-142952434 GCA_032207245.1 Pardosa pseudoannulata
TTTTTATCTTTATGTTTTAACTTATTTTAATATTTCTTTTTATCTCATTTTACATGTTACATTTTATTCTTGTATATTTTCTATTGAAAAAAATTATATTCCTTAAATTAAAGTTTGAAACAACAAGAAAAAAGTAATGATTTATCTCAAAGTTAGTTTTAAAATCTTTATTCAAAGATAAATTTAGGCAAATAATTTGCAATATTAATAAGAAATTAGTGCCTTCGTATTATAAACTACATTTTGAAATCAATAAATATTTTTTCATTTTGATTTAAAATTATTTTGAAAGACTATTTTTGCATTCTTGATAAATAAAGTAATCAGCTATTACTTTTGCAATTTAGATCTGTTGGGATTTAAAGAGGAAATAACTTTTGAGGACGTTGTGATGTAAAACGAAAATTTCGAAAATAAAATGCATTTTAATAGAAGAGAGCAATCAATAACAATATATAAAATCACTCAAAATTATCATATAAATTATCGATAGTTCTAGGGATATTATTATCCAAAACTAGTGTGTACAATTCATGATTTACTGAAAGTAAATGTTCATTTTAGGGGATTATGTTATTAATTATTTTCTTAGAATGCCAATTATTGTAGAAATAACGCCTCAAGATCTTGGTAAATGATTACTTCTGAAACATTCAACCATGTATGCTATACATAAGAGTTTTCCATAACAGTCAATTAAAAAAGCTCTATAAAGGGAATGCAGCACGTAACCCGTTAGGAAGATCATAAATCGATAGGAAGTACGGTCTCAGTTAAATTAAATCTTACCCGAAGCAAAAGAGCAACAGCTTGGGGTCTACACTCGAATAGAAAAGTCTTCATGGGATCTGCTTCCGGAACAATCTCCCCTCTATCTAAACTCACTACATCATGAACGAGCTATTGATTTCCACTCTTACTTTAGCACGTTCTTTTCCCTTTGCTTTCTTGCTCAAATATTTTACACTCGCTGGTTAATACCGTAAAGTGTGTTTTCCTCTAGAACTGAAATATTCATTTAGAAATTTAGCTTCTCTTTAAGTTTAGCTCAAGTATGCGTGAAGTTTAGGCAATTGAAAACAATGAAAGACATCGTTTAAAATAGAAAACATATAATATAAATGCCTGTAGATAACATATAAAATAAAAGGCAGCTTCAATACATCTAAATAATGTATTTGATCTCTTTTTTATTGTACCGAATATACTCTAATTCTCTAGCATATATGCTATATGCATCACAACTAAGTTAAGAGTAAGTAACTATAAAGTAATAAAGTCCTATAAAGATTAAGCAGTGGATGAAACTAAAAATAAATGAGGAACTACATATTAATGAAATTCAATAACTTCAAATATAAAAATAAATGTTACATAAATATTTTTTATATGGGAATGATAATATTCATTTTAAAATTTTCATCGATTTGAGTCTTATGGAATTTTAATGACATACTTTACAAAAGTTATAATTACATTTAGAAATATATACATTTTTATGACAAGGAGATAACAACAATCAACAAGAATACTCGAAGTAATCAATAAAATATACATAATTCTGTTGTACATTGATAAACTGCTTAATCTATATCCACCTACATTTTGAAATCAATAAATATTTTTTCATTTTGATTTAAAATTATTTTGAAAGTCTATTTTTGCATTCTTGATAAATAAAGTAATCAGCTATTACTTTTGAAGAATTATTTTGCAATTTAGATCTGTTGGGATTCAAAGAGGAAATAACTTTTGAAGACGGTGTGATGTAAAATGAAAATTTAAAAAAAAAATGCATTTTTATAGAAGAGAACAATCGATAACAATATATGAAGCACTCAAAATTATCATATAAATTATAGATAGTTCTAGGGATATAATTATCCATAACTAGTGTGTACAATTCATGATTTATTAAGTAAATTTTCATTTTAGGGGATTATGTTATTAATTATTATCTTAGAATGGCAATTATTGTAGAAATAAAGTTTCAAGATCTTTGTAAATGATTACTTCTAAGATAATCAACCATGTATGCTATACATACGAGTTTTCTATAACAGTCAATTAAAAAAGCTCTATAAAGGGAATGCAGCACGTAACCCGTTAGGAAGATCATAAATCGATAGGAAGTACGGTCTCAGTTAAATTAAATCTTACCCGAAGCAGAAGAGCAACAGCTTGGGGTCTACACTCGAATAGAAGAGTCTTCATGGGATCTGCTTCCGGAACAATCTCCCCTCTATCTAAACTCACTACATCATGAACGAGCTATTGATTTCCACTCTTACTTTAGCACGTTCTTTTCCCTTTGCTTTCTTGCTCAAATATTTTACACTCGCTGGTAAATACCGTGAAGTGTGTTTTCCTCTAGAACTGAAATGTTCATTTAGAACTTTAGCTTCTCTTTATGTTTAGCTCAAGTATGCGTGAAGTTTAGTCAATTGAAAACAATGAAAGACATTATTTAAAAGAGAAATAATATAATATAAATGCCTGTAGGTAAAATATAAAATGAAAGGCAGCTTCAATACATCTAAACAATGTATTTGATTTATTTTTTATTGTACCGAATATACGCTAATTCTGTAGCATGTATGCTATATGCACACAATAAAGTTAAGATTAAGTAACTATAAAGCAATAAAGTCCTATAAAGATTAAGCAGTGGATGAAACTAAAAATAAATGAGGAACTACATATTAATGAAATTCAATAACTTCAAATATAAAAATAAATGTTACATAAATATTTTTTATATGGGAATGATAATATTCATTTTAAAATTTTCATCGATTTGAGTCTTATGGAATTTTAATGACATACTTTACAAAAGTTATAATTACATTTAGAAATATATACATTTTTATGACAAGGAGATAACAACAATCAACAAGAATACTCGAAGTAATCAATAAAATATACATAATTCTGTTGTACATTGATAAACTGCTTAATCTATATCCACCCAGTCCATATTTGATTAATCTATAAAAACCGGAAATCGTGAAATTGATAGATCCAGAAATTTATACAAACTGTGCTTCTAATACTATTAACACAAAACCCATCGGACACTTTTTATAAGGGCAAAAATAACGAAAAATGGGGTCATTTGACAACTCTTGGTAGATTTAGTGTTAAAGAGCATATCATAAAAATCAGATTTCCTTAACAGATCAAAATAGCAATTAACAATAATACTCGAAGTAATCAATAAAAGATATATAATTCTGTTGAGGATTGATTAAACTGCCTAATCTATGTCCATCCTGTCCATTTTTGATGAACCTGCACAAACCGGAAATCGTGGAAATGATAGATCCAGAACTTTATACAAACTGTGCTTCTAATACTATTAAAGAGCATATCATAAAATCAGATTTCCTTAACAGATCAAAATAGCAATTAACAAGAATACCCGAAGTAATCAATTAAAGATATATAATTCTGTTGTACATTGATTAAACTGCCTAATCTATGTCCATCCAGTCCATCTTTAATTAACCTGCACAAACCGAAAATCCTGGAAATTATAGATCCAGAACTTTATACAAACTGTGCTTCTAATACTATTAAAGAGAATATCATTAAATCAGATTTCCTTAACAGATCAAAATAGCAATTAACAAGAATACTCGAAGTAATCAATAAAAGATATATAATTCTGTTGTACATTGATTAAACTGCCTAATCTATGTCCATCCAGTCCATCTCTGATTAACCTTCACAAACCGGAAATCATGGAAATGATAGATCCAGAACATTATACAAACCGTGCTTGTAATACTATTAAAGAGCATATCATAAAATTAACCCGAATACTCGATGTAATCAATAAAAGATATATAATTCTGTTGTACATTGATAAAACTGTTTATTCTCTGTCTATCCTGTCCATATTTGATGAACCTCCACAAACCGGAAATCGTTGAAATGATAGATCCAGAACATTATACAAACCGGGCTTCTAATACTATTAAACAGCATATGATAAAATTCAGATTTCCTTAACTGATCAAAATAGAAATGAACAAGAATACTTGACATGTAATCAATAAAAGATATATAATTCTGTTGTATATTGATTAAACTGCCTAATGTATGTCCATCCAGTCCATCTCTGATTAACCTTCACAAACCGGAAATCATGGAAATGATAGATCCAGAACATTATACAAACCGTGCTTGTAATACTATTAAAGAGCATATCATAAAATTAACCCGAATACTCGATGTAATCAATAAAAGATATATAATTCTGTTGTACATTGATTAAACTGTTTATTCTATATCCATCCATCTTTGATTAACCTGCGCCGAACGATGGCCGATTGGTTAGGGTGCTGGCTTTCGGTAAAGGAGTTCATGGGTTCGAATCCCACAGTGGCATGGATGTTAGTAGCCTTTCGGAATCGGCTTTAAACTGTAGGTCCCAGTCTCATTAGCCCTCGTGTTGTAAAAAGTAGACTGTAGCACTCCAAACCAAATGAAACCTTATAAACCTGCACAAACCGGAAATCATAAAAATGATAGATCCAGAACATTATACAAACCGGTTTTCTAATACTATTAAATAGCATATCATAAAATTCAGATTTCCTTAACAGATCAAATTAGAAATAAACAAGAATACTCGACATGTAATCAATAAAAGATATATAATTCTTCTGTACATTGATTAAACTGCGTAATCTATATCCATCCAGTCCATCTCAGATTAACCTGCACAAACCGGAAATCGTGCAAATGACAGATCCAAAACTTTATACAAACTGTGCTTCTTGTACTATTAAAGAGCATATGATAATAAAATCAGATTTCCTGAACAGATCAAAATAGCAATTAACAAGAATGCTCGAAGTAATCAATAAAATATATACAATTCTGTTGAACATTAATTAAACTGCCTAATCTATGTCCATCCAATCCATTTTTTGATGAACATGCACAAACTGGAAATGATGAAAATGATAGATCCAGAACTCTATACAAACTGTGCTTTTAATACTATTAAAGAGCATATCATAAAATCAGATTTCCTGAACAGATCAAAATAGCAATTAACAAGAATGCTCGAAGTAATCAATAAAATATATACAATTCTGTTGAACATTAATTAAACTGCCTAATCTATGTCCATCCAATCCATCCCTGATTAACCTTCACAAACCGGAAATAGTTCAAATGATAGATCCAGAACATTATACAAACCGTGCTTGTAATACCATTAAAGAGCATATGATGAAATCAGGTTTCCTTAACAGATCAAAATAGCAATTAACAAGAATACTCGAAATAATCAATAAAATATATTTAATTCTGTACTACATTGATTAATCCGCCTAATCTATGTCTATCCAGTCCATCTCCGATTAACCTGCACAAACAGGAAATATTTTAAATGATAGATCTAGAACTTTATACAAACTGTGCTTCTAATACTATTAAAAAGCATATGATCATAAAATCAGATTTACTTAACAGATCATAAAAATATCGCAGAGAAAACGGAATGCATCCGTAACCCATTCTGAAAATCATAAATCGATAGAAAACACCGTCTCAGTTAAATTAAATCTTAACCGAAGCATAAAAGCAACAGCTTGTGGTTTACAACTAAGCAGAACAGGCTTCATAGGATCTGCTTCCTGAACAATCTCCTCTCTATCTAAATTCACTGTTTCATGAGCAAGCTATTGATTTCCCCATTTTACTTTTTCTCATTTTTTTCTCGTTGCTCACTTGCTTGTTCAAATCTCTTACAGTCGCCGGTTAATGTTTATGCCGTGAATTGCATTCTCATCTAGAACTTAAATACTTTACTTTTTATTCTTTTCTTTTCACTAAGTTCGAAAGTGTGTGAATTTCAGGCACTAGCTAACAATAGAAGGATATAGCGTTAAAGAGAAAACATACATAAAAATGTTGGCAGATTCAACAAATCAAAGTAATTTATACATGTTATTTAACAGATTTATAACAGCTCTATAAAGTGAAATTGCATATATAATAAGTTCGGTAAGATTATCTTAGAATAAAATTAGAGTAAGAAGGATCATAAAGACGATAACTTAACTGATGGGACACTACAATACCCGAGTACGGGGATATAAATTCAGCTGAGCTGTGAAATTCTTTGATCATAAAAACAAATATCGAATAAAAACTGACGTCAAATTCTTTTTATTGACGGCTAATTTTTTTTTAAATTTCTGCAGTGTTAATCTTACAGAATGTAACTCATTAATACCTAGTGTTCCGCTTTAGTAACAACTAAAATATTTTGTAGAATTTTGTGTTTTCTTAGACTGGTTTTTTTTAACTCTTCGATAATAATCTAATTCATTAGATAAAAATTCTACTAAATTTTTGACTATCTGCTATTACTGATACTTTTGTTATTTTGATCTACATTTTACGTATCGAGCTTCAAGCATAAATTTATACCTTCTTCGACTAATGCCATGAAGAATAGCTTTATTTATTATGTATCTTCATTTTGCATCAATGTGTTTACATGCGATACCAAATGATTATTTTATTGCGAAGTATTTTGTTCTTAAAAATTGCATCTTATGACGTTTCAAATGACAGTTCTAGACAAGTTGTAATAATTTAAGTTGTTCAACCCCTTAACGTGCACGCTCGTGTTAACTCTAGCTCGCTAAACTGGCCAAACTGTGTACACTCGAGATAATCCGATCGGCGTTGTACTTTATGTTGCTATAATTTTACCCACTCGAATGCAATCGAGAATTGAAAATAACAATGTGAAATCAAAGAAAAAAACAATCCTTTTATTGATATTTATCATTTAAGTGGGATTGTAAGCTAACACTTACTTATTTAAGTATTATATATATATATATATATATATATATATATATATATATATATATATATATATATATATATATATATATATATATATACATATATATATATATATATATATATATATATACATATATATACATATATATATATACATATATATATACATATATATATATACATATACATATATATATACATATATATATATATATATATATATATATATATATATATATATATATATATATATATATATATATATATATATATATATATATATATATATATATATATATATATATATATATATATATACACACACACACACACACACATATATATATATATATATATATTCATATATATATTTTTTTTTCTACTTTCCACTCACGACTTATCTCTTCCTTATGAGTCGCTTTCCGATAGCGTATTCATATTTAGATTCTGATTCGCTCCTTTTTCAATACTGATTTTACTAAAATATAATGTAAAATAAAATATAATTGTTAACTATTTTATTACTAAGTACTGGTTGTAAAGACATACTTGACTCGAGGCTTCAATTTATATACTTTATTCTCGAGATATGAACCATAAGGATTTTATATATGATACGTATGCATCAAGGGATGGCACATCATACTGTAAATTGGTAGATTACCTACCAAATAACAATATATTCTTTCGACAATAATAATAATATTCTAAAAGTTAGAAATCATATCAATTGTATAAATATCCGATGTACTCAAATTTTGATTAAAAAAATAAAAAAAAACCTTGTGCGTTAAGGGGTTAAACTTTATTTTACTTTTTGCAATCCATTGTATGTGCACACTCGAGATAATCCGATCGGAGCTTTACTTTATGTTGCTATAATTTTACCCACTAGAATGCAATCGAGAATTGAAAATAACAATGTGAAATCAAAGAAAAAAACCAATCCTTTTTTTATATTTATCATTTACATGGGATTGTAAGCTAATACTTACTTATTCAAGTATAATATATATATATATATATATATATATATATATATATATATATATATATATATATATATATATATATATATATATATATATATATATATATATATACATATATATATATATACATATATATATATATATATATATACATATATATATATATATATATATATATATATATATATATATATATATATATATATACATATATATATACATATATATATATACATATATATATATATATATATATATATATATATATACATATACATATATATACATATATATATATATATACATATATATACATATACATCATATATATACATATATATACATACATATCATATATATACATATATATATACATACATAATATACATACATACATATATATATATATATATACATATATATATATATATATATATATATATATATATATATATATATATATATTATATATATATATATATATATAATATATATATATATATATATATATATATATATATATATATATATATATATATATATATATATATATATATATATATCTTTTTTTTCTTCTTTTTATCCACGACTTATCTCGTCCCTGTGAGCCGCTTGCCTACAGTGTATTCAGATTCAGATTCTAATTCACTCATTTTTCAATATATATTTTACTAAAATATATTGTAAATTAAAATACAATTGTTAACTATTTTATTACTAAACTAAACTTAACTCTGGCTTCCTTTCCTAGACATCCTTGACTCGAGGTGTCACTTTATATACTTTATTCTTGAGATATGATACATCAGGGTTTCATATTTGATACATACTCATCAAGGGATGACACATCATACCTACCGATCGAACAATATACTCTTTAGACAATAATATTAATACTAATAATATTCTAAAAATTAGAAATCATACCAATTGTATAAATATTCAATATACTCAAATTTTGATTATTTTTGTATTTCTTATTTTTTTTTGGCAATACAACGTTCTAAATTGTGTCTTTACATTAAAAAAACTAATTTTTTTCTGCCAGCTTTAAAAAAAATGTTCATTAAGGGGTTAAACTTTATTACTTTTTGCAGTCCATTGTAATGTCAATCAATATGTATTCATCAGAAATGACTCAGACATAAATGTGTTAATAACATAGTTACGTAAATAATAATTAAAAGTAAATGCAAATTGATATTAAAAAATACTAAAATTAGCTATTAATATATATTCACGTTTATTACATATTATTAATAAAATAATTCTAGTCTTACACATTTACTTTATCTGTACAATACATAATTAAATCTTTCCCCATTTCCGTAAGTTATTTTATTCGCTTACATTAGTGAACATCATTAAAAATGTACCTCAAGAACTGCGTAAATCCTTACTTCTGAAACAATTAAGCAAGCAAACTACACGGGATCAGAAATTTCCAGAACACTTCATTAAAAATAAATCTGAAGAAAGCGAATGCATCGCGTTTCCTGTTAGAAAAATCCTATACCGATAGGAAGTATAATATGAGTTAAATTAAATCGTAATTGAAGCATAAAAGCAAAAGATTGCCATGATTTCTATAAAAAATTCTTTGTATGATCTGCTTCTTAAATCATATCCTCTCTATCAAAATTTATTATCTCGTGACCGAAGTGAAGATTTTCACTTTTACTTCAGCTTATTTGCTTTAATTTGCTTGTTTCTTGAAATTGCTCACAATGTGTATGTTGCAATGTACTTATAACACAAACATCAGTGTTCGTTCTCATAGGGGAAACAGAGTAAAAATATAATACCTTATATTTGAACTAAAACATTTATTATGTACACTAATTATTTACAGATATTATTTCTGGAATAATATAACATTCCTTACTCGACATTTATCAATTTCCAACAATTCATTACAATTTTCTTTCTGTTTTTTACTTTATTCTTTAATCAGAAGATTCTGAGAAGCAAGGTAATAATTATGAATATTATTAAGTTTATCCCCAGTAATTACAGGGGATCAGGCTGGGGCTGTCATGAGGCTCGACCTCGGTGCTGGAGTGCGGTCACGGGATTTCAATGTATAGTAACTCTTGAATCCCCACTTCAACTCTTTTCCCAATTTTCTTTTGCACCTTTTTACTTCGGTTGAACGTCAATTTTTTTTCTCTGTCCCGACCATTTGTTGGTGAAATTTTCCCACATTTGCATCCCCTTCGGGTGTGCAGGTGGGCTCAATAAAATGGCCCCTTTGGTGAAAGTTAACATTAATGCTTAGTCCCCATATAAATCCCCATATCTCACGGCTACATCCCTGTCTGCGTTTGACCTTTACACTTGTACCACACCGTGATTTATAACTGCTCTGCAAGGGTCCCCACTAAAATTCGAATTCAACAACTGCACCCAAATTCTTGGAAATTTATTCCAGAGCTGTGTATGCACGTGCGGAACATCGTGGAACGTACAGTCTAGATCTTGGTTTCTCATTTTTTTTTATCCCCAAGAGCATATTCTAGAATATATGTTGGACAGTGGGCATCATGTATTTTTTAAAAGGAATTTATAGTTGGTTAGAGTTAATACCACATTCACATAATGTACACAAAATGTTTAATTCCGAAAATAAAACTTGACATACAAAAATTATTGTTTTTATTCTTGCAAAGTAATTCATGCAAATTCAAAGCATGAAACTTCTTTATAAAAATTCAAATCTCAAAGTCAATGCAATTTTTGCACTGTATTTCATCGGCTATTGCTTCGTAGTTAGGTAAATATTTATTATCAATGGTACCCACAGTGTTTTGGTTCATTTCCAATTTTTTGGCTAACATTCTCAAAGACTGTCGCTAATCTTTCACAAATATCCATCACAATATTTCCATACTCTCTGAAGTTCTGCTTATTGACGGACAAATCGTAGGTGGCTCATCTTTGGCATCACTCTTTCCGTCTCTAAAAAGTTTAAACTCACAAAAAAACTTTAAAAGAAAGGTATATAATTTTAAATATTTAAGTACATGCACACACACATACATATGCATGAACATATACTTATTGTTAAAAATGGAATTTTACATAATTTTTACTTTTAAGTTTAATGTTTAAAAATACTGAAAATAATATATTATTCTCTTTATGCATATACTCATTTCACAGGTGACAGGTATATCTTGAAATATGTAACATTTCAAATATATTTATTCCCTTGCCATTTTAAAGATTTATAAATAGGGAAAAGGATCATAGTTTAAAAAAATGCATATAAAGTCAAGCAACATGTAGTGGAACATAAACTTCTTTTTTATCTCGGTGTATAACAATTTTACATTTTTGACTGCTTTCTATGTAATTCAACATTCAAAATTTGTATACCTTTATAATATTACTTTTCATACGTATGCGAATTAATTGTAAAATATCTTGTTCGCGACTTTTGCTTATCAGGGTCCGTCTGTTTCGTACATATATTCCATTACAGAAATATGTGTGTGTATATATTTTAATTAAGTAATGGAATCAGGTCTCTATGAGTCTTGCACAACAACAATTTTATTATAGTGCTGACTACAGCTAAAGAAAACAAATCAAGTTTATCTTCTTATTCTCTGATTCAAGGAGTTTACCTTTAAACAGAAAAAAAATTGTTTTGCGTAGGATTTTCTGTAACAACCTAAGATGTAAACGAATTTTCTGGTCCAGCAAGTTCATTAAACAAAAGGGACATTCGGCGTAACTTCCTTTAGACGTAATTAGAATATTTTTCCCTTCTCTCTAGGGAAAAATCTCTAACAAGCCTATAGAAGATCCCAGCCGATTGAGTGGGCAGAACATTAGCTTTTTCTGTAGTAGTTTTTTTTCTCCTAAAGGCAAGTTCTTAAAGTAAAATACCATGTACATAGACAAAATATAAGAAATACGATTTTAGTTTATTTGTTTCAGGTATTATAATATTAGGTAATGAAATACTGACAAATATGAAAATGGAACTACATACCTGTTTGCTGGTTAACATTCGGAAAAATTCAAAAGAAAATTTATTTTAAGAAACCTTTCTCCCCATAAAATATATTCAAAATAGAACTAATTTTTACGTGTATTAAACTAAGAAAATAGCAATAAAATTATACCTGGGAGTTTCAGCTAAACACTAAATTTAATCAAAAATGAAATTAAATATAACATTTCTGTCAGAAATGGCTGAAATTTTTATATTAATATGAAAAATGTCTGTAATCGGTACTTAAATTAATATAATCAGAATAATGTTTTCATTATTAAATGTTTATTAAACGTTTATTGAGCATTGCAATTCATTTTCGAAAATTAATAATTAAGGGTATTATATTAAAACGATGTAACAAAACATACTTTTTTCAGTATTCGAATTTAAATTCTTAAGGCTTTAACTTAGTAATTTATAAATACGATAGATATAACAGAGCTAATAGATATAACTTACATTTATGAAAATGTATACTAACATAAATTGTAACTGGATAGAGTAAAAGTGAAACTAAATAGAGTAAAGTGGAGGAAGAGATTTATATGAAATCTAAAGTTTAACATTAACCAGGCTTAAAAAATCATATACTGCTGCAAGGTTAGTCATATTTCCATATTACCTACCTTAAAATATATTCTTTTTATATACTATATGTTTGTTTT
>CM063505.1:142954934-142959934 GCA_032207245.1 Pardosa pseudoannulata
TAAACTTGATAAAAGTTAAAATAAAGTTTAATTGGTATAAGCATTCGCTATAAACATAGTTCGGGAAATAAGAGCTAAAATATAAATTTTTCTCCTTAAAAATATGCATACTGATTATTTTAATTAAGAATCTTATAGATTTTTTCTCTTAGAAGTATAACAGCTTTAACTGACTTCTATTTCTTACCGTTCAAAACTTAAACATTTTTTAATTTTTGAAAGAATATGCTAGTTAGAAATGAGCCTGCATAATTTCTAATACTCATTAAAATTGTAACCTTTTGTTTCAAAATCTGTTCAAAGTAATTATTAGTAATAACTGAAAAATGTTTTGTGAGGATAACTATATTAATTACAAAGAGATATTTATCAAAATATTATTATTAAATTTTATTTATAGTTATAATTTACCATTCAATCGTATATTCAATAATTATAATTAAAAACTATTTTTTGTTAATTTTACATTAATTATGAAGTGTACTATAATTATGTGGTAATGGATATTAAAACAACCGTTTTGATTCAAAAATTAACTAGATTGAAATGTTAAGTTTTTTAGCCAAACTTTCATAAACTAAATGTTTGCTCAAACCATAATAAATGAAGACTTATCTGAAATTACGATATCATATACCATGTTAGTTTAAAAATACCTTTTAGTATATGTTAAATTGTGATTTTAATGTGATTTGCTTTACCAAACCTTAATAAATAATCCTTGATATTTTTTAATGTTTTTACTGTTCATTGAATCAAATGTCATTTAAAAACATAGTTTCAAAATTTACTTATTTTGCTATAATTGGAAAATTTCTTTAAAACCTTATAATATAAAAAAAAATACGGAGCGCTAAGAAATCTTTTTTTAATTTTCCAAAGTCGGAAGTTTTTGAAACACTATTTCCTTTTAAAATTGGAAATTTTAAATTCATATTTTCAAATATTCTCAGAAAAAACATTGGAAATTCATTTAACGGACCACATTTTTATGTATTACCGTATCAATCATGGTTTAAAAATTCGATAAACTTTTTATATTGGCACGACGTTCCGTTTGAAATTGTTTTTGATTTAATCTGTTTTTGGGATAAAATATTTTTTGTAAGTAGTAAAAATCAATTACGACAGTAAAATAAAAATAACCTTTATAAAATCGTAGTTTTCTAAACACAATGAATATATTTGTATTTCTGAATTTTTAATTACTCAAAATTACATAATCATTCATGATTTATAGAAGTGATTCTTTACCTTTAACTGTGGTCTGCTGCAGCCTATTTGATTCTATGGTCAATATTGGTTTTTGTATTAAAAGTTTTACATTTGAAATATATTTAATATATTGCATTCTGGGAAGCGGGTTCTTTCACTTTACAGAACGTATTTTTAAAACTTTGCACAGAAAAGACGGCTTTAATCGATAATTGTCATTTGAACTAAAATCAGCACCCGTATACATATTGATTATTTATTTTTGTATACGGGGCATTTATTTCATAGATGGGAATCGAAATTTGAGGTCTAAATTTCGTTGCAAAATTCTTATGTCGTTCAATTTTTTGATTTTAGAACATTCTTTGTGACAGTGTTTGCATCTATACCAAGTTACGTGATACTCACTTCCATTACACATTTTTATACACAATTAGCCAAATGAAAGTGAGACTATAAATTAGGTATTCCTGTTATGTAGTTCTCCAGAGATATTTGGTTTTATAATAGTTTGCAGAGATCATTAGAGGTGAAATTATATCATGTGTTGTGTAAATTATTTAAAATCAATAACAATTCCTCAACTCAAAGTTCTGAGAGGATACAGACAGTTTAATTGAATTTTAAATGGTATTCATAACAATCCTCATACATAAAAGAGTGACACAATATTAAATATAAAACAAAAAAAAATTATTTAGAGTAATAAAGTTACAGTAGTATTTAAAGTTTATTTACAGTTATTATTTAAACAATATTTAGATAAATATACTTTCATCAACACCTAATAATTGTTTTTCAATTAACAAACAAATTATTTATGTGTATCAGTTTGGGAGCTTAATCGATTTTGTATTAAAAACTTTTAGAAACTTCAAATCAAAATCCTTCACTAAAATAGAGAGGACATGAAGTTTGCATTTTTTTACGAATATGATTTCGGTTCATTTTGTTTAAGTTGTAGTAAAGAATAAGGCTTAAAGAGGATAACACACTTGTATTAGGTGGAACTCCGCTCTTGGTCTCACCTCTTGTTGGAGGCTGTTGGATCCTGGAACACTGTTTTGTTGGTTCGGACTTTGACAGTTATTGACCACTACTGCCAGCTGTTTCCCACGACTGGTTCACCTGCTATCACTACTGCCATTCACTGCTTCCACTGCTTGGCACTGCTAGAACTGCCAGCTACAACTGAGGCACTTCTACCTCTGTCAGGCACAACTGCTGCTACACACAGCTTCGGACCTTTTCGACTTCTAATTTTTTATTTTGTTGTTTTGATGTACCTTCCTTTTCCCTCTAGTCAATTAAACATTTTGCTAATTTTGATTTTTCCATCCTCTTTCACTTCTTATTCACCGGTGACTTAAATCTGCATATCTTCCTTCAAACCACAAACTTAAGGGAAAATGCTCCCCCTCCCCTAAATTCGATTACGTTATGCCCAACGACAAATAAGATCTCTAGGGCTCCATAAATAAGTTTACAAAAGACCATTTTACTATCGTCCGAATTGGATCACTCGTCTATTTCATCTGAGATCCAATACCACTCTCCCCATAGCCCCTCACAAATCCCTTTATTTCTTATCTTAAGATATTCTCGTTTTACAAACAAGATGTTATGAGGTTATATTTAGATTTGAAAATTTTATTACAAGTACAAACTGTTAGTACGATTTAATTAAAATATTTTTATATAGATCTAAATCACATAACACTCAATAGTTAATTACATAACTAAGCATATCGATCATGAATGGTTAAAAGATTATGTTAAATTTTCATGACTATTTTTATATTATACAACTTATATACTTATATACTATATACAAGAATACATGGCTGTTAAAGTATGACATTCTGTGTTAAACACAGACCACAAATATACCCTGACATAATGTTAATTTAAATTTTACTTTATTATTCTAAAAAACCAATATTTTAGTTTTTCTGCATGTAGAAAATAATTTCTAAGAGAAAAGTAGGGTATTCTTACAACTAGCTATTTAAGACTCCCTTATTGATAAAGGGCTGTAATGTAATAATAGATAGAACATTATATATTTTCTGGTCTTTAATCTTCAACGTACTGTATTCGGAAGTGCCCTGGTCTTCGTTCTGCATTTCCAGTCCAAAAATACCGGATCTCCAGATCTCGGAAATTATACTATGTGAAACTCCTGTGCTCTATGCTATTTTGACTTCTACGAGGTAGGTTCAAAATTTTCCCGGTATAGGTCAATAACAAATTATTTAAAAAATAGGACAATAATTTTATTTAATGGCCTTCAAACTACTGTCTTCTTTCACCCACACACTTGTTCCAGAGTTCGTATAACTGTTCAAAACACTCCTGGAAATAATTTTTGGGGAAGTATATTGGTTGCTTCGTCACATTTTTGATCATGCTGAGTTCACAAAACGGTGTCTCTACAATTTCATTATCAGCTGTGGAAACAAAGTACAAATCTGCTGGTGCTAGGTCGGGAGAATAAGGAGGGTGTTTCAAGTGGTTACACTGTTTTTCACTATTAGAGCGCAATGTGATGGAGCATTGTCGTGCAAAAGAAAGCCTTCGATGCCCATTTTTCAAGTAGATTACACCTCCTAGCCGTTTGAAGGTCTCAGGTAAAGTGTAAGGCAGTTTCACACCCATGTGAAATTCCAAGTTTGGAGGCAAATAGCATCAATGGTTACTCACCTGCCTGCCCACACCATTTCTCGAATGTGCTCAACATTCTTAACTGTGGCAGAAAAGGAAGAGCGTGCAGTCCGAAAGTCATGACTGTGCGACCTTCCCGAAAATGCATATGCCACTTGCATACAGTCGTTTTCTTCATGCAATCTTTTCTGTTTGCTTTCTGCAGCATCTCGTGTGTCTCAGAAGATCATTGCTGGATCAAAACGAAGAATTGGATGTTTGAACTCTGCTCTAAAGATGATATTGCAAAATATTACGAATGAAATTTCACTTTGCTTCCTTATTAGGGCTGCCAATCTCCAAGTGATATTTCATCTCCATCGAACACCTGCATGAATGCAATCAACCATTCAGAGAATTTATTGACTCTACATTATTTTTACTTCCCCTTCTAACAGACGAACAACTCTCTACGCTCCTAAATCTTTTAAATTCTTTGAGATATCACATTCGTCTACGCAATGTACTAACTTACTGCTTTTCGATCATTCTTTTTCTATGTGTATTTTATTAATTTGAAACTAAATACCATTATCTGCTGGTAAAGCATGGTTCTTGATGTCAAACTCAAAATATTTTACATTCCAAACTTTGAAATTGAGACCAATTTGCATTTAACCTTTTCATCCTCCATTTACTGCAAAACATATTCCGATTACAGCTTCATTTTGTATAAGATTTACAAAATCCTTTAGTTATTTTGAGAGTACATTATGTTCAAATATGTTGAGGAGTTAATCTACTTTTAGTTCTAAATATATATGGTGAGGCAAGGCTTTTTGAAATAATATACAGCTGTAGCAGAAACTTTGATTGTAGTTCACTTCACATTGAAATTTTATCAATACCCTAAAAACTCTAAACTGAATATTATTTATTTATTTTTATGAAAGGTTGAGTACTGATTAAAAACTATTTATAACTACCAGAAAAAAAATGTGATTCAAAGTATCAGTAGCTAAAGCATATGTGGCTACAAGAACAAATTTAAAATAAACAAACATATTAAAATTGTACTTAATTTTGAATGTTAGCATCCTAAAAATTCAACTCCCCATTAAAGCAGTTTCAATAAGCTCCTC
>CM063505.1:142964934-142972434 GCA_032207245.1 Pardosa pseudoannulata
TTTTGCAAGGATTTTTCATAAGAGAAGTCAAGCAGCAATTACTATATCCATAGACTGGTATCATGCGTTTAAAAAGTTCATCCCTCATTTCCTTTCTTCATGTATACACTGCATATCTTTCCTTAGACTTTCGAGAAGTGCATGTTTATTTTTCACATTACAGCATTATAAACCGAATTACAAATCATGAATGGCCTCTTGTCTTCCTGGAACTTCTTTGCTCATAGTAAATTACCCTGTATTCTTTGATTCATTATCAATGTTTAGGAGTCCCCAATCCTTTGTACATGATCCTAGTGGTATCGCCAGTTATTTTACGTGCACCCGCTATCACCTTAATCAGAATAAAAATATTTTAACTTTTAAAAATGTATTTCTTTATATTATTTATTAAAGAAATAAATGAGTATTTGCCTGAAGGATTGAGTATCTGTTTACATGTTTATAATTTTTACAAGGCTTGCAGACTTACGATTTCGTAATGAATTTTTACATCAGAGACTTTTAATGCAAAAATTCGTAATGCAAAATTCTTAAATTTTTGTCTGTATTATTTTTCTAAATTATTTCTTTTTACATAAAAATACAATAAATAATAATTGTACCTTAAAATTATGTCCTTTAAATATTTTTATGTACGCGTATTATTGTATTTTGGTTTGGTTTTGAGTGCTACGGTCTACTTTTTGCAACATGAGGGATAATGAGACCGGGACCTACAGATTAAAGCCGATTCCGAATGGCTACGAACACACATGTCATTGTGAGATTCGAATCCACAAACTCCAGTACCGAAGGCCAGCACCCTAACCAATCGGCCATTGTTTGGCATCTTTGTGTATTATAGCAACCTATAAATTTACGTTAAAAGCATGAGTATTCTCACCGTCCCATTGGTATTTTGAATAGGCTCTAAATTATACAAAAGGACGAGGATACCTGTTCTAAGCAATTTCAAAGATGTTTTCATACTTTTGTATGTAATTCCTAAAATAAGTAGGTTGTACCTTTTGTTACAATTAAAATATGTAAACCCTATCTTTTTAAGTACCTTACGGGAAGTTAAATATACAAGTAAATTCTTGTAATTTTCTACTATCGCAGAGCTACAAAAATAAACTGAGTGGGTTTAAATTGAATTATTTCTATTACCAAGAACAATATTTTCCTAAAATATATTGATTCGGAAAAAGAGATATTAATAATTTCTTGATTCTATGAACCTTATGGTAGGATTAGCTTTGTAAGATACAGGGGAGGGTTTTATTAAAAAAAAACTGTTGCGCAAACATAATCAAAAGATTTCTTTCGAAATATAAAAATCAAAATGATATGATAGAGGTCGGATAAAATAAACTCTCGTGTCTGTTTTTCCATTTCAGTGAATTGGAATGAAAATTCTACAAAATAAGATCGGTATTATTTCGTTCCAGTTTAAATGATTCTGAGAATCAGGAATAAACAGTTAAAAACATTTCCGTGAATTATTGAACTATACAGAGATAAACAATTGAAACGTTTCGTAGTTTTTGTTCAGGTTTAATAGAATAATGATTAACACTTGTAATTTGAAATAATAAAAGTAATCAAATTTCAGAAATCTTCTCTCCGTTGAAAAGTTTTTTGATTTAATTTTCCTTACATATTGACGAGCAAATTATATTATTTTTTTCAGGTTGCGTTGAACATCGGGTTGTTGCGGTGATACATTTTCTTTGGAATTTGACAAGGTATGAAGTGACGCTATGACTGCTTGAAGACTGATTAGTATAAAAAGCCTATTATGATACTAATTTTGCATGTATTGAAGCAATTCAATATATCAAAAATATATGTAAGAAAGAGTGGTGGATTATCTAATGGACATAAATTTTGAATCAAGCCTCATTACAATGGTTGGTTGGAGCTTTACGGCGCAAGGTCCTATGTAGGACATAAACGTCAAGCACAAGGTGTTTTCATAAAAACAACAAGACCTAACTGATAAAAGAGCCCTAACCTAATAACAGAACAAGCTAAAACCAACAAAGATAAAACCATACCAATTTACAACCGTAAAATTATAAAAAAGTCTGCAGTGTATATACTCAATTACACTAGATAGGTACGTAAAAGGTAAAAATGATGAAACATTAAAAAGCTGAAAGCACAGTAAATTCTAATTAAAAGATGTAAAAAATACTAAAACACTTCATAGAAAATGAGTTAAATAGACCAAAATAAGCCTATAAAACGGAGAAAAGAGAAAAAACATGGATGCGGGGGTTCATCTAATAACTCCATTAAGGTAGGATGCCGTGTACCAAAAAATAAGACATACACAGGCTGTAAGTGGCTACAAGAGGTAAGTATATGTAAAATAGTTGGCGGGGACTGACAAAAAGAACATCGGGGTTTGGGTTAATTTAACCTCATTACAATGGTGTTGTTACTCTTGCTCCTTGGACAAGCCTAGGAAGTGAGGTTTAAGCGGTTCGTACTAAAGTATCCGTCTACATAAAAAACGTCATTTTTTGCCAAAAATCATAATTTATTTTTTATTTTTCTTTTGTAAATTTTCAACTTTTAGGCTTCAAAATCTGTTTTTGTTTTATCTCTACGGAATTTTAAAGAAAAGTTACAGCATTTTAAACATCAGTGAGAGCTGTCAAAACAAAATGGAAATATCTACTTCGGAACCAAAAGTTGTGAATTTAAACGGTTTTAAATAGCATTTTTTGGACAAAACTTTTTAAATTTTCATGAAGATTAGTTTAAAACATTTTTCTAGTATTTTCAATAAATATCAACTTAGCAATTAGAAAGTTTTGAAGCAAGATAGTGGGGGAAATTTTAAACATGTATTTTAATTTTTTAATAGTTGCTTTCATTAACTTCAAATGCGTTTTTCTCAGAACGGTATTTTTAATGAAATGTTGAAACTTGAAATGTGATTTCTCAAAAAGTTATTAAAAAATTTTGTTGGAAATTATTATGAATGCTTTTGATAGTATTTACTAGTGAATGACCTAAAAGCTTTAAATTTGGGTACTTTTTAATGGTGTTGTACTGATAGATAGATATAAAGGTACTGAAAATTCGTAAAAATTCAATTTGTATGATTTTGAAGGACCAAAATTTTTTACCAAATGTAAATTAAGCAAATATTTTGGGGGATTCACTAGTCTAGTGTATAAGAAATGTGTTGCATAAAAAAATATTGAAATAATTTAATTTAATAAAAAATTAGACCTTTGATAAAACCCGATTTTTACTAAATTTTCTCATTTATTAGAAATTTTATAAAAACTTCTCCAGGAATAAACTTTCTAAGTGCAATTCTCTATGACAATATGAAAAATAAATCTAAAAATGTAAAAACATGAACTAGTTTCTACGTTTAAGGAAAAATGTTCTCCGAACGTAGACGGATACCTTAAGGCAAGGGGAGCGCCTTTCTTTTTTATTTATTTATTTTTGAAGAGCACCGCTAGGGTTAAAGAATGATTTTGCTTAGAGTGGGTCCTTGTAATTTAGAAGCAGGGGCCAAGCAGAAGGTCCCCCCTGGGTTAGCCTGTCACCTCCAGAGATATCGTTCAAGAACTGGGAGGACTTTATGACCACGAACATATTATAAGGGCTCCAGTCACCCTTAACGTACACGCTAGATCTTACGTCGGCCCCTAGCCCGACAACCTTTAGTTAAGAGATAGCTGCCTTTGCCGACTGGGCTACCGCGGCTCTTGCATTTGATTAGAACCTATTTTTTAATGATCATAATTACCATTTGAGATAATGATTTTTGAAGAGCACCGCTAGGGGGAAAGAATGACTTTGCTTAGAGTGGGTCCTCGTAATTTAGAAGCAGGGGCCAAGCAGAAGATCCACTAGGATTAGCCTATCACCTCCAGAGATATTGTTTGAGAAGTTGGAGGAGTTTATTACCACGATCATATTATATGTGCCCCAGTCACCCTTACATCTCAGATCGGTTAGATCTTAGGTCGGTTAGAGCCTGGAGCCCGCAAACTTTCAGTTAAGAGATTGCTGCCTTTGCCGACTGGGCTACCACGGCTCTTGCATTTGATTAGAACCTATTTTTTAATGATCATAATTACCATTTGAGATAATGATTTTTGAAGAGCACCGCTAGGGGGAAAGAATGACTTTGCTTAGAGTGGGTCCTCGCAATTTAGAAGCAGGGGCCAAGCAGAAGATCCGCCAGGATTAGCCTACCACCTCCAGAGATATTGTTTGAGAAGTTGGAGGAGTTTATTACCACGATCATATTATATGTGCCCCAGTCACCCTTACCGTACATATAAGATCGGTTAGATCTTAGGTCGGTTAGAGCCTGAAGCCCGCAAACTTTCAGTTAAGATGTTGTAATGTACTTACAACCTTAACACCAGTGTTCATTTACAAGGGGAGAACAGTAAGAATATGATACCTTAAATTGAGATTAAGACATTTATTTTGTACACTATTTACAAATTTATATAATTGATTATCATATAACATAACCAGCAACTCTTTAATTATGCATTATTCCTTAATCACAATGTTAAACTACTAACAGAGGCCTAAATGACCGTTATGAATATTATTTTTTTTACCTCCCGTACAGGCACAGGGGAGCAGGCAGGGGCTTTCCTCACGTGATGTGTCGGTCCTTCAGTTGGTCCAAAGGATCGGGCAAGGGCTTTCCTCATGCGGTGTCGGTTCGGGCGCACGGGACGAGACGATGATGGTGAGCCGGGCTTGGGACTTCGATGTCCAGCTACTTCCGAATCTCGACTTCAACCTCTTTCTTTAACTCTGTTTCCCAACTCCTCACCTCGGTTTTAACGCCCCTTTTTCTTCTTTGCCAATCGGTTGTTTCTTGAATTTTTCCCAGATCTGCAACCCCTTCGGGAGTGCAGGTGGGCTCATTAAAGTAGCCCCTTTTGGGCAATCTGACATTATTTTTAGCCCCTGCCTCCATAACTCACGGTCACATCTCTGTGCGAGCTTGACTGCTAAGCTGCCGTTCTGTGATCTATACCTTCTCTACAGGGGTCCCTAAACTCGACGTGAACAATCGAAGTCCTAAATTCCTCTAGGAAATTTCTCCCACAACTGTGCATGCACGTGCAGATCATCGTGGGAGAGTACCTCGGTACAATATGAATAACAAAATCAGTTATTGCACAAAAGAGAATCAATTAAATATCAATAAACTAGACACGACCTTTCACAAAGATGTGTTTATTGTTAAAGTTCAATAATTTTTCTTAATATAAATTATTTATGAAACTTTTCATTTGAATAGCAAGCTGTAATCATAATTTAAATAAAAATATTTTCAGGTAAATAAAATAGACACTAAATTTGTATCAATTATGATTCAGTCTTTCATTTCACTTTTCTAGTAAACGATTTAATGGATGAATGGTAATATTCTTTATTGTAAAGAAAGGACTGTTAAATCTATTTCGAACTGTCGATGCGTTGCCAATAAATGTTTTGATGATACTGTTAATAATGTTTGCACATTAACTATAAAACCTCCACAAATGCTTAATCTAGTTTAAATAAAAATATTTGTTTTAAAATAAAATGGTCATCGAAATACCATCACTTAATTATTTAATTCATAAGATTATTTTAATGTTTCTTAGATACTGCTATTGTGTTCAAACATTAATTTTTTTTTATTAAACTCATGAATGTAATTATGATTTTTATTTCCTATAAAAGAAAATATTAAATTTATGTTACACAGAGAAGGTTTGGTAAATTACACCTTCAACGTAAAGAGTGTAATGTGACGTCACAACTCTTTTTTTTTGGTGGTAAACTTTGGTTGAATGGTGATCCTTAGAAAATCTTATGATGATCATGACATCACAAAACAATTCAAATACAGAAAACGAAAGATTTATTTCTATATACAGGCCATATATAATTTTTTCAGCTGGCAAGCCATACTAGATTTACGAAAAACTACTTTTTCGAAGTAGACCGCAGGGAGGGCAAAATGGAGGCACGGGAACATCCAGGTAGTAACTAAACCCTATTTCCTCAGTCTTTTCGAATGACATCGAAGCGAATCTTAAATACAAACACAATACAAATAATTACAAAATACATTTTCAGCAGTGGGATGTTAGAGTAGTGTTAAATTATTAAAACAAATGCGTCATTGCCACTTTTAGATCAATACTTTTTCTCAATATAATTTATTTATAAGACTTCCCAGCGGATAACAATTAAAATTTAAATAAGAAAGTCGCAATTAAATTAAAATATCTACTAAAATTTCATCTGTTAGGATTAATTTATACATATGACAGTTATATATATGTCATGCATGATATAATATTCTTCATTTTTAGTACGTGTGTATATTTACAACTCTCTCCAGGGAAATATACTTAAAATACTTTGGGAAGAAACTATATTTTAATAGTATGAACTATAAAAAATTATTCTAATAATTTAACATTCGCATTAGTGTGTAGAATGCCTATATTATACTTGTTGTTACAACACTAACACCAGTGTCTGTTCTTAAAGGGGAAACACAGTAAAAAGATGATACCTTATATTTGACCTAAAACATTTATTATGTACACTAATTGTTTACAAACATTATTTCTTGATTAATATCTATATATAATATCCATTGCTCGACGTTTATCAATACAACAATTCATTAATTTCTTTTTGTTTTTATGCGTTATTCCTTAATCAAAAGATTCCGAGACCCACGGTAATTATTTATGAATAAGATCAACTTTACCCCAGTAATTACAGGGGAACAGGCTGGGACTTTCATCAGGCTGTACGACGGTGCTAGTCTTCGGGCGTAAAGGGCGTCAGTACTAGTGTAACGGCCGTTTTTTTTCCAGTACGTCCAGCGGGCATGCGAGTTCGGAAATCGATTTCTGGTCTGGACTCTCTCTGGATATCGCGCAGCTCCTTAATCCCGACTTCGACTTCTTTTTCTTCACTCTCTTTCTCAACTCATCACCTCGGTTTTAACGCCCCTTTTCTTTCTTTGCCAATCTCTTGTTGGTGAAATTACCTCACCTCTACACCTCCTTCGGGCGTGCAGGTGTACTCATTACAATAACCCCTTTTGTGTAAGCTGACATTTTTTAGCCCTCGCCACCATAACTCATGGTTACATCTCTATGAGAGCTTGACCGTTAACCTTGTGCCATACCGTGATCTATAACTATTCAGCAGGGGTCCCTAAAACTCGAAGTCAACAGCTGCACCGAAATTCTTCTTGGACATTTTTTCCACAGATGTGCATGCACGTGCTGACCATCGTAGGAAAGTACCTCGGTACAATATTATAATCAATATATCACTATAGAAAATGTATAGTCTCAGTTAAATAAGAATTTCTTCTGAAATTATACTCATCAGATAAAAATGCTATCATTAGATAACAAATAAAGAGAAAAAGGATTGTGGTTATATATAAGAAAACATATCTTTAACTTTACTTAGTGTTTTATTTTTTATGAA
>CM063505.1:142974934-142999934 GCA_032207245.1 Pardosa pseudoannulata
TGTATACAGTGATTGCAACAAATTTTTAAATTTTTAAACGTATGGAGAATAATTTTTAAAATTTTCTAAATCATCCTGAAGCTTTAAAAAAAAATATGGGTCCTTTCTTTAACAATGCAACAAAAATGTAATGAAGAGTATAAATTGTATGGATATGAAAATTAAAAGTGATTAAAGTCTTAAAATTAAGTCAGTTTTATAATTTTTAAATTAAGTCATTTAAAACAGTATACAAAATTTTCATACAAAATTGGTGTCTGAATACCTCTAAATTTGTCATATGTGAAAACACGAACTTGACGGTGGTAAATATAGATAAAAAGCCTAATTCCGAGGTAAAATTTAACTGCAGGTCCTAAACTGCAGTAACCGAAATTTAATTTTTTTAAATTTAAATTTTTGTAATCTATGAATATTTAAACCACTCCAGTTACATTTCTAACACTCACATTTCTTTAAAATTTACTGAATATTCATTATTTAGAGCATAAAGTAAATTTAAACTAACATGATTTATCACATACAGTCTGTCGATTCTGTAACTAAAACATACATTATACAAATTGTATACGAAATAATGAATATTTTTAATCTTTTTTCTCTCGTAATATTTTCTTCAATACTCAAGACAACAACTAAATTTTGAATTTTATGATTTCCAACGTGAACGCAAATTATGCATCCTTAAAAGCTTTCACTTTACGCTTGTTTATATTTTTCACATCATTATATGATTCACACATCTTTTGAAAATAATTCTTGTCAAATATTTCCTAGATGGATAAAAATGCGTTACTTGTTTGAAAGTAATATATTTAATGGAAACCGAATGCTAAACTAAAAGAGAGACTTTTCAGTTAGTATTAATCATTTTATATTCCATCCATTTCAACCGAAATTAGAGTGCTCTCTATTTAAATAATCTGAAATAATTTTTTACCGGGGTCTACAGGGAACTTAAAATTTTGGTCTCATAAATAACGTCATACGAGTTTCGCAGATAAATTGTTATTTTAGGAAAGAATCCGCATTATATAATTCTACGAAACATGTTCGTTTTTCCCCAGAGGAAGGTATAGGAACGTAATTCTCGGTATTAAAAGGATTAACTTACTGCTTAGATGTATGACTTAGTGATAACTTGCAGATAAATTTTCAACATTTTCCCCAAGTAAATAGTGATAAAGTAAAACAACTAATGCATGTTATATTATATTAAAATATTTGATATTCACAGTAACGCCTTACGAGTTTTCCAAATAAATATTATATTAGGAAAGAAAACGCATAATATATTTCTATGAAACGTGTCAAATGTTTCTAACTGAAGGAAGGTATGGAAATGTAACTCCATGTTTAGGGTTAATTTTCTACATAGATGAATGACTTAGTGTTAACATGCAGATAAAGTACTTACAAGGTAATTGGGTTTAACGGAGTACCTAGCGAAGTGTAAGGTAGTACGTAATTGACGTTAGTTGTCTATAGTGCCAAGAGATGGCGCCAGGTATTCCAAGAAAAAGAAGAATAGACTATGTTCTAAGGAATGTTGTTTTTTGATTTTTAGTTAGTTCTTAGTTATGTAAGTTGTGCGTTCTGTTTTCGTGTGGTATATGTGTGTTCTTTGTCTAACGGGGAAAAGTGCTAAGTCCCCTGTAAATATGTCGTGCTGTGTGTGGAATAAAATATAAAAAAGTCCTAGTTTTCGTTATATATATGAGTTTATAGGTGTAGATTAAAGGTCCCATGGCTGTCACTTTACAGTGGATCTCCTATTCCAGCATTACTACCCAGGTAAGCAAGCCTACACTGTTTATTTTTCTGGTACTCATCCGTTTGATATGAGCGAAATGAGAAGCTTATATGAGATGTTTTGTGTTAAGATAGATTTTTTAGAACTGAACCTGCATGTAATGTCAGGTAGACATTTCTAGTTTAATTCCTTAATGTTGGAACTTTGTTTTTCTATTAGAGATATTTATTGTTAAAGAGCTTTGTTCCAACAAAGATCTTCACTTTAACCCATATTGGACCGGTGTCCTATAAGCAAGAGAGCAAATAAAATTCCATCTAATAATAAATTTATAAATATTTTCTAAATGGAATTTATTTCAACACCTTTAAAATAGACAAACTTTAGCATAGTAAGAAAAAAATTGAGAAATCAAATTATATTGCGTTGTAAAATCTATTTTCCGCAACCCCTTAAAAATTGTCATTTTTTAATCTTTAATTTTATATCTATTATCATTTTTTCAAACATTGTGGAGATTATTAGTGGTTTATAAACAGACCTAATAATGTATCTAGAAGTTTTAGTTCAAAAATGTATTTTGCAAATTATTTTGGAAGGTACAGCTGCAAGATGTTCATGAAAAATAAACCTGCAAAACTTGTATATAAATTATAGATGTTAGCATCCTGCAACTGATATCCTTTTACTATTATCTCATACCAAAGTGCCAGTTCAAGAACTGCAAGAGAAAACCAACAAAAGTATACTTAAAATGTAGTGTTGGACTTTGCTTTGACTGTTTCCCCAAATTTCAGATATGAAACAGCCTAATGCAGTGTAAGTGATAGTTGTTAAATTTTACTAGTATATTGGACCGTTGTCCTATTTATAGGACAATTACTTAAAAAAATAATTGCTAATTAATTAAAAAATTAAAAATATTTTTTGAAAATTTTGGTTTTATATTCTTAGCTACACCATATTAATGATATAGATAAAGTTTTAATAACTTACAGAAATATTTAGTTGGTGTGGGAAAATATGGGTTAACCTCCGAACTTAAGCAGAAAAAAAAACATAAATTTAGGCCTCTAGGCAAAAACTAATCCAAACAAAAATTTAATACACTCCAGTTCACAAGGAAGCTAGGAGGTGAGTACGGTCTCATAAAAAAATTATGAGTAACCAACGCGTTGTCTAATTAGGGGATAATTAGACTGTAATCTTGACAATGACCATTAAGTATGGTTAATAGCAGTGCATGGATTCAACAACATGAAGCTCAGAAATAATAAAAAAGTAGTACAATAATAATAACTGGGACAGTAAAAAAGTTGCAACTTGGTACAGCAATTAAAAATAAACAAAAAATGACAACACTAACAAAAAGATATATTTTTGAGTTTTAAAAATTTTTTAAATTTTTATTAAGCATTTTTTCAGTTTTTTATTTTTATAAACATAAAACAAGACAAAACATTACGCAAAGTATAAAATAAACGAGAGCAAAGTAGCAGAATGATGCGATACCCAAAAAATTGAAAAATGAAAAATTAATAGAAAAATAGCCAAAAGGTACAGAAAACGGTACTTCACTATAAAAAACAGCAATAAAGAAAAAATTAGGCAAAAAAAAACTAAAAACGAAATTTTAAGCAAATTTACAAGTCGATGTCGTAGCCAGGGAAGAAACCATCAACCTCAGGATTGCGAGCGAATGAGGAGGACACGCTACCAAGCAAGTCACTTTCGCACAGTGAAATGAGTCAATATTGTGAACATAAGCTGGGCAGGAAATGAATTAATCGCCTCTCCATCGCTTAGAAGGAGGAAGGGCCATGTCTGGACGATATAACAATGCTCTAGGCCTTTTTCCCGAGCTTCTAACAGCAGGATTATACACAGGAAGGTTGGGGAAAGGTACAGGATTCTGAATAAAATCAATGCTACTGTGAAAAAGTAACACAATTCTTTTGAACTCAGGGAGAACAGGCCTGACTTTAAGATTAGTATGAATCATATCATTCCTCACGTACCAAGGAGCAGAAACACATTTTTAAGGACAGAATTTAGAATAACTTGAAGACTCTTGAAATACTTACATTTCGATCGTCTAAATTATTGTTAACGCCTTGGTTGTGATGCCCGAACTCTGTTCGAGGTACAGAAATGCCCCAATTTTGGAATGCCCAACGAGTTTGGGCAAGAGGAAAACAATATTTCAATTCTCTGCAGCCCGAAGTTGGTTAGTTCAATGCATAATATTTAATTTGCCATTTTTTTAACAGATAGAGATACTTTCCCTCGAAAAGTTTGACAGTTTCGTGGTATTTGTCGTTATTTCTTGGATCCTGTAAAGGATTTGTAAAATTCAGAGCAATCTGAGGAACAGGGAATTCTGAGGACAGCTGATATATATAATAATATTGCTCTATTAGTTTATTATATTTATCCAGAAAAGTATGTCATTTGATTTATTTTGTTATAACTTGATCAAAAATTACTGTTATCCATTAACATTTTCCTTATATGTGAAAATATTTAAAATATTAGTTATTGTTAGATTAATTTCGCCACCGATTTCTAGATGGCGCTGTTGAGCGATTGTATAAAACCAAACTAAAATGGATAATAGGCTGATGTATTCGGCGTTGGATTTTAAATGTGTGTAATTCTATCCATATTCCTGTATTCTATTCTTATTCATCAATGAAATATGTGTTCAAATTTTTACATTCCTGTATTCTATTCTTATTCATCAATGAAACATGTGTTTAAAGCATAACAAAATTATAATTCTTTATTCATTGCTCCGTTTATTCTCCATTTATCGTGAAGTGTTGTATAATAAAAAGAAAGTGTGTTCAACAGTCGTTTTCTGTTTTCATCCATAATTCAATTTCTACTGATTCTACATTCAAATCCCAAGAATAAACAAAAGGTAAGCAGTTACCTTATTTGATTCTTCATTACTGTTGAAGATTTACAGTTATTAATTAATTTACTTTTCGTCGTGGGCATTTAACCACTAAACAGTCGCACTGGGATACTGAGTCACCCCAAGAAAATAAAAATGTTATTCTGGAATTTGTTTTTCACCTCCAGATCCTAAACTTCGGTAGCTAAACTTTAAAGGGTTTTCTTTCAGTTTATTTTGTAAGCATCAAGTGTTTTCTTTTGTTAAAAAAGACAAATCATCACCAGAAAAACCACCACGTGAAATTTCTCCCTTCAGTTAAGTATTTACGTTTATAGTGGACATGTAAATATAACGTATAATAGTAGTGTTTCAAATTGCACGAATAAGATGAACGTCGAAACATGAGAAAAACAAAAAATAAAATGAAAAAAACGTAAAAAAATTTGGATATGTAAAGGCTTAAGATAAATTATTAAATTCAGTTAGTAAAGTTGAAATTGATTATGAAATTTCTAATACTGAGGACAGTAATAGTAAATTTAAATAGAAAAATCATAAATTTTAGTGCAATGATAAAAATAGAATTACAAGAGAAAAAATAAAACAACTTAAATTAGAAGATTCTAATCTATTCTGGTCCCTCACCCCCTTTCCAAGAAAAATATTTCCAACATCCCTCTTTTAATTATAGTTAGTTATATTAAATATTAATATATTGTTTCATATTATCAACACCAACTTTATCTGTTTATCAATATATTAATATAACAAAGTATAATTTTTTTAGACAGCCATGAAATGTAGTAAGATCTATTTATTAAAAATATAGGGTTCTAATTCCTCTAACATCATTCGCAAGTGTAGTTTGCAGTCTGTTTCTATTGTTAGAATGTTTATTACAGTAAACGCACGCTCAGTAAATACACTGAGAATGCTGATATTGATATTTGACGCCAAATTCTTTGTATCCATAACTAAATTTTATTTTAAAATTTTCTTGAGTTGTGTGTTATAAGTTAAAGATCTTCTCGTCGTAATTTGATGATTCTGCTGAATCTGCATTTAGGAAATAATCTAAAACCCATTAATATTAAAATATTCTTGAATCGCTCTGTAAGATCTACATGAAAAAACTTACAAATATAACCAACATTACTAAACCAAATTAGGAGTTTGCATACATAATAATATTTTAAATATTTTAATGTCTATTTACGCTATACAGTAAGATAAAATGTTATCTAGATTAATCGTTAAGCTGGAAAAATTATTCATTTATGAAAACAATAGGTATTTTCAAAGTAGCTTATTACTTTGCTAAATAGATAAATCCTGCTCCCTTGATTTTCTTAAAGACCTCCTTTCCCCTACCTGCTACCATTCCCATGAAATTCCCCAGCACTCATAGGGAGGTGGTACCACCCCCCTATGAGTGGTACCACCCCCCTATGGTGGTACCACCCCCCCTGGGAAAGTTTGTATTAAAAAAAATAAAATTATGATCTGAAAGGGAGAACCAGTTTGTGCTACATAATTATTCTTCATTTACCAGGTGTAATATCTGTTGCACAATGAATTAGGAAACTTGTTGAAAGTTAGGAACTACTTATTAATTCCAATATTATAAAAAAACATATAGCAATTACCCCAATATATTTTAGAAGAAATATCTACAATCTTCCAACAATGTCAGGGTGCGAGATACAGAAAAAATGGTACTGAGAGCAATTAATGATCGATTAAATTTATGCTGACTGCATTAATCATTCCATATATACCACATTTTGAGAACTTCTACAGTTCAAATATTTTAAATATCTTTCAAATTAATGATTATGATTTAAATATATATCTAAATTATATACTTTATACATTTTAACCTTTTTAACCCCACAAATTTATATATAGGAATTTTGTAAAATTAAATATTTGAATAGGGTCACACAAGTAAACTGTGCTCTTTCTACCGGGTATATTTTAAAAAATCAAGTTAGTTTATACTAGTTTTATAATTTCAAATTAATTTAAGTGCATTTTTATTCAAATGCATTAATATTATAACCCAATCATAATCCTGTGCTACTTTTCATAAAATAAAACTGAAAGTACTTTGCAAGAGATTATTTAGCCTTTATAATAAATATCGTTTCTAGACTAAGGTACCGTGCTTTACAAATAACTTTAGATAGTATGGCACACTTACTCACATCTTGCTAAGCAGTTGGTTTGGAGAAATTTTACGTATGTTTACTTATATATTGATTTTTTATATTGTTTTTTCTCTTTTAAATTTAAAAACGCATTTTGAGCAATTTTATCATCTAATAAATACTTATTTGTTAAGTTTCAAATTAACTAATATATATTTTGCTAGTGGTAAAAGCAAAATATAAATACATGTGCTGCCATCTGTTGACGACAGATGTCAGCTACTTTTTATTATATTGCTAACAACTTCTCGCTTAGCCTTCGATCTAAGTATTTAATGTTCCCGAATACGGGTTATATTTATTTCAAAATTCCAATTAACTTTTAGATTATAATTCTCTGACATTTTAAACATTTTTTTTTATCATAAAATGAACAACACTTCATTTAAATTAGTAAAACTTATAGATAAAATTAAATTTATTGATAATTTATAGATAAATAAAAGAACTATACTTAGCATTTTATTCTCGAATAGACCTAACGAAAACGCTTAATTTTTTTGCCAGATCATTTAAAGAGAACATATATATATATAAATATAATATATATATATATATATAATATATATATATATATATATAATAGAATATATATATATATATATATTTTTATATATATATAAATAATATATATATATATATATATATATTTAAATATATATATATATATATATATATATATATATATATATATATATATATATATATATATATATATATATATATATATATATATATATATATCAACAAATAAAAATATTATTCATGTAATAAGTGTTAAATGCTTTTTTACATGATGACTTACATAATTTGAGATTAAAGTTTAAAATCGTGTTTAAATATGGCTACCGAGTTATTAAAAAATTAAAATATCATATTAATACTGATAAAATAAATAAGTTAAGATAATATGTAACATTAATGCTTATTCTAGTTTTAAGAAAACAATGAATAATTCATTATATAAAAAGCTGACATATAATATCTCTTGCTGTTTCCTTGATAAAATACTTTTTAAATAAAATCCTTAAATTAAAAAAAATAGAAGTACATAAACAGCATTGAGGTATCTTTTCACTGCTTGCTTGTGGGTGGTATTTCAAATAATGGAAGATTTAGTACGTGCTGAAATGGTAAACTAGCAAGAACTAGTGATGAAGTCAATGGGGGGGGGGGAGGATCCACATAAAATAAATTTGAACATCACTTCACAATTTATCGAGCGCTGAAAGTGTTTCTACTGTACCTCTCAACTATCAAGATTAAATATCCTGTCAGATACAAAGATGGAAGATCCACCTAGAGAACTAGATTGCATGTATTGTGCTGAACTTTGGCTATTCATCAAAACAGAAATGGTGTCACTTTTATAAGAACGCTGTTTTATTCATCGATATTTCGGCAATGATACCCAATATTTAGAATGGTAAAAACGTGTAAGGAAAATATATATTTTATATTAAAAAGTAGAATATTATAAAATTGGGGTAAATGTATTCTATTGATGCTAGCTGTTTATTTCTAATTTTAATATTTACATTCGAATTTTGTAGCACAGAATATCTGAAAAAATAACCGCTTAAAACATAATTCTATCCATATATGTATATATACTGTATATATCTGGTATAATACATACATATATACACAGTGTGTATGTATATGTATATATATATATATATGTATATATGTATATATGTATATATATATATATATATATATATATATATATATATATATATATATATATGTATATATATATATATATATATATATATATATATATGTATATATATATATATATATATTATATATATATATATATATATATATATATATATATATATATATATATATATATATATATGTATATATATATATATATATGTATATATTATATATATGTATATATATATATATATATATATATATATATATATATATATATATATATATATATATATATATATATATATATATATATATATATATATATATATATATATATATATATATATATATATATATATATATATATATATATATATATATATATATATATATATATATATATATATATATATATATATATATATATATATATATATATATATATAGTTTTAAACATGTAAATAGAGGCTTTATTTGTGTAAAGTTGAATTTTGTTGATGTCCTATCCATATGGCGGCGCGATTCTCTTTTCAAAAATTAATTCTTAAATGTTCAGCTGAAAAATAAAGCTGTATTTTTACACGTCATTGAAAATAAATCCTTCAGGTATTATGGATTTATGTGGGAACTTTTATTAATATTTTTATTTCTAATGCAGCAGCGTTTTTGACGTTATCCTAAAGCTATACAGAAATCCATATACAAGAATTAAACATATAAGACTATTAATAATATTGAAGACATAATTTTTTTCTAGTCATTGTTGTTTGTTGATCAATGTAAAATTTCTCTCTTTCTTTACAGTAATTTGAGTACACCCATATTTCGATGAATGTTACTGTTAGCAATATGATATGTCTGACCCTATTATTTTTATTTTATCCTTCCAAATGTGCATTCAGCTTCATTTTACTTGAAACACAGCAAAATACAACATTTTTCATGCAAATTTATTTCGAGTCAAGATTTTAGTTCGCTGCGGAGTTTCACTGCCGTATAAAAAAAATCCGTGTTGTGGGTTAAAGGCAGGGCTGATTGAATGTAAATACGGTGATTGTTTTGGTTAGCTGTAGCAAGCGTGGCTTATTACTTTTGAAGAGATGTAAACCAAAACATTACAGTGAAAATCTCATATAAAACAAGTCATGAAATTAAAAAAAATAATTTTTGATACATAAAACTTTATTTGCAGAAACAATTATTTTCTTTTGTTCTCAAAAACTAAACAACTTCATCCGAAGAGAAATTGTTCCTGAAAAAACACATGTCTTTTACAGTTGGTTTGGAATATTATTAGTTTCATTTTATGTCTGGATTGGGTAAGATTTACAGCGAGTACAAGTGATTGATGGAAGAATGAATTTACTTTGAAATAGTTTAAAATCCCCTCACTTACAAATACATGAAATGGAAGAAAACCAACTTTTTGACAACTTCTAAAAAATTTTAAGACCAAAACTCCAGAGGGAAAAATCGCTTTGATTAATGATTCAACTAAAATCCCTTTTACTGTCGGCGTCTTTTAATTAGAATGCAATAAATGAAATTAAAACTGTGTGTTAAAAATTTAGGAATATTTGCAGTTTATTGATTCAAAAAAAGCTTTTAACATTTTCTTTAAAAAATCTCTAGCCCTTTCTTTAGTAATGTACACAGTTAAATGCCCTTTACTTACATATGGTTTTTTTATGTCAAGGAAAAAATGGTCCTTTTTTTAATGAAAATGTCAGAAGAAAAAAAAGCAGTAACATCAAAACAACAACAAAAAATAAAATTCTTCCCTGTTACAAAACTATAAATATATAAGACATTTCTAAAGAGTTATTTCGTAATAAAATTTTAAAAAGTAATTTCTCGAATTTCGTGCCTAGTATAAAAGAATGCTTAAACTATTTTTTCAGTCCTTTTTGTTTGTTGACCAATGTAAAATTCCTCCCTTTCATTACATTAATCTGAATACACCAATATTTCGATGAATGTTACTGTTAGCAATATGATGTGCCTGGCCCTATTATTTTTATTCTTTCCATCCAAATGTGCATTCAGCTTCATTTTTCTTGAAACACAGAAACATACAATACTTTTCATGCAAATTTATTTCGATGCAAGTTTTTCGTTCGCTGCGGAGATTCACTGCCGTATAAAAGAAACCCGTGTTGTGGGTTGAAGGCAAGGCTGATTGAATGTAAGCACGGTGATTGTTTTGGTGCTTTACTTTAATTTGTAAGTAACATAGTCTTGTTTAAATAATAAATATATATTTTTAACAAAGCCTTTTGGACTTATCATATTTTTATACTGCACTTAGTCACATACTTCGATTTCATTGTTATCATTTATATAAATGCTCTCTGCGTTGCCGGTAGGAAAGATAACGATTACAATAAATTTATACTCTACAGATAGGTGGTTTTGTATAATTCTGTGTATTTTTTTCCAGTCATAATCTTTGCCTAGAGCACATGAACATTGGTTTATACTACAATTTTAAATCGGTATTAAGCATTTTATTTACTGTATCTGAAGACATTTTTAGTTTCGATGTATTTCATCTTTAAGTCTAATAGGCTTTTAGGATATGATACTACATTATATTTTTTGGCTATTAAATAGTGTTAGGATGAAGCTTCTCGGCCATTGCTCGTTTTTTCATATTTCCTTTAGACTCTTTTCCCTTACGGTTTTATACATTAGAGACACATTTTTATAAATTCTTTAAACAACTTTTTTATATGCTAAACCGAATATTTTTATCTATTTTTTAAATCGTAATCATTGAAAATTAAATTAATTTTTGTGCTATTTTCAAAATAAATCTTTAATTATAATTAAAGTAAAATTTTATTCCTAAAAAGTATGAGAAAATAAAAATAATTTATGGAAAATAAAACCTTCTACATTAGTACGTCAGTGTTACAGCGATTTGGATCAAATGATATGTCAAACCAATATTGGATAACATGATAAAGTGTCAAATTATCCCCTACCCGTCCATTTTTCTGAAAAAAAAAGAGTTATTTCCATCCACCCTGTCGATTTAAATCTTTGATTACTATAATAGCTCGAAAAATAAATGGAGGTGCTTATATCTTTCGAATCATCAGTGTATACGTGATTGAGCATGAATTATCAAGATGTCACTTCGAAATGGGCTTAGTTGGAAACTCATCCTTTTTTTCTTGCCAGGACTAGAAAAACGGACGCATTTAGATTAGCCCGGTTCAAGAAAAAAAATGTGTCGTGCGTTGAGACAAAAATTGAATTCATCCCATCTCCCGTTGAAAGATGCGGTGATGCATCTTCAATGACAGCCGATCCTCGCAACCTAATCCGAGTCAGTGACAGCGATTGATTTTCATTTCTAGGCTGTCAAACAGGAAAACGAAAATACGCGTCGGATATAATGTCTCCTGGTCCTAAAATAAAGTAAATAAACTATGCCATGTAAGAGAATACGTTAATTCTTTAATTTCAAAATGTTAAATTCAGATATGGGATTTTAAGTGATCTTAGAGTGTTAAACATAATGATCCCATGATTTTGTTACTACTTTTCGATTTTCCATAACTTTTTTTATTTCATACTAAAATGTCTAAATTTTTTTGGTAGAAATATGCTAGATATCTCTTTAAGAAACTAACCATAAATAATAATAAAATACTAAAAAATTTATTTTACTGATACGTTGCATCTACGTTTTCAGTGTTATATTGAGAATGTGGACATTTCGATGGCACCGACGGGTAAGCGATACATTATTTTGACATTGTGAAGCATTCTGAACAAATTAAATAGTTTCGTGATACATATTTACAATATATATGATATGTTTTGAGTTGTATGGGAGGTTCTTTTGTATTCGCTGTGTTATCTATAAACAGCTTAATGACACTTTTCTATAAAAAAGGTAATCATTTGTAAATTATTCAGCATGAAAATTTACGTTACACAGCTGTTAAGCTGGCGAGACTTCGTATTAGTGCTGAAAATTTTTTTCCGTTCATAATACAGTCGAACTCGTTTATAACAAGATCGGATTTAACGAGAACTCGGATTTACCGAGGAAAGAGAAAATATTTGGTTGGATCAATGTTAAGTCTATGAAACAGAAGTCGCTTTTAACGAGCAAGACCTGGTTTTAGCGAGCAATATTTTTGTCTTGCAAGCTTTTTTCTCACCTTTCTAGTCTTTCAGTCTTATCTTTTTTTTAATACTTTTGTAGGAAAAGTTCCTCCAGCATTCCAATGTGAATAGGGAGGACTTCACAAATCTGGTGCAATTGAATTTTTATTGCGAAATTCTACATCTGTTATCCAGCCTATGGACCAAGGAGTCATAAGAAGTTTCAAGTGCCACTTCCGTAAGCAACTGATTTTGATGATACTGGATCGAAGAGATAGAAGTGAAATAGCATCAAATACCACTGTCAAAGAACTGGAAGCGATATGTTTGATGAATGATGTATGGGAAAATGTCCCATCAGCATGCATCATCAAGTGTTTCCATAAGGCTGGATTGGGAGGGGAATTAATTGTCACATCAGCATGCATCATCAAGTGTTTCCATAAGGCTGGATTGCGAGGGGAATTAATTGTCATTAAATTAAGAAAAGTATTTAATTAAATTAATTAATGTAATTTAAGTAAGTATTAATTAAATTTTTAGTACACTCAATCGTTTGACCTGACAAGCACCAATCTTTCTAGTTGCCTACCATCCCTAAGGACCCGTTTATTACGAGCACTCGGATTTAACGAGTAAATGTTATGGTCTCTTTGTGCTCGTTATAAACGAGTTCAACTGTATCAATTAAATAATATATTAATATTAGTGTGTGTATGACTTTCAGTTTATCGTAATTTAAAACTATTTACTAGGTTAGTTAAAATATTTCAAACTGTAATCTGCTAGCCAGTTACACATGCATTTAGATATTGATTTTGTTCTTTGAAGTATAAAATTCTGTAAATACAATATGGGCAAATTAATATCTTTATAATTTATTCATATTAGAATCACATTAAATTCTTATGACGAAAAGTGAGCTGTAAATATCATTGCAAAACTTAAAGTACATTGCAGGAATCATTTTCAGAATAAGACTACACTTTAGAGATAATTACAGATAGTATGCTGCCCGACTGAACGTTAATTGATTTGTTTGACACAATTTTCATTGCATCTGCATATATTACACTTTTATATTGCATTTATTTATATTTTAATGGAAAAGGCATTTAAAAACGCATTTGAAATAATTTTATCCTTAGGTAAATTACATTTGTTAAATTCTGAAATAGCTAGCACATATTTTTAAGTTTTAAGGGTTAATATCTATACACATGTACCACCTACTTTTGACAGTCGATGGCGTCAGTATCTTTTTATCAAAATGTCACTGGAAATGATGATTAAAATTAGTCTTTAATAGTGATATGGATTATATAGCGGTATCGAAGAATGCATGTTATATATATATATATATATATATATATATATATATATATATATATGTATATATATATATATATATATATATATATATATATATATATATATATATATATATATATATATATATATATATATATATATATATATATATATATATATAATAGCCTATTTGATGATTCTACGTGAATCCCAGTGTATTTGTTTAAAATATTAAAAACAAATGGAAATATTTATAAATATATATGTGTAGGTACAACATGAATATAAATTGAAATGTATATATATATATATATATATATATATATATATATATATATATATACATGCATATTCATAAATATATGTATGGATTTAGAAGAGTAAAAATGAATTGCCTATAAGAAATAGCCCTTTTTAATTGTCTATAGTTTCTTAGATAAGGGAATAAAATTAAACTTTTTGACAATATAAGACTAATTTTTTTTCTAATTGTTTAGTTCTTTAGTTAGAAAAATCAGATGTTAAAAGTGAAGTAATGAGACCTAGGTTTTAAATTATTATACCGAAACTTTAAATTCTTCACTTTGTTTATCATTTAAATTCTTAATAGCTTTGTAAGTATACAATCAGCTATACATTTATGTATTTTATATTAAGAAATTTATGCATTTTATATTTTATGTATGATAGTTTGTCAGCTGAAAATTTTAATGATATGAATAGCTAGTTGTGTTGATAAATAACTTATATTTTTAAATTAGATATTGAGTACCATATATAATTTTTTTTTCTAATTTGAAATGTATTTAAAAAGGAAAATAGCAGATATGTTAGAAAATATCAAGAATATAAAAAATGAATACAATTTGTTAAAGAACTATATATAATCGAAGAGAAATCGGTACAATAGATATTGGCACACATGAAATGAAGTAAGATTTTAATAAGATCAAGAATTTTGAACATGGAATTAATAAAGTAGATATGTTCTTCATCTGTGAGGCCTCATTTTTAAAGTATATATATATATATATATATATATATATATATATATATATATATATATATATATATATATATATATATATATATATATATATATATATATATATATATATACTTTAAAAATGAGGCCTCACAGATGAAGAACATATCTACTTTAGTAATATATATATATATATATATATATATATATATATATATATATATATATATATATATATGTTTACATATAGTTTATGTGTGTGTATAAGGAAATATTTGAACTTAAAAGTTTAGAATAATATTTTTGTAGGTAGTTGAAGTCGATTTCACTGGTTCCAGCTCTCAGCTCTAGTTATTCATGGAGACTTTTCTTACAGCTCTTAAACCAGGTATCAGCATAATATTGAGCTTAAAATTTTACTTAGGTATAAAAAAAATCTGCCAGATATTAGCAAAAGATAAAAACATATATCTAAATCAATCTATGGATATAATTTCTATAGGTTAAGATGAATTTTTATGGATTTGCTAACTTGGTTTTAAAAAGCATTTTTTGTGTCTTGTAGGAGGTGTAGTAGGAAGTTCCTGTAGGAAGGTGTAAAGATAATATCTCAGGGTCCTGTATTCTAACAGTTAATAAAAGCTATGGATTATTTGTGGGTAGTAGTAAATTTTTAAAATTTTTGTCTTATCTAATTTTTAATAAAATTAAATCTGTAATGTAAGTATATTCACGGGATTTTTAAGAGGGTACTACAGTTCTATTTTTCACTTCCAAAATAACCTTCAGATTATGACTCTATTTGTGAAATGTGTTGTTGCAAAAATTTCCCCGTATCACGGAAGTTTTCATAAATGCTCTCATTTATTTCAAAAATTTAAGATTTAAAAGCTGAATTACTGTTACATTCAAAAGAAACCCTTGCACCTGAAGGCGAAAAGATCTTTCGCAAGGACATCTGTAAGATGTGTTATTCCTTTACGAGATTTGTTTTAAACATGAGTATATTCCTGTCATCTTCCACAAAAACTGGGCTCTTATTTCGAATGGGGTTATTTTGCTTCCTTTCTTACAATCATTCATTCCAACTTGTATTCACCTATTTTTCACATGCATCTATCTTCTAACCAATATTGTGCACATCTCTCTTCCACACTTAACGAATAGGGACATCTTTTATTATTTTATTTGTTAATTGAGACCTGTCACTTTCTGATTCGATTTTAGTGACCTAGAGGAGCCGATTTCTGCAAGGCCCACGTCTCTAGACTATCTAGATTACTGATATCATCTGGTCACTCTAATTTGATCCCTGTGTAACCATAAATAAGTCCTCAAAGCCTCTTTCTCCTTTAACGTCGTCAGTGGCGACATTTCCTTAATCAGCCTGGAATTAATATCTCAACTGTCACAACTCTCAATAAAGTGTCCTTTATCTCGTACTTTAGTCAGGTTCTCTTTTTATATTTAAAATGTAAAAAGGTCTGATTTAGATCTCAAAATTTCAGTTTTCCTACTTTAATAAAAATTTGAACTACTTTTGAAGCGATCTAAGTCACATAATAAAAGTAAAAATTAATATCATATGGTCACTCTAACTTGACAATTGTGTAACCATAAATAAGTCCCCAAACCGTCTTTCATCTTTAATGTCATCAGTGGCGACATTTCCTTAATCAGCCTGGAATCAATATCTCAACTGTTACAACTCTCAATAAAGTATCCTTTATCTCGTACTTTAGTCAGGTCCTCTTTTTATATTTAAAATGTAAAAAGGTCTGATTTAGATCTCAAAATTTCAGTTTTCATATTTTAATAAGAATTTGAATTACTTTTGAAGCTATCTAAATCACATAATAAAAGTAAAAATTAATATCATCTGGTCACTCTAAGTTGACCCTTGTGTAACCATAAATAAGTCCCCAAACCGTCTTTCATCTTTAATGTCATCAGTGGCGACATTTCCTTAATCAGCCTGGAATCAATATCTCAACTGCCACAACTGTCAATAAAGTATCCCTTATCTCAAACACTAGTCAGGTTCTCTTGTTATATTTAAAATGTAAAAAAGTCCTATTTAGATCTCAAAATTTCAGTTTTCATATTTTAATAAAAATTTGAATTACATTTGAAGCGATCTAAATCACATGATTAAAGTAAAAATCCCATATAAAACATGTCATGAAATTAAAAAAAAAAGATACTTATAACTTTAGCTGTATATAAACAAGTATTGTGTTTTGTTCTCAAAAACTAAACAACTTCATCCGAAGAGAAATTGTTCCTGAAAAAACACATGTCTTTTACAGTTGGTTGGAATATTATTAGTTTCTTTTTATGTCTAAATTGGGTAAGATTTATAGCGAGTACAATTGATTGATGGAAGAATGAATTTACTTTGAAATAGTTTAAAATCCGCTCACTTACAAACACATGAAATGAAGGAAAACTAACTTTTTGACAACTTCTAACAAATGTTAAGACCAAAACTCCAGAGGGAAAAATCACTTTGATTAATGATTCAACTAAAATCCCTTTTACTGTCGGCGTCTTTTAATTAGAATGCAGTAAATGAAATGAAAACTGTGTGTTAAAAATTTCCGAATATTTGCAGTTCATTGATTCAAAAAAAGCTTTTAACATTTTCTTTAAAAAATCTCTAGCCCTTTCTTACACAGTTAAATGCCCTTTACTTACATATGGTTTTTTTATGGCAAGGAAAAAAATGGTCCTTTTTTTAATGAAAATGTCAGAAGAAAAAAAAACAGTAACAGCAAAACAGAAAAAAACAGAATTCTTCCCTGTTACAAAACTATAAATATATAAGACACTTCTAAAGAGTAATTTCATAATAAAATTTCAAAAAGTAATTTCTCGAATTTCGTGCCTAGTATAAAAGTGTGCTTAATTAAGCCAGAAAAATTGAAATATTTAGGTTTTCACTAAAATAGCATTTCATAATTGTAAGTTCATGGAAATGATAAATTACATTTACATCTGTGAAAAAAAAATTTGATTTAAATATTTCTATGAATGAACGTTACCAAAAAACAAAAGAAAAGTATAATAAGAAAAATTTTGCAGATTTAAAATAGGGACTTAATTTAAAATTTAGGATAAAGTAAGTACAGAGAGATATAATAAATAATGCAAATCTCAAAGTATAGATAACTAAGAAATATTAGAATACCCGCGCTTAAAAATGGGTGGAAACTGAACTTTACATTCGTATAATTAACATTGTGTGTGAGAATTATTTTATTAATAAATATTTATTTTGGGGAAACATAGACCCAAGTTTAAATTTTAAAAGAGATTATATAAATATTTAAAGTAATAACTAAACATAGAATAGCATACATCCGATTTGAAATCGAATAAGCTGTGATTGTAATAATATTCCTCATATTATTTAACAGTATTGGAAAACTATCTGTATATTCCTAAAAAGTGAATCTGAGTGTATTTTGCCGATTTGGTGGTTTAGATTCAACAGGTTAGAAGATGGACTAATTCTCGGGTTAGGTCGTGGTGAATACCGTTTTGCATTTAACATTTTGGTAGCATTTAAACCTGGTTTAAAATAATGTAATTAATACTGTTGTAAGAGGGCAATATTATGCACGTGTTATAATCCCTGTCACTTATCTAAACAATGTTGTAATCATTTCTCATGCCACTTGGACAAACCAAGCACGATTAAGCCTGCATGATTTCGTATTAAGGCCAAGGGGTGTGCCTTTCGTTTTAATGAGCACCATTAAGGTAAAAGAAAGACTTAAGCTCAAGTAGGTCATCGTAATTTTGAAGCAGAGACCAAGCAGAAGTCCCACAGACTTAACCTACCACCCCCAGAGATATTGTTTGAGAACTTGGAGGACATTGTGACTATGACCATATTTTATGTGCCCCAGTCACCTTTAACGAACATGCCAGATCTTAGATCGGCTCGGGTTCAGAACCCGCAATCTTTCAGCTACGAGATCGTTGACTTTGCGGCTCATCTAAACAGTGGGCCGAACAATGTCCGATTGGTTAGTGTGCTGTCCTTCGGTACCGGAGTTCGTGGGTTCGAATCCCACTGTTGCATGGATGTTCGTAGCCTTTCGCAATCGGTTTAATCTGTAGGTCCCGGTCTCATTAGCCCTCATGTTGCATAAAAGTAGACCGCAACACTCCAAACTAACAATCTAAACAGTGTTAATCTAGTTATTCAGAAAATAATCTTGTCTATTTTTAGTATGCTGATGGTCACCTATCTGTCCCCCAAAGTTGTCGGCATTAACAATTATCATTAAATTATTTTTAGTGAAGTATCATCTATCATTGATTTAAACAATGTAATACATTCTCAATAAAATCTCAAAATGTTTTTACTGTGACATATTTTAACATTCACGACATTTTGATATTTTCCTTTAGTTTTTTAAATGAACTCTTTAAAATTAAAGAAGGAATTAAACTAAGAAAAAAAGAATGAAAAAGGGAATCAAGTTAAGAAACTGAAGGTTGTTCATGTAAAGCATAAAAGTTTTTTTCTACTCCGAGTTGTTCAAAGAAAAAAATATCTCCTTTTCCGAAACATGCCCAATGTTTGCTCGAATTCGGGGTGCACTCGGGTCAAATGCTATGCGGAAAAGACATCCAGAAGGCTTGTTTGCTCTTAGGCAAAAGATGTAATTGCTCACAGCAAACTGGCGAATAAAAAAATAGGTTAATCTCGAAGAATAAGATTCGTTATTTAGATATAAATAATTCTTATTTAAGTATAATGATATAACCTATGTTATTTGTTTTGAATTTGTTAGATAGTAATTATAAGTGTTGCTTAGCATTAGTATTAATTTTTTAAGCATTTATAACTATTTGTTGCTAAAATAATACAATGAATAATAATTATATATTATTAATGTAATTTATAAATGCTTTGATGGTTTTAATTATACATAAAAGTTCGTTGGAATTTTAATGGTGTGTGAGCTTATTTAAAATTAGGAGAAGTTTGTCAGTTTTTTCAATGCTAAAAATTACAGTTGCAGTAGCTTTATTATAATAACTTTTGCCTGATTCTGTGCTAAATTATTAGATATACTCTTCATGATAACGGTGCCTTTCTTTGATTTCGAGTTGTAGTCCAGTTTCTAATACTCGTTTGTACTGGTCCAATCGCATGATTTCTTCCATCGAAGTAAAGACATCCTAAACACTTAAACGAAACTAGTCCATATTATGACATTATCCAAGTGTTTAACACTCAATGCATTATTGATGAACAAATAATTTTAGAACCGTAAAAAGTCCTTGGACCACTGATCTCTTGTCCACCAAAATGGGCAATTTAGATTCACTGGAGAAGCATGTCTTGAAAATTTATAAATGACAGTAAAATGACAATAATTAACTGTTACTTCTATTCTGCACTATTAAACAAATTTCATTCGCATTTCTTAATCGAATTAAAGCATTCGATGTGTCTTTTTCATTCATGTTGTTTGGCCTATAGTCATTTCCCTGTTGTTTAGCTCATTCCAATTGCCTTTTCTTGATGACCAAAGTAAGGAGCTTTTTTTTTTTTTTTCAAAATTACGATGTCCGATCAGCTCCCTAACTATCTTTGTATTCTGCTTTTGGGAACTTCGATACCCTCGTAGTTTATTATAGCATTCAGATATTTTTTATATTTCTTTTACAAGTTTTAAAGGAATCTATCCTCGACATTCTTGATTTTACAATCGACATGGAGATAGTGATCACCTTCCTGCAACATTGTTTGGATACATGCCTATTTTAATTCTGTTAACTACAGATTTAAAAATATTTTCAAAAGATGAAATACCCATATTGTAATATGTGTAAATCATACTCCTTCATGCTTATACGTTTTGTTAGAGATCAGCCTAAAATTTTATCCGTATTGAAACAAATGAATTTCAGTGTGTCAGGGCAAGATGTTAAACAAAATTTCTTCATAAAATAAGGCAAATAATTACAAAAAATAAACATTCTTTATGTTTTGGTTATTTTCGAAACAATAAGTTTATAAAAGCATAGTTCTAAACAATTATTTATGATCTCACTACAACAGCAGTTTTTACGAAATGACAGCTCACTGAGAAATTAGGTGGTCAACCTTACGCGGAACCCCCAATGTTTAGTTCCCAAGCACGCTTGGTCCTCAGTTCATCTACCCACTGAAAGGATGAAAGGCTGAGTCAAACTTGCCCAGCCTTGGATCGAACCTCGGACCTGCTTCGTGGGAGCTGGAACCACTTCCCCAACGCCACTGGGCTTAGAGAAGTAATATCACTTATTAAAAATTTACCGTATGTAGAATTTCTGAAATATATTAAAAAATAACGAAAACATTGTACAAGTATTAAATAGATAATTTATATTCTAAAAGAAGAAATTAAAGTTTGAAGAATCGGGTTATGTCGATAATGACTACATGTATGTTTGTGCGGCAAAAGAGTACAAAAAATAAACATTCTTTATGTTTAGATTATTTTCGAAACAGTAAGTTTGTAAAAACACATTTCCAAACAAAACATATTTATGATCTCATTAGAACAGCAGTTTTAAAGAAATGACAGCAAACACAGAAGTAATGTCATTTATTAGAAATTTACCGCATGTAGAACTTCTGAAATATATTAAAAATAATAATAACATTGTACAAGTACTAAATAAAAAAGATTATTAAAGATGATTTATTTTCTAAAAAAAGATAATTAAAATTTGAAGAACTCGAATTCTATCGATAATGACTACGTGTATGTTTAAAAATATTCGTGTGTCAGTGTTGTATATTATATCGTTTGAAAATTATTTTCTCAGCACTTTATATAGTATAATTGTGTTTTCCACTCTCTAGAATAGTATTCGATGTCATTAAGATCTATTGATCAATTGTAAATGTGGAATGATAGGCAACCCTCAGCATTACATGCAAATAAGATGTAATCTCGTTCCGATGTTTTTTAAAACAGCATCTAACACAGATCAAATATTTTAAAAGAATAGCTAATAATCGTAATCATATTAAAGAGTTAAAGAAAATTTATATTATATTAAATTCAAACTACTCTTTTATACAAATTAAATTTTAGAATTTAAAATTATTTAATAAAAATAGTAATAGTGATAAAAGACAAAGTTTTTTATTTTAAGTCCATAATTCAGTGTATAACATTAAACTCTTCAGTTGGATGTGGGTGTGGGTCATCTAAGTCATTAACCCGTTTCCGCCCAGCGTCCTATTTATAGGACAGTTCATGTTCACTGTTATAAATAAAGCTATTCAACATTTTTCCTATTCTTTTTCTACCTCCCCACCCGAGGAGTTATGGTTTCACCCTACATACTTAAACCGGTATGGACCGGAATGAAGCATTTTTCAGCCAGCTGCAGACACATAAACTTTGTCATTTTCATGATTTTTTCTTTCTGAATTTCATTGTAATCGTACGAAAAGATTTTAAAAGTAAGTTTAAATATTTTTTTCAGAATTTATATTTCAGATATTCTATTAATAGATATCTTATTACTTTTTAAAATTATTTTTGGTTTTATTAGTGTTAATTATAAATTTAAACTACTGTCTGAAAAATAGGATGCTGAGCGGATTCGTTAAATTTTCTGATATTTAGTTTATTTCATAGGTGCTCAAGATGTAGCGGATTAAAGTTATTAAAACTCGCGAGGAAGCTGTAGAATATCTATTTTCAGAGGAATTAGAGTCCGAAATGATTGTTTTGCCACCTGAAGGGGATGGATTAACAGATGAAGAATGTTTTGATGACACTGAAACTCTTGACACATCTGTAAGAAAAGTTGTAGGTAGTAGTGAAATTTTGAATTGTAAAAAATGATTCGACCAGTTACTGATCCCAAGAGTCATATAGTTTATTTTGATAATATTTTAATTCCTATAATTTGTTAGTTGACCTATGAAAGAGTGGATTTCGAGCAAATGGAACTATAAATTTCAAAAATGATTTTACATGATTTCTACTTTGATATGAAAAATAAAATTACTGTGGTAAAATGGAATGATAACAAATGCGTTGCACTTTCTAGAAATTTTGACATAATTAAGGAACTAACATCAGTTTCAAGGTCTGAAAAATGAAAATCTGAAAAAAATAAAATCGAACAGCCATATATCGTAAACAATTATAACAAAAACATGGGTGGTGTAGATTCTCATGATTGGTTTTTAGAGAAACATACCATAAAAATCCGTATGAAAAAATGGTATTGGCCATTTTTTATCCGAATTGTAGACATGGCTGTTGTAAATACCTGCGTTATTTACAACATGGTAATTGCAGAGAAAAAGAGTATAAGGAGACATATTGCAATAGCCTATCTAAAAAAAGGCAACACAGGACAAAAACAAATCGGTTGACCAAGTTATACAATTTCATCTCGAGTGAAGGAAATAGACACTGTTAGACGTGATGGAGTTGGCCATATAATTGGTAAAAGAGAAAAACAAAGACGATGTCAAATGTAAAATTGTTCGGGAAAACCTCTTACATTTTGCATGAAATGTAATGTAACTCTATGTACAAAATGTTTTCCAAATTACCATAAATAGTGTGAATATGTTTAAACTTAATAAAAAATGTCAAATTTATTTGTGTTTCACTTTATTTTGCATTAAATATTAAAGTTCAATTGTTTGGGAACAGAAACGTAATCAAGTAACTAAAAACAAAGGAGAAGTACTAAGTGTTCAAAAACTTCCATATCCGCCCAGCGTCCTATTTATAGGACAGTAATTATCTCGGATCCTAAATTAATGGTGTGGAGTTTAATTGCATATTATATTAAATTTAAGTGTTTAGTACATCATTTTAAAAGTTTGTAACAAAATTTCAATTTTAAATTAAGTTGGGCGTTAACGGGTTAAGATCTTTTCAATATTTTCCTTTGTTTCAAGGATGTTAAATTTTACTGTGTCTCAAGCAGATTGTTTCTGCAAACACTTTCCTGTAAATGCACAATTACTTGACTTCTCCCGGAAAATATTATAACAGGATATAAATGGAACTAATCCAAAGATTCACAAACGTTAAATACATTTTCCTGCGAACGTGAAGCATTTTTCAAAAGTCTTAATGCCCAACGTAATTCATATACTGTTGGTTTTGGACTTAGGGTTGATACATTTTAGATTTGGAACCATAAAAATGATTGATAACTACCGAAATATATCATTAGAAATCGTTTAAAATCAATACGGTTAAGCTAAGAGGAAATGAAAGTTACTGGGCATTTTGACATTTTGAAACAAATGTTAAGAGAAATAAATTCTGAAGAGAGAAAAATCCTTTGATTAATGATGCTTTCTAAGGTCTTCTTCTACCACAGCAGGGTCCACTAATTATGTGAGAGATATGAAGGTGGAAACGGCCTCATAGAAATTTTCTACCAGAAGCATTAGCGCCTTAATAAAGCTGACAGGAAAATTTTTCTCGGGAATTTGGGCTTGAAGTAACTTTTACATACTCAGAGTATTATTGTAGCGATCAATAATATTTACATAAAGTTAATATGAGATATTAGTCTTTATTCTACTGATTTTTAAAGTAATACAATTTGATGTCATATTGTTTCAAAGAAGGTTATGTTATCATTTAAATAAACAAGGCGCTCTTCTCGGTACCGGAGTTCGCGGATTCAACTCCAACTTCTGGCGTAGATGTTCCTAGCTGTTCCAAATTTGCTTTAAACAGCAAGACCATATAATTTTATTAGTTGGACGTAATGCTCCCAAACCAAAAGTAACTTATTAAGTATTTAATTCCTACTGCAGTTCTATATAAGAAATAGCATATAGCCCAACATATGACGGGATCAGTAAAAGTTTTAATTTTCCAGAATTGTAAAGTACCCTATAAGGCAGATAAAAAATGGTTTGTTTTATAGCTCAAAATTATCTGGTACAAGCTCAATAATTTGTTTATCTTCATACTTTTCTAAAGTCTCCCAAAACTGTGAATGCAGTTTAGAATCACGTTGAATTCCTTTAGAAAGGT
>CM063505.1:143004934-143062434 GCA_032207245.1 Pardosa pseudoannulata
AAATATATATATATGTATGTGGTATATATAATAAATAGATATATACATATATATATATAATGTTCGTGTGTATATATATATATAAACATATATTAATATTTTACTCATATATATATATACATATAATATACACAATATATATACATATATGTGTGCATATATATATATATATATATATATATATATATATATATATATATATATATATATATATATATATATATATATATATATATATATATATATATATATATATATATATATATATATATATATATATATATATATATGTATATATATATATATATACATACACACACACACACACACTATATATATATATATATATATATATATATATATATATATATATATATATATATATATATATATACTAGCGTCACATCAGATGGAATAACAGTTTTATATACTCCAATTTTGAATTAAAAAATACGGTGCACTGAAACTTTTTTTAAAATAAGTAACGTTCAAAAACATTTTCTATAGAACTTTCCCAAATTTAATACGCAATAAAAGCTGATATGAATTATGGTTTATAAAAGTTCGATCTATCATTTTAGGAATAAATTATCTTTCTAAAAACATTTCTCATGCGCAATAGATGATTAGTTTTGAGACTTACATAGGGTACTTTAAGATATACAACTATTTAAAATGATGGATAGTGACACGAAATTTACTGCGAGAAATAGTTTAAAATCCACGCAATTATTCAGATACGGGATGAAAGAAACCTTACAACAAATTTTATGGCCACATACTGGCAGAAGGTAAATCTACTTGATAAATGACTAGGGCTATGTTCTTTCTTTTACGAAGATTTTTTAATTAAGGAAATGTAAAGTACGATGAAGGGAGAGTTTTGCACGATTTAAAATAAATAAATAAATAACGTACGCTACGTAAATTATTTAATTTTTCTGTTTAGCTTGAGTCGGAAGGAACAGAAAGACTGAGTTTGTTGCATAGTTTGGGGTGTAAGGTGTTGTAAATCTCTTTCATGTATCTATCTATCTATCTATCTACCTATCTATCTATATTATATATATATATATATATATATATATATATATATATATATATTATATATATATATATATATATTATATATATATATATATATATACTATATATATTATATATATTTATATATATATATATATATATTTATATTATATATATATTATATATATATATATATATATATATATATATATATATATACATATATATATATATTTATACATATATATATATATATATATATATATATATTTATACATATTATATATATATATACATATATATATATATATATATATATATACATATACATATATATATATATATATATATATATATATATATATATATATATATATATATATATATATACATATATATATATATATATATATATATATACATATACATATATATATATATATATATATATATATATATATATATATATATATATAATATATATATATATATATATATATATATATATATTATATATATATATATATATATATATATATATATATATATATATATATATATATATATATACATATATATATATATATATATATATATATATATATATATATATATATATATATATATATATATATATATATATATATATATATATATATATATATATATATATTTATATATATGTATATATATATGTATATATATAAATATATATATATGTGTGTGTGTGTGTGTGTGTGTGTGTAAAATTCTTCTGTCCTAGTATTTCTTATAGAACTTCTCCTAAACGGCTGGATTGATTTTAATGAAATTTTGTATATAATTATGTTGATTCGAGAATGGTTTAGATTTCCAATTTGATCTGATAGAAATTGTTTTTTATTAAAATTCCAGAATTGTGAGCTTATTGAGTTTATTCTAATGCCGTTTGAAACCCACCACTGCCAACGTATCTGTAGTTCCGTAGTCAGCTCAACAGGCCTTATCGCGAGAAGTTCCAGGATCGAATCCCTGTACAGGCTGTGGGAGAATTTTAATTTAATGTAATTACGTTTGTGATGACTATACTCGTGGTGGGGTCAAGTATTTTTAAAATAGTTTTTTCCTTACTTTTTGTCAAAACGGCCCAAATTAAAATTTATTTAAAAACACTTTACAATTTTTGGATTTAGAGTTTTAGAACAGGACACCGTCTGTAGGGTCTCTCTGTCTCTCTCTCTTTATATATATATATATATATATATATATATATATATATATATATATATATATAGTATATATATATATATATATATATATATATATATATATATATATATATATATATATATATATATATATATATATATATATATATATATATATATATATATATATATATATATATATATATATATATATATATATATATATATATATATATATATATATATATATATATATATATATATATATGTATATATATATATATATATTATATATGTATATGTATATATATATATGTATATATATATATATATGTATATATATATATATATATATGATATATATATATATATGTATATATATGTATATATATGTATATATATATATATATATATATATATATATATATATATATATATATATATATATATATATATATGTATATATATATATATATATATATATGTATGTATATATATGTATATATATATATATATATATATATATATATATATATATATATATATATATATATATATATATATATATATATATCACTCATATATATTTATATATAAATTGGAATAAGAAATGTTTTATTCAACTTTATGTAAAGTCACTCATATTTCATTAAAAAATAGATGTTTAAGGATGCAGTTTAATCTTTTGAAGCAAAGTATCTTGCTGAATTAAAAATAAACTGTATATAGTTATACCAAAATATCTAGTTAATGAAAACTGGAAATTTGTGGTAACTACAATGTGGCATGCTAACATTGAAATGACTTTTATAAAAAAGTAAGAAGAAAACTGTAGTTTTCAGTAATTTTCTCAGATCAGTTACAAACCTAACCATAATCAAAAGTATGAATGTCATACATAACAAAGTCATGAAACAGAAACAGGACATTATATTACTTATTCGGAACAGCGAGTTTAAGGAGTGCCCTGCTTTCCTTCTATGGCGGAATTTCAAACAGCGTACTTCTTAAAACCAATTACGAACGTCTACTAACATCCATGCCAGCAGTAGAATTCAAAACCAAGATTTCTGGAAGCAAAGAACCATGCTCTAACCCAGTGACCATCATTCGGCTACACCTTATTTGGAATTTCAACCATCGCCCTTCAAGAAAACAAGCGAATATGCTAAACAGGGGGAGTAGATAAAGTAAAATATTTTATTAACTGGCGAAAAGTCCTTTGTTAATACACAGAAATATTCTAAAGCGATTCATGATAGTTGAAGAGTTTTGGTATAACGGCAAATGAAGAGTCAATAAAGTTTGAAATAATGTGAATGTTTATTCATTATGCTGCAAAGAAAATATTTTAAATATTTAATGATCTTCCATAGCTATATAAAAAGGACATCAACAATTTTAAGCTTTATATAATAAAAGACTAGTCACAAGTCTAAATAAACTGCCACTTATTTATTAAATAAAGAATAAGAAACAGAAGCAATGTCTGTCACATGTAATAAAATACCTCGAGCATCGTTGTAGCTGCAATAGACTTCAATGCTTTCGCCTTATTAAAACGGAACTTAATAAAGTGGCATTTATGAGCATTAAATGAATGCTGGAAAATTAACTAAGAGGGTTGTGATAAAACTCAGATAACGGAAATTTCAAAAGAGAGCAATAGTAAATATTCTTGACCAAAAATTCAAATTGAAAAATCAAATAAAAGCAAATGACCAAAAAATATGACAATACAATTAAAAATGTTAATTTGTTTCCCAAAGTGGAAGATCTTCAGTATATGTATAAATATAAATAAATAATGGTGTGCTTAAGTTAAATACAAGTCTTTCTTTTTCATTTACCGCCTCTCAAGTATGTTAAAACTAATGTAAACTGTAAAATAAACTGGTATACATATAAACATGGGTAAAATGAAGCATATTTCAAAAGGAGAAATCCCCAGGCTAAAATGAAATGTAGCTTTAATGAAATTAAATAAAATACAGTAACGTCCGCGAGAAATGTTACTTTCAAAGGCAATCCATTCCTTAGAAGAATTATGATCATCTTATATTCTTTTGCAAAATTTATATCATCTGCCAATGATGCCAATAATTTTGTGAACAAGCTTTTACAATTGTATTTAAGGCATTTCTGTAAATATTTCTTATAGTGCCTATCCCAGCTTCAAGATCGTTCTCGGAGTCTGTTAATAGGCAATGAACTACTTAGAGTGAACTTAGGTGCAACAACTTTTCCGGTCAATAGATGCAATGAATATCTTTAAGGTATAAGATTTCTATGATGGTTGCAACACAATAAGTTTTGTATCAAAGTGTGACTTGGTCTTACAATACCTTTAAAAAGGCACGCATATGTTATATGATATTTTTATACTGCAGCAATCATCAGTTTCCGGATCTCTCTGGATGACATGGAAATCAATATCCCTACCATCCAGTAACTCTTTAGACAATAAATCTACCATATACAATTGGTATCTTTTGGGTATAGGGGTTATCACGCCTTTACTGGCCCATCAATGTTTGTGTCTTCCATAGGAAAATATATTTTATCTATAAGGGTTACTCTACCCTACTGCTGGGCATTCAAATTCTTATTGCTATCATGACAGAAAACAATAAAAAGTACTTCATGGCATATTTCGAGCTGGTCGTCATGCTAACACATTGTCTTTGTGCATTCTCCTGTCTGAAACGTACTACTGTTCAACTGCGTTTTGTAAATGGTTTGTGATTTCTTCCACATATTTTTTCTTTTTCCTTATGCCTGTACTGCAAAGTACTATATGTAATCAGTTTGGGTTGTGCATGGACCACAATTATAAACTCTGTGAGAGATGTTCTTATTTGAATTGCTCTACAACTTACTGAAATGATTTTATGAATGATATCGATCTCCTCAGTTACATTAATTATACTTTGATCTTTATTTATCCTCCCAATTATTAGACCTCGGAGGATCTGCTCCAGATGCCATCAACGGCAATTTTATGCATGAAGCCGGGAAAGCTATTTTATGTCATTTAAACAGATTACACTGAGCAACAGAATTCACAGAAATGTTGGTCATAAATGACCAGCAAACCCTTGTCATACTTCAAGCTGTCATACTTCAAGCATATACTCATAGCTTACATATATAAACATGTTGCGATGTACTTGATGTTACTCGAGATACTGTTATCAGTTGATGATTGTTAGGCTTTTCGACATTTTTAAAATCTGTTAATTTGAATGATATACAAATATTTAAAAACTTAGAGTGCCCCCACTTTAAATAGATTAATAAATATTATATTGATATTAAATTTATATTTATTAGTTTATTTTTATACATAATGTTTGAATTCTAATGAAAAGCTTGAAAAAATGCATACCCAAATTGAGATTATTTTTTGCTGTCTTTATACGTGTCTACATATACACTGAAGAGTCAAAATATATTGGATTTGAAATGTATGTGAGTTTTGGTGTGTAGCAGAATTTTTTTACGGAATATAAAATATAATTTCTTCAGAGAAGTGTTGATAATTAGAAAATAAACTGTAAGAAATCCCTCAATATCTATTAATTCATAATTTAATACGAGATTTTGATAATTTTATTGTGCATTTAAGTACCTTAAATATTTTATTTAGATTTAATGAAATATAATATAAATAATTTAAAAAAAAATCACTTGGATAGTCATTATATAATGCAATTTATGTTAATTGAAATGAAACATTAGTAATTTTTATTTACTTTCAAATAAATTTCTGAAGCTGAATATTGGTTTTTTTTAAAATTAGAACCTTATGAAAAAAAAGTGTTAAACTATTTTTCTTCAGAAAAGGACCATATATCTGCTCTTAACTATTACAGAAAATATCAAAAATAAATATAATAAAAATATCGTAAGCATAAAGAATTATGTTATTTTTTAAGCATGATTAAATTATACGAATATTTTTGTCTACTGAATTTCTTTCTAAGTATGATATTTATTACTACATTTTTTTTCTTATCTGTAGCAACTAGTACAAATGTTCCTGTGTAACACCTTGCGGCGATTGTTAAATATATACTTTAATAAACTTTGATAAGATATAATTTATAAAAGAGGAAGAATAAGTATATTTTTCGCTCCTTATGAAACAGCTCATACCCTCTCCTTCACTTGCAGGAAAATAAAGAAAAAAGGGTTATGTAATTTGTACTATTTAAGTGCCATTTTATATTTTTTTTACAAAAAATCACTTTTTCAAAATTTTATTCCATTAAGTATAATTTAAGTTGCTCAAGAAAAGACTTGCGTAGCTGGAGGGATGCGAATTAAAGAACGTACAAAAAAGATCAAATATTGTATTTTGAAGATTAATTTTATATTTAGATAAAAGTTATACATTTCCATAAAGGACATTCCAAAAAATTGGATTAATTAACAGACAGATAAAACCTAAGACAAAACATTTTATTTTTATGTTCAATTCTTCACCAAATGAGATGAGGAAAATTTAACCTCACAACAACCAAATGTTATTGAGAACTAAATTCCATAGGAAGAAGCCTATGAGTCCTCATTTATGTGAGTAATGTCAATAAAGTTAATAAATTATTAAAATAATTCTGAACGTTTATATTGATTAAATTTGGGAACTAAAATACAAGCAATATAAAATATGATTTAAAGCTACTCTTGTTGCAAATAAAAGAATATTTCAACAATTTTTTTTTAATTCAAAGACTGATAGAAATTTATTTTTGTTCTAATACATAATACAATTAGAGAGGACAATCCAATTGGAACAGGAATTTAAAGAGAAATAATTTATAAGAATTCTTTAAAGATGCTTTAACATCCATAAGTTGATTTGAAATTTCTGCACTATTACTATTCATAAATTATTTTAATTATTTTTTAAGTATATCTAAGCTATGCATAGTTTATTATACATTGTATTTACATGTTGTTTTTGGTACATCATATCTATAGCTTATGTTCAAAGAAATTCATAACACCTGAACTGCAAATAGTAATACCCGAAACAATTTATTTTATATTACAAAATGCTAGCAAATAAGTATAAGACATTTTTGTTTCTGTCTTAAATACATACTGATTGAAAATGATATATAGTGTTTAAAACGCATCTCGATATATAATATAAAATTTCATAGCTGTAAAGTTACGAAAAATGTTCCCCAGACGCACACAGAAACACACACACACACACACACACATATATATATATATATATATATATATATATATATATATATATATATATATATATATATATATATATATATATATATATATATATATATATATATATATATATATATATATATATACATATATACATATATACATATATATATATACATATATCTATGCATATATATATATATATATATATATATATATATATATATAGGTGTGTGTGTGTGTGTGTGTGTGTGTGTGTGTGTGTGTGTGTGTGTGTGTGTGTGTGTGTGTGTGTGTGTGTGTACCTCTAATATACATGCCAAATTAAAAATCATCAAATTTTGTTCCAGTATATTCGATAACATATAAAAAAGTGAAATTTTATTTCGAAAATTATGCTATTAAAATAATATGCATCATTCAAATTTATTTTGAAACCAAGAAATATAATAATTCTTTTTGCAAAAATTAAAATAAAGTTACTAAGCATAAAAATATTATATGTTGCCTTGCTGTTAAAAAAGTATTTTTAAATTTTGTACTTAAACAGAAAATGAAAGGAACATTTTGTTAATCTGCAAGTTATTCATTTGAATAAATTTCCACACGTAATTACTAAATATGCTAAAAGCATTTAATTATCTGCTTATATTTCTGCTCAATATATTTTGCTTGAGTGCGGACTAATTGATAAGATATAGTAACTTGATTAATCGTAATAAGTCCTTGAATATTTAAAAATGTTCAATAAATCACCTTGATATTTAAGCGAATGTTTATAATATTTAAGTCATATTTTCTAGCCTACAAAATCAATTAATCAAACATATAAGCGCATAAATTGCACTTCAACAGTCAAATTATATATTCAGTTATATATTCAAATGATGATAATCATTACATTCATTATTATAACATTTTCTTTTCTTAAAAATAAATATATTTACTTTATTTCAAAGAAATATTGACTTCCAAATTTCCCTAGAGAAATAAAATACTAAACATATAGTAGCTCATAGAGTGGCAACAATTAGTTTAAGATTATTTCAACCACAAATATGAAATATAAAATAGAAGAAATCTATAAAATCCTAAATGATAACACTTTGCAAGAGAATAATATTACAAGAATATAATCCCATAAAAAGACTATGTTAGGAAACCACTAAAAGCAACATAAAATGAATGAAGCCTTTCATATAAAGAAAAGGCGTAAATAAAATGCCCTGAGCAGATTAAAATGTCAGAAGAACTGGGATTAGAAGCTAGACGCAGATGAAGAAAAAAAAGGACACAGTTTTTATTTAAAAAACATGAAGGGTCGTCATAGTTACTGTACAAAAACATTTCAGAGTATTATTTCAGGATCTTGTACTGTTTATGAGAAAGAAAGAAACACGACATTTCTCAAAAGGAGATTTAATTAATTGAAAATAACTGCAATAAACTATTATAGTTAATAATTTTAACTGAACTACAGGAAATAAAGTAAATTGCTGAGATATAATTTAAACATACATACATAGAAACTGGTGTTGTTTTTGTTTTCTAATGCAGCTGTTAATAGAGGAATATATACCTTTATGGCATTAGATGAGCGTGAAGCTGTTTCCCATGTAGCATTATCTGATATTTACACATACATACATAGAAAATGGTGTTGTTTTTGTTTTCTAATACAGCTGGTAATGGAGGAACATATACCTTTATGGCATTAGATGGGCGTGAAGCTGTTTCCCATGTAGCACCATACGATATTTAAACATACATAGAAACTGATGTTGTTTTTGTTTTCTAATGCAGCTGGTAATGGAGGAACATATACTTTTATGGCAATAGATGGTCGTGAAGCTGTTTCCTATGTAGCACCATCTGATATTTAAACATACATACATAGAAAATGGTGTTGTTTTTGTTTTCTAACGCCGCTGGTAATGGAGGAACATATACTTTTATGGCAATAGATGGGCATGAAGCTGTTTCCTATGTACCATCATCCGATATTTAAACATACATAAATAGAAAATGGTGTTGTTTTTGTTTTCTAATGCTTCTGGTAATAGAGGAACATATACCTTTATGGCATTAGATGGGCGTGAAGCTGTTTCCCATGTATCAGCATCCGAGGAGCAGGTGTATCTTAAGGAATGATATGGATGTGAGAAACATTACTCCCGCTAGGTAAACGTAATTTAGAAGCGGGGACTAAGCAGAAGATTCCCAAGTTTGGCCTGCTACTACCATCAGTATCGTTTTAGAACTTGGAGAACATTGTGACCATTAACACATTTTACGTGCCTCAGACACCTTTAATGAACACGGCGTATCTTAGGCTGGCTTGAGCACCGAATCCACAATCTTTCAGTTACGAGATCGCTGCCTTTGCAGACTGAGCTATCGCAGCTGTAATACATAGAAAATATGAGAATTCCCTAGATGTTTAAAACCATTCCTAAGGGATAGAAAGGTCATAAGCTTACATAAATAACGATAAATAAGAAAAGGATTAATAATACATTATTGCTGAAGGAATTCTTATATTAGTGAAACGGAGAAGTCTCCATGTAATTGCATAGATGTCTAATAAAGTTAATCATATTCCTGTTATAGATTTTGAAGATGAAGTTATACAAGGTTTAATCAAATAAAATATTTTCGTGTTTCAAGTATAGGCGAGAAGCTTGCAGAAATAGTAGGTACTGCTTTCCCATACCGGAATCCGTGTGTTTGAAAATGATTGTTGACATTAAGTTTGGTAGATATTTGGAATCAGCTTCAAAAGGTAGGTCCAGGGCTAGTTACATTTAAAAGTAAAATCAAAGCATAATCTAACAGAACCACTTAGATTTCAGCTACAGACCATTCAACTGGGACGCGGACATTTCCATTACGTGATTGGTGGCCCATTGTCATATTTTTTTTTATTTTAACATACTGGAGGGAGGAAACCAAATACTTTAGAGAAAACCACTTACCTCAAGAGAAAACTACTTAGGAATACATTCCTAAGTGGCTTTCTCTTGTGGTATGACACTTCTTGCCTTCAGTTGCTAGCAGTGTTCGACATGCTGTTTAAAAGTTTAGGCTGTTAGACAACTGCAGTTGTAATTTTCTATTTGATTTTGATTAAAAATCTGTTAAAGATACCATAATATATTTGAATGAAACTGATATGGAAATCCTTTCAGCATCCAGTTAATGGTTTAAAGATTATTTTAACCAGTAGTATAAAGTGTACTAATAGCCGTGAAATTAATATTATCCATAATTTTTTTATTTACACTTTTTTAAAAGTTACACGTGTTTTGAGATTTAGTTTTGCAATATAAAATAAATTTAGTTTTATTTTTAAAAATTATATTTTCTATGTTCAATGCACTTGGAGGTTCATCCTTACTAAATTGTATGAACAAAATATGTTCTTCTTATAAAGCTTGTTTCCCAATTCTTCTTTAAAGTATCCGTCTACGTTAAAAACGTCATTTTTTCTCTATTGTAAAATTTCATCCTTTAGGGTTCTAAATCTGTTTTTGTTTTGTCTCTACGTCATTTTAAAGAAAAATTACAGCTGTTTATACATCAGTGAGAGCTGTCAAAACAAAACGGAAGTAGCGACTTCGGAAGTTCTGAAATTTTTTGGACATAACTTTTTAAATGTTCATGAAGATTAGTTTTAACATTTTTCTAGTATTTTTAAAAATTAGCAACTTGGCAATTAGAAAGTTTTGAAGAAAGAAAGTGTGAGGAATTTTAAACATATATTTTAATATTTTAATAGCTGCTTTTTTAAAGTTGCTTTCATAAACTTCAAATGCGTTTTTCTCATAACGGTATTTTTAATAAAATGTTGAAACTTCAAATGTGATTTCTTAAAAAGTTCTTAAAATATTTTATTGAAAATTATTATGAATGGTTTTGATAGTATTTACTAGTTAATGACATAAAAGATTTAAATTTGGATAATTTTTAATGATGTTACACTCATAGTTAGATACTTTTATATCTAACTATGAGTGTAACATCATTAAACATTATCAAAATTATGATATCCATATTAGGTAATGAAAATTCGTTAAAAATTCTATCTGTATGATTTTGAAGGACCAAAGGTTTTTACCAAATGTAAATTAAGCAAAGATTTTAGGTGATTAACTTGTCCAGTGTATATGAAATGTGTTGCATCAAAAATATTGAAATAATTTAATTTATTAAAAATTTAGATCTTTTGGTAAAACCTGATTTTTGTACTAAATTTTCTTAATTTATTAGAAAATTTATAAAAACTTCTCCAGGAATAAAATTTTTAAGTGCAATTCTCTATGATAATATAAAAAATAAATCTAAAAATATAAAAAACATGAACTAGTTTCTACGTTTAAAGAAAAAAGTTCTCCGATTGTAGACGGATACCTTAAATATTTTTATAAAAAGAATGGTATCAAATACTTAGAATATATATACAAGACTTACTTTAAAATGAGGATAGTTTTATTTCTTGGGAGTACTCTTTCTAATAACTGGATGAAAAAGCTAAATTTTTAAAAGATGGAATTAGTAAAAAACAACCTGTCATCTTTTTCGTATAAGCTACCCTGATTCACGTACAGGAGGTGAAAGAAAATATTTAAAAATAACTTTCACATCTATTTTCTCCAATATGGAGGATTGATAGACGTTTCACCTAGAGCAAAGTTTGAAGAAACATTAAATAAAAGACTAACTTTTAAAAAGCAAAACTATAATAAATAGAATAGCCAACACCATCGAAGCTTTTTAAGCGTTGAAACAGCTGTCTGTTCGGATTTCGATTTTATGTTTGTGCTCTCTAAACGCTAGCTATTTTTTTGGAAAGCAAAACTGGTCGCATAACATAAGGGTACCTTAATAAATAAGTGCCCCAAAAGTAGCATTGAATAAATTTAAGAGGTATTTATTTATTGATTCCTTTTAAACTTTTCTGGTGAAATGTAAATGTTATTTGCAATACCAAATCCTTATATTAAATGTCGTAAATTCTAGTACATCAAATCTTCATATTAAGTATAGTAAATACTAGTATAAAACGTAAAAGGAAATTCCCATCTTTTCCCATCCTTGTACGAAATAAAGGGATATTGTAATCTTGAAAAAGTATCACTGTTCGCAACAGAAATACTCATTCTGATATATCTGAATCACATTTAGCAAGATGCAGTTACGTATCTACGTACGCACTAGAAAACTGTAATTCTGAGGATTAAATATGCATTTTGAGGATCCATGAGTTTGTTTTAAGTAGCTGTCAGTGCACAAATACATACATATGTGTCTCCCACAACTAAAAAAAAAAACGATTATTTGTAGAAAGATAAAAAAATTTATTTAGGAATTTTATAAAATCTCGTTCTGCATTTCCACTTCTATTTACAATATGTAATTAATGTAATACAAATTTCAATATAACTGATATCAGCGATGACAGGCACAAACCAACGATTAGGCATTAAGTGCTAGATTTTTGTATTTAGGATAGTTGTAATATGTAGTTGTGTACTGTAACAATAAGTTAAATTCGGTTGAAATTTTTTTTTGCCTTTTCTCGTAAGCCATCACCAAAGACATACAGAACAGGAGCGGCCTGGAACTTCTCCCAACCAATAGAAGATCGTCGGTTTGGCGGGATCTGACCCTCCGTTCTCGAATGGACCCTGTTTTTTTCTCCGCGGGAGCAGGCTGATTTTTTCCAGTAAGAGGTTATAACCGGAGGAAAGAAGAGGGTGGACACTGCTACCATCCGCTGCTTGCGGGGTAGATTTCTGGAGAGATCCAGACAAAATAAAAAGCGACACCATTTTTTGCGAGACCGACACCGAATCCAGAGGAGTCTTCCATATCTATTAATGATAAATTTTATTCCAGGTGTATTCCTAAGGCATTTAATTGTATACAATCATTTAATCAAGACATATTTGTCCATGTGTTTATTAATGAGTATTAATTTCTTCTTTTCCGAACACTAAGCCAACGTAATATTATTCCCACATCTACCTCAAAAGTTTTAGTGCAATTCATGTTCTATGTGCCGATTATTCTAAATATATCGTACAATAAAACTGCCTAGAGCAAAAAAGGAAAATTTTCACAAGTAATTTTACTCAGAAGGAATGATTTACAATTGATGGTGTAAGGCACTTTTGGTGAATTTTCGAGAGACTAATTTGTTAAAAAAGAAAATTACACAAAATGGCAGCACAAAAAGACGGACTGTGAGGGAGATCCTGGTTTAAACACTCTTAGAAAGTAATTTTAAAGGACAAGACAAAAAAGAAAATGTGCTGAAATATGACAAAAAAATTTTCCTCTAAATAAAAACCTGTTTGCACATATGAAAGTAACTTTATTAGAATCTACACACACACACACACACACACACACTCATATATATATATATATATATATATATCAATATATCAATATATCAATATACATATATATATATATATCAATATATCAATATATCAATATACATATATATATATATATATATATATATATATATATATATATATATATATATATATATATATATATATATATATATATATATATATGTATATATATATATTATTGTGTATTTGTGTTTGTATATATATAAAAATTTTATAAATAATGTTTTTTTATAAAAAATTTATATATTAATATATAATATATTATTATATATGTTTATTTATATATATAAAATATTGATGTTATTTTTTTTAAATATTATAAATATATTAAGTTTACAAAAAAATTAATTTTTATTTTAAATTTTATTTTAACTATTAATATATTATTATTATTTTAAAAATATTTATAGATTTTATATGTTTTTCACCAATAAATTTTAATACATTTCTGATAAGATTATTATTACATGATATATTTTTTTTGTTTTCGTTTTTAAATACTTAATGAACGTTTTAATAGTACTTTTTATGTTCAAATAACATTTTTTAGCTATATTAATGAATATTTTATATTGTTTCTACAAATATGTTCTCTAATATGGTAGTAAAAGAATGTTTTGCATTGTGTCTATAATGATCGGATTTACTTCCAATTCTTTAAATTTTTCATTTTCGGTCTCGTTTTTCGGTTATTTTCAAAACTTACTGTACGGAACGTAATTAAGTTTTTACATTTCATTTACAAGCCCTAAATCCCAAGTTTATTATGTTCAACTGTGCATCTAAACAGCAGACAAAATACTCCTTTCAAAATACTAAGACTATTTTCGTGCTTGCTAACTGATTCATCTACATTCTTTGTTCGTAAATTTAAATTGTCTTCACTATCGATATTCACCGAGAATAAATAGCAGCTATGATACGCAAAAGGGAATTCCATAATTGGATTTTTGATAAATCATCAGTTCCATACTGAAAGAAAATAAAATGGGTAGAGCTTATAGATTACAATGCGGTGAAAATGAAATATTGATGTGTGTAATACGTCAAAAGGCGTACACTGTAAATATTTTACGGAAATATAACTTCTGCAACGTTCATAGGCAATAACTTCCAAATAAATTTATTTGAATTCAATTTTAGAGTATCATACATGCAAAATTTGAAAGAAATGTAATCAAGAAAACTCAAAGAGCCGCATACAGTTATTTTATTGAAAAACAAAATGCTAATCCAGAGTGTGTTTTTACTTATTTTTGTGTGTCTCAAGCCTATTTAAACCTTAATATATTAAAATATGGCGATAGTCTTTTACTTTCGAAATTATTATAACCGTCTGAATCAGATTTAATTTAATTGATAAGAGATGGGAATTCTAGACTCCAGAAAGACATATTGCTTAATATATTTTTGCATGATTTTATCAAATATTTTATATTTTGTATTTTACTGTTATTTATTATTTATTTATCTATCTTTCATTACTTTACTTTTCTTTCCTTATTTCAGCAGAGCTTGCATTTAATGATGTTTATGAGAACAAGATTCTGTGAAGTCTCTTGTACTTTTGTCCTTAAGAATAGTAAGTAAAATCTTACGCTGACCCATCCTAAGACATAGAGTAGCAACAAACTGAAAACCAGTACGCAACAACAGCAACCACAACAGCTATAGAGCTGCTGCTGACCTACGAGAGTTCCGTCATCTTCCTATTTTATTTTTATCCAACCCGGTAAGGAGAAAACTCTACAGAGGTAAGCTCTAGACTATGAGGAATAACTGAATATCAGATCACTAGGGCACCTTGGACTCTTGACACCCGTAGATACTTAAAGGAGGCATACCCCTGAGGTGTCTGTCATTTAGAACTACCCAGATGACACGTACAGTCTGAGATCATGGCCGTGGAGTCGAGAGATGTTGTCCCCCTTCTCCTGAAAAACAGCAAGGAAAAATTCCAAACTCCTATTTTTCCAGGCTGTCTAAAGGCCTTACAAGCAGGTATATCTTTTCTCCGGATACAATCAACTGTAATAATTTCTTTGGCAGATTCTTCCAGAATATAGGATAAACAAGGCTCACAAAAAGGAACAAAACATTAGTATCTTCCATAGCAAACTTGGATTAATCTTTATCCATGATATTTAATAGGAGTTTCCATGAATGTTCAACTTTGCTTCACGTTCCATTCATAGATCAGCCTTGAAGGTTTAAATGATTAAATTTACACAAATACAGAGTAATAAATAAGAATTCTGAAATAAATGATGATTAAGTAAGGAGAATTACACTCTAATGATTACGAAATGAGAACAGAAAGCTGTATTACGTGAATTTTATTATGAAGTGTTAATTACATGAAACTCTATTAACTAAAATGCCTTAAGTAAGTCTGAAAAGATTTATTGTAAACGATATAATTATCGTTCACCTACTTGTCTGCATAATAACCATAAGAATCAAAATACTTATCATACAATGCTATAAGATTCTATAGCTTAGCTTCAGAGAAGTTTTTCGTCTGTGAATATTTATGTCTTCATTTCAAAATAGATTTTCGTCTGTGATGACCGAATGGGAATTTCTTTCAGTTTAAGAACATATGAATTGACTCATATAATACAGGTTTACACAAACCAAGATTAGAGCAAAAACGGAAGTCACTGAGAGCAAATTCGGAACTATACTGTTGAAAGTCATCGTTGAAAAGAAACGTGTGGTTACAACGCTGAACATAATGCCTACTTTCGGAAGAATTCAGGCCCTAAAGACAAAACATTTCCTTACCATCACATTCGATCCTGGAATATAACCTACTTGATATAAAATGTCAAATCCTACATATGAATTACAACCTGTAACTTGAAATTAATGATATTCCTAATCATATTAAGAATATCAGTAAATATGTACAAACACGCATGTTATGTGTATATATGCATATGTGCTGCTTTCCACAGAATGATATTTAAGGCTATTTCCCTATAACTAAACTCGAAAAGCATACCTCTTTTATCGCCATATATAGTTTCAGAATATTTCCTCTGGACGTTTCCCTAAAATAAAAGAAAACTAAAAAGTAAAACAGTAAGCATTTCCTTGAGTTAAAAAATATTATGATTTTACTTCTGAGTCATTATTTAGCTGTATTTTTGAATAAGGCTTTATTTTTCATATTTAATCTATAAAAGGTATTGCCATACTACCAATTTAAATAAGATAAATATATTTTGGCATTTGAATCTAATAAACCGTATATATACTATTATTATTGTGTTTTTGAATTAACATAGGTGAAAATTATTTTACTTTTAATAATAGATGGAATCTTATTATTCATGGCAATAGTAATGTTCTTCAAGATTATGGATTTTGCATCTTTGTTAGCTTAAAATCATTTCATGTAAGTAAAATAAAATGTATATTGAGTTAGATGATACCTCAACAAGAACACAATGGCATTATAACGTCATTCAAACGGGAACCTGTCGCGGGGAAAGTAAACAGCATTCTTGTTCTTCACTTGTCAAACCTAATTACACATTTTGCGTCTTCAGTTATCTTGAATGTCACAGCCTGCATATCCAGGAAGTGTTTTTAAGCTTTTCTATTGTAAGATGAATTTTTCTTGAATAATATAAATTTCTTTCTTTGATCTCTGTACGTAAATATGTTGCTTTTTAGTTAAAAATCGTTTGAAAATAAGCATTATCGATAGTAGGCACTCTTAGAAAATCTCAGATTCCAAAGCAAACTTGGATTAATATTTTCATATGATATTTAATAGGAGTTTTACTGAATGCTCTATTTCTTTTTTGCACATTCCATTCATGGATTAGCCTTGAAAGATTAACAATGATTAAATACAGAGTAATAAATAAGAATTCTGAAATAAATAATCATTTGATAAGTAGAATTACACTCTAATGATTACGAAATGGGACCATTTATTATTAAGTGTTAAATATGAAACTCTGTTAACTCAAATACCTTAAGTACTTCCTGACCTAAAAGATGAGTCTATAATTTATGAAGGAAATTTAACTAAAACCCTTGTGGTGCATACAATTCAATCTAGAATTGAAGCAAAATAGTTTTCCTAGAAGTTATAATACATGGAAATGTGTTTATAGCATTACATTGATAAATTATATTTGAATAAGAACATTAGATTAGTTTAGAGTGCTTGAAGATGTTGGAAACTCTAATCATTTACGTATTTTAGTCCAGAGACTGTTTTATTTGATTACAGTTTCTATTCGGACTTTAATATAGGGTGTGAGATGCATGTAACTTTCATTACTTTTAATGTAAGTATCAGGTAAACGGAGAATACACTTTTTCTCTGGACCAGCAGAATGCTTTTAGACAGATGTAGAGAAGGGGAACAGATATAAGTACAATATACTAACCTGTCTTTCTTGAACCAACGTAGCATACCCGACATAGACGGTTTATATCAACTATCCTCATCCTAAACTCCAATCTATTTCAAGCAGAAACATGTGACATTATCAAAATTATTGTCCCTATAAAATTTATCAAAATTCTCCCTTTTCTATTCTTATTTTTTATACCTAAATTCTTTTTCATCAATGTCAGATAAATGAGTGTTCTCCGACTTAAATACTTTTTACCCATCTCTCAAAACTGACGAAGGAATAATTTTTTTTCAATTTCCACTTCTATTTAGATCTGCTGCACTATAATGATAGTAGATTAACCGATGCTTTTCGATTTGCAATGAATGTGGATTTGCAGAGAGCTGAATTACGTTTTCTTATGGCTATGCAACTGTATATTAACTTCTCACTCACTCATTGGTTTGGCTTTTTAATTTATATTTCTCTTTTGCTTTAATTATATTTTGTAACTTATCGCGTAATTTTTCTTAAATTTCAAATAAAAATAATAAAAAATTAAATTAAATTAAACCAAAATATTATAAAATTTTATTTAACGGATGTCTTGCATCTGCAAAAATATATATATATTTTTTAATTTTAGCATTATTTTATTTTCTCGCTTTGTTTAAATGTACTTCTTATTTTAAGTTTTATTTTAAACTATATTTTAACTTTTACTTTTATGACCTTATTCGCTTATTACTGTTTGTACCTTAATTATTTATCATAATCTATAAACATACACACCATGATGAGTATTCTTACCTTGACGAAGGAGATTTGGATTTTATGGCCCCGGTCAAACTTCAACTGTTCAAAGATTTGTACCCGATATTTCTTTATCGTTTATACGGAGTTTTCCTAGAAGGTAAAATACATTGAAATGTGTTTATAGCATTACATTCATAAATTGTTTTTGAATAAGAACATTAGATTCCTTTAGAGTGTTTGAACACGTTGGAAAGTCTAATCATCTACATATTTTAGTCGAGAGACTGTTTTATTAGATTACAGTTTCGATTCTGCTTTAAAAATAGGGTGTGAGATGCATGTAACTGTATATTTAATTTAAGCATCAGGTAAATCGAAGATACACTCTTGCTCCGTATCAGCACAATGTTTTTAGACAAATGTAGACAAGGGGAACAGAGAAAAGTACAATATGGTAACTGTCTATCTTAAACAAAAGTAGCATACCAGACATAGCCGGTTTATATCAACTATCCTCATTCAAAATTGCAACCTATTTCAAGCACAAACCTGTGGCATTATTAAAATTATTATTCCTATAAAAGTTATAAAACATCTCCCCTTTCCCTTTCTATTTTTAATATCTAAATTTTCTTTCATCAATGTTGATAAATGAGTGTTCTCGACGTAAATACTTTTTACCCATCTTTCAAAACTGACGCTGGAATAATGTTTCTTGTGTAAGTGCCACATTCTTCAGCAGTGTTATTACAAGGGTGTTGCTTCTGCAATAACTAAATTTCTGCCTGTTTGGCTTGCGAGTTACATTAAATGATCAAAGTTCACTATTGACTCTTCAAAAGTGCTGAACAATTCTAAGTCTCATGCGAAATAAATCACTTGATTTATTCGCTCTGGGGTCCAACATCTTTGAAATATGCGTATATTCTTAAGCATTTTATTTAGAGCTGTCGATTTGCAGAAAGCTGGATTTCATTTTTTTATGCATATGCATATGCATATTACCTCCTCACTCACTCATAAAGTTAAGTTTTTAATTTATACTTCTTTTTCTTTAAATATTCTTTAAACTTTCTTAAATTATAAAAAAAAATTAAAATTAAATTAAATTAAATAAAGCCAAAAAATTATAAAATTTTATTAATTGGATGTCTTGCACCCGCAAAAAATATTTTTTCATTGATAACATCATTGGGTAAATTTATTTCGTCCTTTAATTTTTAATTTAAACTATTTTTTAACTTTTACCTTTTTCACCTTATTCGCTTATTACTGTTTCTACCTTAATTATTTATCATAATCTATAGCGATGGACATCATTATAAGTATTCTTACCTTGATGGCAGGGGATCCAGTTTTAGCTACGATAAAACTTCAACTGTTCAACGATGTGTACCCTATATTTTTTCCCTTTTATAAGGAGATTATTTTTTGTTTGTTTGGCTTCGAGCTTTACGGTTTATTTTCTTGAAACACGAGGGCTAATGAAACCGGGACCTACAACTTAAAGCCATTTCCGAGCAACTACGAAAATCCATGTCACAGTGGGATTCGAACTCACGAACTCGGGTACCGAAGATCAGTGGTTTATACTGAGAATACATACAGAATGATAGCTTCTTCAACTTAATTGTTGCAGATGTCGATGCACATTCTTTAATGCACTCGGGACAAAACACAGTAAACTTCGAACTTACATTATTATTTTTAAGTGAAATGGAACTAAGAGATATGACATTCTGTGTCATACTGAGATAAGAAAATAAAGTTCTAATTCGCATTTATTAGAATAACGAAGTGTTTTTTTAGAAGAATGAAACAAGAGTAAAATATACTTTTTCGCACATTATTATTCAAGTAAAGAATTCTATGCATTAATTAAACATTCTTTCAAATATACAGCGAGAAATATTTTTATAAGTCTAAACTTTTTTTGGGGTATTTACATTCCAACCTGTAAAAAAAAGTAACGGTAACAAAAAATAAAAGTTCAAAACCGTGTCCACATTAAAAATATGATTTATTTTTTAATGCTGGAAAAGGAACACATTTTGAAAAATTTAAAGAACTCATTAAAAGTTCTTTTAAAGTTTCTTTGTATGAGTTCCAAAAGAGAAAAAGAAAAAAAATTCTTGATGGAATAATCCCCTTTTTTTAGGAAATGTCAAAACAAGTATAACCCTTAAAATATAAGTTTTGTAATAACAATGCTTCATATTTTTTTTAATATTGCGTCTACTAGTTTAAACGTATATTTTGAAAGAGAAAATATATTTTTTGGATAAATACAAACGTTTCTTGAAGGATTATAAACAAAAACAATGTTATTGTGTTTAAATGGACTGTTTTGTTGTCACAAAAGCTTTAAAAATAGAGTGTAATATTTTTTATGATTTAGTATACTAGATGGTTTTATTACGAGAAAGTAAGACAAATTGTTTACTTCAGGCAATGGAATTTTAAACCTTATTTTTGTTCATGTGAATTCAGTTGATATAACTTTAGTTCACTTTGGGTATTAGTTGTCCATAAAGGCAATATTTTGATGTTGCAATGAAATTTTAATAATTTTCAGATTGTTCCTAACTAGTGTTTTTGTTTGCCATTAAAATCATATGTTTCTTTATAGAATTCAAGCGTATAATATATATTCATGTAATTAAAAACAACTTAACTTTCAGATAATTATTTATTCTATGGCTTCTTTTTTAAATCTGAAATAAGTTATAAATATAGAAAAGTATGTAAAAAATTACTTTTATTGAAAAAGAAAAGCAATAAAAATGCACTGAAAAATAAAAAAAATTCGTTTGAGATGTTAGTTATGCCTCTTAAAAATAGATGGCGATACTAGTTTAAAATCTCTACAATTGGGATTTCAAATACATTGAACAACATTTTGTCTTTAATAAACTGATATTTTTTCTTCATTCTTATTTTTTTATGATTCACGAGAAATGAACTTATGTACGAAATTTCAGATCTCTTTCTTGTCAGGAAGGTAGTTAAAATTGATTATAAAATATCAACTTTTATACAAGTGAAGATATCGGGTGGTCCAAAAGAAACTTCCCCTATATATGAGTCCCTAGCGGCGAAACCGTTCAACCTATCGAAATAAAAGTATAGATATAGTTATTTGAATGTATGGGCTCCAGATTGTGATGTCTTAAAACAATAAACCTCTCACAGTTACGGTTGCGGTTACAAAATTTCGAAATTTTAGAATGGCAACATCCACTTTTTTCGTGTGCAAATTGATCAGAGCATGGAATAACCTTAAATGGAGTTGTCACGAGAGGTATGACTCAAATTGGTGGCGTAAAAAGTTTTCAAAGAAGATCATCGTAAAGAACCAATAATAATAAAAGAGAAGAGAGGGAAAATATTTTTATTCGAATTACAAGTTTTCAACTTGGCCATCTTTGCAGATGATGACGCATTGAATGCGGCAAATTGTCAATAACAAGGACGAACTTATCATGACAGGGGAAATTTGTACTACTTCCCGTTTTATGGCATCTTTTAAGTCTGACAAATTCCGGGGATTTGATTTCAGAACCAGAAATCTATCGGAATGTTGTTGGGTGAACGCGGTGGCCACAAAACTGGAAAATTACGCTTGATGAATCTATCACCAAAGTACTGTTACAGCACTTTTCGAACACTCTGGCAACGTGTGGAGGAGCACCATCTTACATCCATACAATGTCATTAATGACATTTCGCTGCTGCAATCTTCCCTCACTTCTTATACCACAAGCAGTGCAAGAGTGTGCTGTGATTGGAGTTTCTACCACCTATTCCAGTGAATTGTGCAAAGTGCATCAATACACCATCCTTTTAATGTGATTGATTCTTTACGATGATCTTCTTTGCAAATGTTTTAAGCAGCCAATTTACCTCATACTTGCCGCGTTCCAATACTGTTTAAGGTTTTTTCATACTCTGATTAACTTGCACATGAAACAGATATGTGTTACCATTAGAAAATTCCGAAATTTTGTCACTGTAACCATATCTGTGAGAGGTTTATTGTTTTAAATCATCACAATCTGGTGTACATATAATTTAAATAACTATATCTAAACTTTAATTTCGATTGGTTAAACGATTCGGCCACTAGGGATTCATATATAGGGGGAGTTTTATTTTAGACCACCTGGAAATTAAAAGCTATTAAATTACATCTGAAGTCACAAATATTAATTTATGCATAAATTTTCTGTTAAATATTATTCTATAACGACAATAAATTCCTGTCCAATAAACTTTAATCTTGAATTTTTAATGAAATTATTGTGGTTAATATAATTATTTCCTCATAATTCAACCATATTCAATTCTAATCCTTTAACTCTTTCGTACCCACAATAGCCCTTCATAGCCAAGACATCTGGCTCCCAGAATAGCCAAAGCCATCTGAGAAATACCCTTCTCCCTGGAGGCGTGAGTGATAATAGCCGTTGGTAATGCTGATAGCGGAGAACAGATGACTTACTGAAAACATCAGATATTTGCATCTGTTTTCCTCTGAGGATTTTACAGCACGTTAAAAACACTACTTGTTGTAAATTCCCTGTAAATTATTATTCTATAACTTCAACAAACTCCTGTCCAATGCACTTTAATCTTAAATTTTTAATAAATTAATTGTGGTACTAGAAATATTTCTTCTTAATTCATCCATAACCAATTCTAATCCTTTAACTATTTCGTTCTCACAATAGCTCTCCATAGCCGAGACGTCTGGGTCCCACAATAGCCAAAGCCGTCTGAGAAAATTCCTTTCCCCTAAAGGTGTAACTGATAATAGTTATTGGTAATTTTGATAACGGTGAACAAATGACTAACTGTAAACATCCGATATTTGCAGCTGTTTTTCTCTGAGGTTTTTACAGCACATTGAAAACACTACTTGTTGTAAATTCCCTGTAAATTATTATTCTATAACGTCAACAAACTCCTGTCCAAAGCACTTTAATCTTGATTTTTTAATAAATTAATTGTGGTAATAGAAATATTTCTTCTTAATTCATCCATAACCAATTCTAATCCTTTAACTATATCGTTCCCACAATAGCTCTCCATAGCCGAGACGTCTGGGACCCACAATAGCCAAAGCCATCTGAGAAAGTTCCTTTCCTCTAAAGGCGTAACTGTTAATAATTATGGGTAATATTGAAAACGGTGAACAGATGACTAACTGTAAACATCCGATATTTGCAGGTGTTTTCCTCTGAGGTTTTTCCAGCACGTTGAAAACACTACTTGGTGTAAATTTTCTGTTTAATATTATTCTATAACGACAATAAACTCCTGTCCATTGCACTTGAAACTTGAATTTTTAATAAATAATTTTTGGTTAATATAATTATTTACCCTTAATTCAACCGTAACCAATTCTAATCCTTTAACATTTAGTTCCCACAATAGCCCACCATAACCAAGACATCTGGGTCCCAGAATAACCGATGCCATCTGAGAAATATCCTTCTCCCTGGAGGTGTGACAGATAATAGCCATTGGTAATGCTGATAGCGGCGAACAGATGACTTACTGTAAACATCCGATATTTGCATCTGTTTTCTACTGTGGTTTTTGCAGCATATTGAAAACACTACTTGTTGTAAATTTCCTGTTAATTATTATTCTATAACCACAATAAACTCCTGTCCATTGCACCTAAAACTTGCATTTTTAATAAATTATTTGTGTTTAATATAAATATTTACCTTTAATTCAACCATAACCAATTCTAATCCTTTAACCCTCGCTCCCATAATAGCCCTCCATAGCCAAGACATCTGGGTTCTAGAATATCCGATGCCGTCTGAGAAAGTTTCTTCCCCCTAGAGGAGTGACTGATAATAGACATAGATAATGCTGATAGCGGTGAACAGATGACTTAATGTAAACATCCGATATTTGCACGTGTTTTCCCCTGAGGTTTTTATGACACGTTGAAAACACTACTTGTTGCTGGATAACGTGAAACATTTGTTACTCCATTCGATTTTGAACATATTTACTTAGATTGACAGGTGAAATAAAAAGACTATGGGAAGGAAAACATGCAAACTTTGGGCTGCTAAGAGGGGAACAGGAGGACATTTGAAGTTCAAGTGTGGGGTCTTAAAGAGTTAATGTTAAATGCGTAAAACTCAAATTTTCTTTTGTTTTAATTTTCAATTGTTTACACTTAGATTTATGGGAGAATTAATACCAAATTGCTAAACCAAAAGAATGTTTATTAATCATTTAACACAACTAGATAATTTGCAAAAGTATGCATAGTGTCAGACATTATACAGGTCAAATAAATATCATTTATATGTTAAAAAAAATATCAAATTTCTTAACTGTTTCCACCTATTTTTATCACCTTTATTATGAATAAATTAGGACCTCACCCTCTTTGAAATTTGTTGAAATAGGAATCGGACAAACTCCCAGAGGCTTCGCAATTTTGTAATACAGATATTGCATTAAGTAAATGTATATTTAATAATTTTACAGTTTATGAAACACCAGTATACTTATTATATGTACTGATGATATACTACTGCTTAATTAAGGAAGGGGGTAACACATTTCGTGTTTCTTTTGAGGGGATAAATTCATGTGTCTACCGGCTACCTGATATTTATTTCGGATACTGTACTATACATATTGCAATACTACATATACAGACTATTTAATATAATATTTAATAAGATGGTATAGTGTTTTAAATGTTGTATTGCAGTCTGCAACACAAAAATGTACATTTAATATTTCACATTTATGGGATATTGGTTACCTTGAATAAATTTGTGGTACTAAGAGCATGTTTAGCAAAAACAGGATTTACCTCTAGTACACAAATTATATAACAAACACTCTCGTTATTTTGCAAATATAAATAGATGAATTATATTCTTGGGATATTGGTTGCCTGTAATAAATGCGTCGTACTACGGTCATATTTAGCAAAATATAGGATTTTTCTGTAGTATACAAATTTTATAAGAAACACTCCCGTTATTTTACAAATATAAATAGATTAATTATATTCTTGGGATAATGGTTACCTATAATAAATCCTTCCTACTACGATCCTGTTTAGCAAAGTATATTATTTACCTCTAGTATACAAATTTTATAACAAACAGTCTCGTTATATTGCAAATATAAATAGATGAATTATATTCTTGGGGTCCTATTCTTCTAGCATTTCTTCCACAACAACTAATATTAAAACTAGGCAACACTAGATTTAATTGTGTTTATTAAATAAAATATAAAAACATTCTATCTCTAATATACTGTTATTTATATATGTTGTATATATTTACAGTACATACGTATCTTTGTATTATTTTTTTGCATAATAAATATTGATGTACCTATAATAAAAAAATAAATCTTTAAAAACATCTAATTAATTTATAGAACGTTTGGGCTTTTTTTATGATTAAAAACAGAAGGAATTATATTCCGCTAAGATGACTTTATATAACAAATGGAATCAGATGTTTTGAAAACAAGATAACATGAATTTCATTCTTTGGATCGTTAGAAAATACTTTCTTTTTTTTGGAATATATTAATATATTTAGGATACATATCTAGATATAAATTGATTCTCTAGATATAAATTAAGAACAAATACTTCAAAATTTTATAATTTGAAGTTATGGAAAATTATGATTTTATTATTTACGAAACAGTTTTTATTTAATCTTTATCCACGACTGCTTGCTTAATTCACTAAAAAACTCTTTGAAGAAAAAATATATTGTAGTCTTCAGAATTCTTACCATAGAGATGCATTTGTAGATGTTCTAACCAGAAAGATAAATTATTTTTTAAGATGACAGGAAAAATATTGTTAAGGAAGATATAAACTAATAAGACGGAGCACTATTCTATAGAAATAGATAAAAAGCATTTCCTTAGTATTTCGAAAATATAATTTTCCATTCCCCACGCACTTATTTTTGGATGGAAGTGGATGAAGTTAGAGTCTGCATATTTCCTAGGCAGCATAAATAAATATGACCTTTTTTTAAAATATTGTTTGTACTTATGTAAGCTGGTTGGCATTCAGTCATGTATATATATGATTATACGTATGACAAGTATATGTATACCTAAAATGAAAAAAACTTTTTTTCTCTTCCTTTTCCGAGACATTTCTTTTGAATGCAGTATATATTAAATTCAGAGTTATTTAAATATAAATTTATTTTTTCCTTGATATATTTTTTCCTTGATAAGCATCTTTATGTTACGAGAGCTAGTTTGTCCTAGACGTGCAAGAATCACTCTGAAATTTTTGAGATACTAAGTTTTGAGATACAACTAAGTTTTTAAAGTTATACTTACAAACTGTTAGGTGTGAGCAAAGTAATCTCCTCCAGTATCAGTGCACTTTTGTAGATGAATTTCCCACAGAATAAATGACTCAAGACATTCATTTCTTGGAATAGATGAAAAAATGCATTTATAGAGACATCAATTTCTTCTTCTGAATGAAAACGACTTCCACGTAAGTCCTTTTTTAGATTAAAGAATAACTAAAAGTCACACATAGCTAGATAAGGTGAATATGGAGAATGTTCTATCATTTTAATTTGTTTTTGTTTAAAAAAGTCAACTGTTAATCCGGCTGTATGTGAAGATGCATTGTGAAGCATTAATCCCCTAACATTCATTTTTTGTAAAACTCGTGGAAGACATTTAGTGGTATACCAGTTTGCTGTTACTGTCTTCTGTCCTTCCTACTTGATGGCTTTGACCAATCCCGTACTTCTGAAGAAAAAGTAATGTATGCTCTTGAAGGCATACATTACTTTTTTCAGTGCTTGTTGTTTTTTCACCATAGTCGGAATGGGATCATCTTCAAAGACCCGTATTTTGCTTTCTATGAACCCAATGGCAAACTACTTTTTTCACATGTAATTCTTCATTAATAATTTTGCGTAACATAATTCTTTGGCTGTAAATACATCTGCCTCCAGAATGATTCCAACACACGAAACTGCAGTTTTAAATAGTACACCTGTTACCTGTTGAACTTCTGTTTAACAGATGTTGGATGAAAATGAAATATTATAATTTTACATTTTAGGAGAGTTAAATGTTTATTTTTGAATTTGTAGAAAGTACATTTAACAGCATGCGAGTTTATTTAACCAGGTCTAATTCTTTTAAGGCTATTCTTAAAAAGTCACATGCAGCTATACTTACACTAGTATTCTATATTACGGAATCATACCCTATATAATGACAGCCTAAGTTATCTGTCCGTCTGTCTTTGAATTTATGAAGCGGTTGGACCTGGAATAGGATAAATGCATTCATATTAGATTTAAGATGAGTTAAGGTTAGCAAAATTCAAAATGAGTAAAATTTATCTTCTCCTAAACGAATGCCATTATTTCAATTTCTATTTCCACTGGTTAAGAATAGGCTATTAACGGCTGGTCTCACCAAAGCCGTTTAACACTAACCGCGATTAATCTCTGTTTAAACGGAGAATTGCGTACCACCATTGGTTGGTGCCATGGGTTAATCGTGGTTAGCCGTTAAACAACTTTGGTGAGATCGGCCCTTAATTTATCACATAATAAATAGGTAAAAATAACATATTTTCTAGCATTATGACATCCTTCCTTTAACCATCTCGTTTAATACTTTCCTATTTTAAATTATTTAAATATTGTGTGTATTATTTTCATACGTTTTACCACTGAATTAAAATCTTAAGTAAATAATTTTCTTTTATATTTAAATTAAATAATAGATTAGGTACATATATGATAATTTTAAATTTAATAACTGATTAGTTTTTTTTTGCAAGATAATTTTCAGCTAAAGAAAATCATTTTTTTTCTTACTCATAGGGTTATGTACAATTCTGAAATATTAAAAATTTTACTGATCCCGTCATATTACGGGCTATATGCTAGTCTTTAATAAAAATGTAATGTTGTATACTTCATCAATCATTCTTTAATTGCTATTTTTTCTTAGTAATTGTGGTATAGCCACATTCTATGTAAAAGGTAATGCCAGGAATTGCCAGCTTCCTGACCTCTTATTTTGTGGAATGGGGCTTGTCCATGTCCGAGTCACATTGAATCTTCCCGCGCTGACCATCCGTGGGTTGCCGTTTTCCTCTCCCCATCTTTCACCTTTTGTCCAGCTTGAGCGCTGCTTGGCGCCCTAAGATACCTAGGCTGTTGTTCCTACTCAAGCTACGTTTGGCGATCGTCTTGGGTTCCCGCTGGCGGGATTTTTCCACTGACCTCGCCATTAGCGGTGTTGAATGGGCATCATTTTGGCCGATATTGGGGGAGAAATCACCCGCATCATTTGAGAAAAAAAAATATTTTTTTGAGCCATTTTGCTCCTTTTTTTTATTTTTGTGTCATGTCGAGGGACGTGTATTTTTCTGACAAAGTCAGCAAGGAATAGTCAATAATAAAAACTCCTTACAGCTATTCAGTAATTGGACTATTTTTATTTTCGTGAATTTGCATTTTCCTCTGTTAAAAGGTTCTGGAGCATTCCATATGAAGATAGTGAGTTGTGTCTGCCGCCATACAGTTCCACCAAAGAACCGGTGAAAGGGTATTGCGGCTAAGGGAAAATATGGAATATTCAACTACAACAATAATCATACATCGATAAATCTACAATAATTAGTCTACTATGCATATATTCTACAGTAATAATCTACTATTTTTGTTATTTAATGATCAGAATTTCGTATGAAATGTAATGCACTAGAAACACAAATATCACACGAATAAAAAGTAAATGTGATGGAAGAGAGACACACAGTCCTGTTTTAGTGCTTACTTGATTGTTTGTGTACACGGAATATTAATAATATATTTCTCCTTACTTGTACCATGTAAAGTAAACATTGCTATGAAGAAAACTTTAAGATTTTAAACTTCAAAATATATTTTAGACATTCTTGAATGCATTTTACTTGTTTAAGTTTTAAGCAAAGAAATTTAAACATTTAATAAATTCACTTTGACTATCCCTGAACTAAATTTGACAAGCTTCAGCGTGATGTTTTTACGTATTTATGTATTTCGAAAAACTCAAGAAAATATAATTATCTCTAGAAAGTTTTAATTTTATATTTTAAAACTGTTGTAACTTATAGTTGTGTTCCTCCGATTATGATTGAAATCTCCAATTTGTATGATGAAAAGATTTAAATTAGCGAACATTAATACGACTATGCATACCAACTCTAAGCTAATTAGCTTTGAAATTGATATTTTGTATTGAGCACTATTGGGACATATGCACCTCCATTTTTTATTGCAATCATTATACTATATAAACAAAAATCTTAATATAGCGGTCATTAAAGCTGCTGGCCTATAAAAATACATATCAGGGCATTTGCATGTATTTGAAACATTGCTTTTAAGTCATATTTTAAAAAAATAATAGTCTATTGCAGAAAACAATATCAAATTTTTATTGCTTTTTAACTTCTTGATATTTTGTAAAGAATGTACAAAGAAACAATTCTTCAACAATGAAGAAACAATTAAATTTTTATATACTTATTTATATAAATAAACATCTATATCATGAATAATTACCATATTTACTTTGACAGGTACCATCATTGTATTACTTGAGCTCTGCTCTGACTGTATATTTGCCCTGAGGAGCAAAACTAACTTTGTACTTTCAAAGAAGTGTTATATCCGAGGACGTATCATACATTAAAATATATGTACTTTTTATTAAGAGTACAAAGAAATTTTAATGTATTCATCAGATGTTTCATGAAAAAAGATGCCTGAAAATAAAAAAGTTTCTGACTTTTGTCTTGTGTTTATCCAACGCTAGTTTATATGATTCGATGATGCTAGGCACTTTGTTAAAGAAATCCATATCGATAAATGACATGAGAAAAATATAATACAAGCTATAAGAGAAAATGAAAAAAATTGAGATACAAACTGTAAAAATAAGATCCTGAACATGGATTAGGGAAGAAGTTTTACCAGAAGATAAATTTATCCTTACAATTTAACCAAAAAATCAAAATAATTTCGTAACAAGACAGTTCCAAGTTTCAAATAAACGTCTGTTGAATAATTTATAATACTGTTCAAAGATAGAATTTCAAATTAATGAACTACCAGATAATATTTTGCTTCGTAAATTATTTACTTTGAATAATATTGAAATATGATTAGATTTATTTGGGGATTTTCTTCCGCTATGAAAAAAAGAGTGTAAACCGATAAAAGAGTTTTCGAGTTTTATAGAAATACTCCAGAATTCACTTTCAATACTAAGGACACATCACAAATATGTGACAAAAAGTAAACTAAAATGTTGAACAGGAATTCTATGATTTATTTTATAAACATTAAATTTTTTCCGTACATTTAACCTAGACATCCAATTATATTCACAAATAAAACTGTTTCAAATAAAGTTCTAAAAAAAGTATGATTAAGGAAATATGATTAAGGATAAATTTGTTTTTAATATCTACGTGTAATCAGAGACAAAATATATTTTAAGTGTTTAAAAATAGTTCAGATTTTGAATACCAGAAACTTTCAAATGACAGAAATTGAATTGACAATTACAAAACCTATCTCACTGAATAGGGAAATATTACTATGAATAATGAGAAAAGAGGAGAGTTTAATATTTATTATACTAGAGTTAATGTAGTTATGACAATGAAATATAGTATATTTACTGTTGATAATAATTTAGATGATTATCTCAAAAGATTTTTTTTTTAAATTTATGATTATTTGAGACAAACCAGGTGAATTTCTAACTGTCATGTCCCTTTAAATTTGAATGACTTTTCATCTTTTAGAGTATAAAATTCAGTTGAAATTTATATGCTTAGAAACGTAAAATAAAATTCTATTTGAATCCATACGATAACAACTATGATATACTAAATTCTTAATGTATCTTCTAAATATAAATGGCGACTATATTTGTCATCCTATGTTGTTAAAATGTAGATAAGATATTTGGGATAAAAAAGAGCCGCAGTGTAATTTTCATTGTTACAGATTTAAATTTTGTATTTTCTAGACATTGATAATCTAATTATTACAGAAATCTACAAAAGTTAAATTTTTTATGAGTCAAAATACACCCGAATGCTCTAGAAAGTTAAGTGTAAAATTATTACGTTTAAACAGTTTAAATGACACTATATATACGATCAATTATTTTAAAGAAATTAAACTTTACTTTTAATTACATAAAACTTTCATAAAACATATTATGACATATTGCTCTTCACCACTTATCATACATCAAGAGCAGAGCATAAATAGATTGGACGGAATACGAAATAAAGCTCTTTGCCTTGTGCCTGGTGCTTCAATACAACACCATTGTTATTACATAATAATGAAATCAGTGTGGAGTTTGAAATAAAGAAATTTCCTTTAAGGCTCTGTCAAAAAAGTAGTTTAGCAACAACATACGTTCCAATGGATTATTAATGAATTATACCCTCTCAGGCGAAAAACACAAGATGGTTTCTTACAAGCTATGTTGAGGGAGACAGCTAAATATGGTTACCTTACACAGGTTAAGCCTCTATTGCCTTCCATAAATCCTTTACAGATAAGGAAAATTCTATATAATTTAGATCTTGTGATTCCTGTTCGAAAGTCTCAGAAATGTACTACAGCCTTGTTCAGTGCAGGAATGGAAAACTATTTATAACAGATGTCCCTCAGAGATCTGGCTACATATCCACACCGATGGCTCAAAACTCGATATACATGTCATAGCAGTAACTGTTTTTTCTGTTAATATTGTTCACACTACTTTTCACTGGGAACATAAATTCAGCATTTGATGGTGAAGGAGAAGCCATTAAAGTTGCTCTAGAACTTCTAAACCCTCTTTTTGAAAGTACTGCTATTTTCTCAGGCCCCAAAGCAGAGTTTTGACTATTGCCAATTCTTGTCAAGCCCCAGCTCTATGACTGTTCATCAATGTAGGTCTCTCTTGAAAACGAATTCAAGAAAAATCCAGGATAGTTGTTTTGCAGTGTATTCCATCGCAATGCGAGATCCCAGGAAATGAAAAAGCAGATGAACAGGAAAAAGGGTTGTCTTATCAACCAGACCCCATTTGATTTAGTCAGCTATAAATATGTTAAATTGAAAATCGAACTATTAGAGACACACATTAGTCACAGTTAAAAAAACGAATAGAAGAAAAGCTATGGAAGGATACCATTCGGAACCTCCCTGACTATTCCAGATTCAGGCTGTGACAGCTTTTTGTTTGACAGCTCAATATGAGTGTCTCTACGCCCATCTGTATGGACTTCGTTTTGTGGATAGCCTTGCCTGCGCCCTCTGCCACAGCGGAGCATTGATGAGTGCTGAATACCTCACCGTATGTCCAGCCCTCTCGAAGCCATGCATATTTTATTGTTATTGGGAAGCAAGAAACTTTCTGACTAATTTGTTTTCTTGATCATTTAATATTATCCTGTTGTGTTTTTTTAAATTTTGTTCAGTGATTTGTACATTTAATTTTTGCACATTGATTTCTGTATATCGTTAGGATAATATCTATAATACTGCTGTATTAGAAATTAAAACAAACAAACTTTAATTACATAAGTATATTGTTCACAGCCAAATAAAATTTGAAGCCTATGGATTAAAGAAAGTAATGTAGCTGTACATATCAATGATTTATTTCGAACACCAGCACACTTATAAAAAGAAAATTAAATCAATATACTAATCAAGGATCTATGACAAAATTTTACCAGAATTAATAAGATAAATATAAGGTTTCTTTATATATTATCCTAGGTATTAAATTACCTTAAGAACAAAGTGATTTAAAATAAAGATCTATTGAATAATTGTAGTTTCATTGTTTATTTAGTTTAACATTAATAAAACTGAAACGAAATTAGTTTTAATTTGATCAGGCTCCCTTTTGAAACAGAAGAAATTTATTGATTTGAAGTTACTAGAGATCATCATTCTTTGAATGTTGTTTTAATTTTTTCTTTGTTATCGAATATTACAAAGGATAAATTGGAGATACGGTAGAAGTATTCTTTTATAATTGGATTTTAAAAATTGGAATAATAATATCTATCTGTAAAACAGGATAAAATAGTCCAAACCTTTTATTCTATGTGGGAGAATACGAAGTAGAATATGTTAAAAAGAACTAGGCTGTTCAAAAAATAATGGGACTCAAGTTATTGCCTGGAAACCATTAGGAAAAAATCCATAGGAAAAATATCTATGCAGTAAAATGAGAAGAAATGTTGGTATCAGTATTTATATATAGCAAGTGTATATATTAGCAAGTGCTTATATACTAGCATGTGTTTATATACTAGCAAGTGTGCCCGTGCTTCGCTACGGTGAACTTAATATATTATTTTTAAACAAAGATTTTTTTCCCGCATAACTCTAAATTAGTTACACTGCAGTTCGAGTATTGGGCATATTTATACATTTCTTTTACCCTATTTCTAATTTCCTTGTGATAAATTCGCTTTGCTTGGAAACGTATATTGGCGAGAATGCTTCTTTCCATCTTTTGACGCCAATACATTATTTTGAGGTACTCTAAATATACAATAACAGCCAACTATATGAAAAATCTTTTTTGTTATATTATCTTGTCACATCCTAGGGTGGACAGTAGATTGAATATGCTCATTTGGCGGTACCAAGAATTTCTGTCCAAAGTTAGTCACTCTATGACTTATCGGGTAGATTTGTATAAAAAACATACAAATGAAAAGTGTTCTTAATATCAATAAATCACTCTATAATTTGATATTAACTATATAAAATGATAGGTTTTTATTTGCTTATGAGAGTCACCGAAATTTGTATTTTTTGTTGGTAGAATATTGTTGATAAACATTTCATTGTAACGTAAAAATTAACCAAAAATTAAATTTAAAATTACTTTAGAATTAAATTTAAAATGCTATAATTTGCTTCACATAGAAATGAAAATTAATCACTTTATATCTTAATTTCCAGGTCAAATCGAATTGATACTACACAGAGGATGCTTAAATAATATAAAATAAGAAATGAATAAATGAGATGCTTAAAGGAATGACGTCATAATGACAAAAAATATAATTTTCACCTATTTATTATGTGATAAATTGAAACTTTTAAGCTCCTACTTTTAACCGAGGAAAACTAAGCTTTAAACAATTGCATGGGATTAATAGAATGACGTCACATTGCTAGAAATATTGCTTCTATCAGTTATGATGTGAAAATAAAAAAAAAGTTAATCGTTGGCGTTTAACAGGGGAAAATAATGCTTGGAATAATGACAAGAAAGTCTTGAAAAAGGGGGAAGGAATGGATTTTGAATGTTAAAAAATTTTAAAATTCTTCCTAGGGATATAATTATATTAATCTCCCAAATTTTCACATCGATTTGATGTATGGTTTTTGAGTATATCAAGTATAGACAGACACAAATTCATTTTTATTTATATAGATTTAGCCTCATAGTACTCATGAACTAATATTCCAGATTGTCACCTGACTACACAGTTTGTTTTGTGGCGTCTATTGTGATCGTTAACTCAAGTGAAAATGCACGTGTAAAAACGTAGTAAATTTAATTTATTATTCTTTTTCCCTGAAGGATACGCAGAATCATCGTTTGATAACGAAAAATTACAGACTTTATCAAATGTCAACTAAAGTAAATCAGCTTAAGACATTTTGCTGCAACACCAGAATAATCCACAGTTCTTCAGAAAAAAAATCCAGATTAAGTGACATAAGACCTTTATGCTATTAAATTTTGTTCTTGTAAAAATTAGCTAAATCAATGATCCGAAACCAATGATCAAAAAGGACTTTTGTATTTTTAATAAGTGGTCACAGCTGAACAATGCATTTAGTTTCATCATAGTTGCTCCATAAATACTATGTAACTAATGTTGATTAAAGGTAACTTGATTAGTAAATAAATATGCTGTTAGCGACTATATATATATATAGTGTTAAATTATTGATGATTGGTTACTCACAATGCAAATTAATACTAGTAATACTAATTTACATTTCATCTTCCAAATTCTCAGTCTGATATCTGAAGAAGAAATTAAACTATAAATTATCTCTCTGTCAGTGACAAATGTTGACTAGAAACTTAATTATCTGTTGCTTTTTTGGAAGTGATATTTTTCACATATCCGTTCAACGAGTAGCTTTATAATATATTATATATATATATATATATATAATATATATATATATATATATATATATATATATATATATATATATATATATATATATATATATATATATATATATATATATATATATATTATATATATATATATATATATATATATAACAAACAAAATAAAACTAAATTAAGAAAGCAGGCAATATCAATGTTGTGTTTCCAGAGCATTGTTCGGGCAAACTCTTTCTGGCCAATTTTGAATAGCCTGAACACTGTGCTGGTAGCTATTCAAAATCACATTTTAATAATCAAGGAATCAAAAATACAATATTCAGCAGTATATAATTTGCAGAGAAATACTTTCAATTATTATTGCTGTTAATGTAATTATTTCTGCTGCAGAGTTCAAGAAGAATTTTGATTTAAAATTCTATTTTTACTTCGAAATATGTATAAAACAAATATATATTAAATATAATGGGACTGGTCATTGGTAGATGGTAAAAACTGAGTTGTATTCAGATAGTTGCTATAACCTTAAAAAATGAAACTGACTTCCAAACTGTAAAGGAGATTGCAGGTGTTTATTTTGTGGACATATCATACAAATAAAAATGTGTATATTTAAAACGTGAATAGAGAAGTCATGTATACAAATCTGTAAAGGTTGTAATTAAGGCTATAATTAAGCAATTTTGTTTTAATAGGGTACTAGCTTTCCTAGTGTTAAGCTTCCGAAAATGGAATTCATAGTTCTTGCTTTTGAGATTCATCGGTGCACTAAACATTTCTCTTTATACACAAAAAATATGCAGAATAAATCCGTTGGTGTGCATGGTGTCTCACTGAGTTTTCGACAAGTGGGAGAAAGGTACAAATTCATGAGAAAAATCCACAACCACGTCGAGAAGCTGATCAAAATTTAGGGGGTTATCTAGACTGGCATCTCAAATGCCCTACATTTTAGGCACCTCTTTGCAACGTGTTAAATATAATGTTTTTATTTTTTTAAGTCTTTTAGTGTGTGTTTCTATGAGAAGTGGTGTAGGTACTAGTAAGTTAAGAAGAACTTTTACAGCTTTAAAATTAAATTTTATGGGATAACTTAAAGTTTTTTAGTTTATATTCTTGAGGGTTTATGACAATAAATTAGTATTAGGTTTTTCTTGTTAGAATGTTCTTTTACAAAATGGAAGAAAATTGCAAACGTATGATTATATATTACACCTTTCAAGAAACAATTCAAATTTTCAGTTCTAGGAACAAAAAGATGCAAAGTTTTATGATAAATATTACTAGCATTAAAGTTTCCTGTTATATTTTATCTCAAATCAAATTATCTTCATAACAAAACAATGCATTGCTTCTTAGTTTGTTTTCTTTACCTCTTATATAACTCAAATGAGATTATATTTCATTCGATCATGTTTCTCGTTTAGAAAAGTAAAGGAAACTATTGATTTCAACTATCTAAATATCCCATTCTTTAAGCGCCTTTTTAATTTATGTTTCTTCACTGCAAACATTACTGGGAATATCTTATATGCGTTAATTAGAGAACCCTTTTCTGTTATTGGAATTTCCAATACATATTATTTTATGAATGGAAAACTTGATTTTAACAGAAGATATTTTAATGATTGTACTGTTTGACCAAAGAATAAACTTTAGTAATTGCTTAAAGGAATGAATTATTGGGAGAAATGCGTATAATTGTCATGATGCAAATCCCAAACATCGAAACTGTTTTACCAATATGAGATGAGCAACTTACATTGATTTGGAATAACTGCAGAGTAAATCCCCGATGGAATATAAATAACTTTAGAATTAGTTCATTTAAATTTTTTCACTGACTCTTTGCAATATGTTAAATATATTGTTTTTATTTTTTTATCTAAGTCTTTTAGTGTGTGTTTCCGTGAGGAGTGTTGTAGGCACTTGTAAGTGAAGAAGAAACTTTTACAACTTTAAAAATAAACTTTATGGGATAATTTAAAGTTTTGTAGTTTATACGCTTTTTTATTTATGACACTAAATTAGTATTAGATTTTTCTAATCAGAATATCTTTATACAAAATGGAAGAAAAGTGTAAACATATGATTATATGTTACATCTTTCAAGAAACAATTCAAATTTCTGTTCTAGGAACAAAAAATAGTTTACGAGATGCAAAGTTGTATGATATATTTTACTAGCATTAAATTTTTCTGTTATATTTCATCTCAAATCAAATTATCTTCATAATAAAATAATGCATTGCTTCTTAGTTTGTTTTCATCACCGCTTATATAACTCAAATGAGATTATATTTCACTTGATCCTGTTTCTAATTTATAAAAGTTAAAGAAACTATTAATTTCAACTATCTAAAGATCCCATTTTTTAAGCGTCCTTTTTTAATTTGTGCTCCTCCATACTGTGAATAACTTAGATATGCGCTTAATTAGAGAACACTTTTCTGTTATTGGAATTTCCAATACATAATATTTTATGAATGGAAAACTTGATTTTAACAGAAGATATTTTAATGATTGCACTGTTTGACCAAAGAATAAACTTCAGTAATTGCTTAAAGGAATGAATTATTGGGAGAAATACGCATAAATGGCATGATGCAAATCCCAAACATTGAAACTGTTTTACCAATATGAGATGAAAAACTTACATAGATTTACAATAATTGCAGAGTAAATCCGCTATGGAATTTAAATCACTTTAGAATCAGATTATTTAATTTTTTTCCAGGGACAAAAAATAATACTTTAAATGGTTAATACTATAGTATATATTTTCGAAAAATTTCAATAGTAACATATAAGATAAATTAATATTAAATGAAACCAGGATTTTAAGAAGCAATAATCTTAATAAAGGGTTTTTACATTGAAAAACTTAAATCTTAACAAATAAATAATAAAAGAAATAAGTTTTCTCTGCTTATTCTAAAAATATTACTGAATTGTTTAGGGAGGATAGGATATTTTGACAAAAATATTGATGAGTTATAAGAATGAAGTAGAGAGTAGCAAACAATATCAATGAAGTAATAATGAAAATTCAATTATATTTTTTAAAGTAAAAAATTCTTGTACGATAGCATAAATACATAAATTGAAATTTCGACTAGTTTAAGTTATCATTGTTTTCAAGAAACAACGAGTAAGGTAATTAATAAACTTATTAAGTAAAATTAAAATTAAGTAGGTCGGTTTTTTTTAAATTGATCCAAACAACTACCGCTAAGTGATATTTACACTTAGTTAACACACTGTATGCGGGATACGTACTAGTACGTATTCTGACGAGTGATACTTGAGCGCGGGTCAGGTACTAGTACGCGTTAGTGTAGCAACATGGTTTGTTTGTGGGTACAAAAATAACTATTATAACTATATATACAGGAAAACGAAGCCAAATGTTTTTCTCTGCTACATAGATTCTGGAAAAAAATAGACAAATAAAAACTTTACATCAGTCAATGAGGAACCACAGAACGAAAAAAACTTAAGCTATATACTACTATTTCCATTTGATTTTTTCATATTTAAGATATTATTATAAATTTATCAACTAAAAATATATATTTTGTTTACAAAAAGCTTATGGTTTTTATTCATATATATTTCTATTTATAGTTTGTTTATATATTTCAATATAAAATACAAAATATTAGTTAAAAAATTAAATAATTTTCTATCTGCTGAGATTTAATTGAATAACTAAATTTACGAACAAAACGCCCGATCCCGGTACAATTCCTCTGCGGAATGTACCCACACACAGTGCATTAAAAGTAATTTTAAATTTAAGGAAGATACCTATAAGTAAAAATCTATAACTCATTCGAAGTATTTTAAATATCTCTTATTCTATTTGATGGTCATAAAATTGTTTAATTTTTGTAAAGGACATTTTTAATTTAATTTTCTCTCATTATAGTAGTTCATAGCTTCTGTTTTATGTCATTTGTTTGCTTTTTTGCCTTTCACTTGTAGAATTCATACTGATCACCCAATTTAATTTCTAATTTTATTTGAAAGGAAAACTTTAGTTGCATATGACATGAAAGCAGCATTTACATTACAATATCAAAGTGTAGGATACTAATGGAAATTCTTATGAACACATGAATTATTCATCGAATAAAATATGCCCCCTCGATAGACTTTGAAATTAGGATCTCAATGAAAATAAATATCTATCAGCTAGTTAAAGTTTAAAATAATTTCACTTATATTTATTCAAAACGGATTATTGTTAGGATTAGTATGTATTTATATTAACTCCTCTTCTATAATATATAAGTATTTTGCAATTAAAGTTATAGTTTTTTTTTATCTTTGTAACTCCAGTTCATTGAATTGTAATATTTTAAAATTGTTTAGAAACAATTAAGGTTTTCAAGAAGTTTATTTTTAGTTTAAATAGTATAAACAATTAAAAGTGGTTTGATTGGTAAACATGAGTTTTAAAATTCTAAAGTGTTATGGAAAAGATACTATTTCATTAATAAGGTAACCTACACTATTCTAAAAGTATCTATTTAAAACACTATTAGTTTATGCAAAATAATCAAAATACAATTAAATTGTTCAATGAGATTTTCTATCAATATAGTATGAGGCTGATTCAGAAAGTATGTTTCCCGATGTTTTACCCTTTAAAGTAAAAGTAATTAGCTCTTCTAATTGCGTGTGTGTAACAGATCTATGACGTATTAACCTTATGCCAGCTGGACAAGTTCCGATTCGTGCCAGTAGTGGGGTAGGAGTGGTCCAAAATGAAAACTCTTAATTCCTTTTCCGGCAGCCTGCAAGGTTTGGTCGGTGATCTTGAATCCACAAAGCATTGTGCCCATTGAAATTCATCGTCAGCTCTGTTAGGTCTATGAGCCGAAACTGACACCCGAACACAAACTTCAACGCTTAGGAGCAGCATTGGCATTTCTGCTACGGTATCTCGACAACAGCGACGAGTTCCTCTACAGGATCGTCAAAGTCAATGAAACTTGGATTTTGCACTTTACCCCGGAAACCAAGCAGCAGTCAATGCATTGTCATCATACTGGATCTTCGGTCAGGACTAAGTTCAAACAGATGCTGTCGGTACATAAAGGGATGTTCACGATCTTCTGAGACGGGAAGGCTGGTTCCATCCACAGGCGGCAGAGTTCTAGGACAGAGGTGTGCAAAAGTTGATCCCACTGTACGACAAGTGTCTCAATTCTGGTAGTGACTATGTTAAAAAATAGGTGAAACATTGCTGTACTTGTTGCCAATAAATATGTCCTTGAAAACGCGAGTTCTTTTTTTCTTTTAAATAGGGAAACTTATTTTCTGGATGCGCCTCGTATATTACAAGTCAGATTCAAAATATTGGTATTTTCTTATTTCGATCAAAGATTAAACGAAGGATTATCAGGTATAAGTAAGTGTCTATTTCAATAATATATCTAATACAACATCACATATTTTAAATTACCTTGATACAAGTTTTGACGTAAAGAAAACATATAGCATAATTCTTCAATATTTGCTGTAGAAGGATACTGAAAGTTTAAGTAATGTAATAAGATTATAAACTCATTCTGTTTATTTCTATTTGAATCTTTTTTTAACTTGGGGCCTATTACATTAAGGTTTAACCTTTGAATTCAAAAGAAATTGAAATATTTCATTGTAATTAATAGATTTGTTTAGATTTATTAAATTTCTTTTGCTTTTTTCTTCATATGATAGCTATAATAATTATCCGTGACATTCATTTGTAATTTTAATTAAAGAGCACAACATTAGCATGTTAATCACGCTGTACATGAATTGCACACATTAATTTATTACATTTTACATAAATTGAATTTCATTACAATGTTGAATAATACTGCTTTTATTTAAATTCTTGTATTCTTATTAATTAATCTTGATATTAAATATGCTTTCATTATAAGATTCGGAAAGTATAATATAAATAAATATAAATATCCGCCAGACTGTCTTATTTAAAACAATATTGGGTGCTTAATTTAATATAAGAGAAAATATTATTAAAAGCCGTGTTAGCTATTTTATGCTTTAATTAAACTTTCTACATATCTAAAAGGCACTTAAATTTTGTTCACCTTTATTAATTTTTTTACTTTTATCTTTATCCGATTGCTACAATAATTATTCGTGACTTTCATTTGCAATTTCATTGAAGAGCAGAACATTAGCATGTTAATCATACTATACATGAATTTCATACATTAATGTATTACGTTTTACATAAATTGCATTTGCATTATAATGTTGAATGATACTGCTCTTATGGAAATTCTTGTACTCTTATTAATTAATCTCGATATGAAATATGCTTCTAATATAAGATTCGGATAGTATAATGAAGATAAATATCCGCCAGACTGTCTTATTTAAAACAATCTTGGGTGCTTACTTTAATATACGAGAAAAATATTATTAGAAGCAGTGTTAGTTACTTTATGAGTTTAATTAAACTTTTTAGACATCTAAAAGTTACTTAGATTATGTTTACATTTATTAATAGATTTTGTGTTTATATTTATCTGATTGCTACAATATCTAATCGTGACTTTCATTTGCAATCTCATTAAAGAGCAGATCATTAGCCTGTTAATCACACTACACATGAATTTCATACCATAATTTATTACAATTTACATAAACTGCATTTGCATTACAAACTTGAAACATACGGTTATAATGGAAATTCTTGTACGATTATTAATTAATCTCGATATTAAATATGCTTTCTCTATAAGATTCGAATAGTATTATAGAGTATAAATACAGTATAAATAGTAATAAATAAAGATAAATATCTGTCCTATTTTAAAACAGTATTGGGTGCTTATTTTTATATAAGAGAAAACACATTATTGGAAGCAGTGTTAGTTACATTAGTTACTTTAAGAGTTACTTAACTCAACTTCCTACATATCTAAGAAATTCTTAGAGGAGTACAGTTTATTTAACACTAGATTTACGGACCGAACCAATTTGACTCATTAAACACTTGATCATTATACATACATATATATATATATATATATATATATATATATATATATATATATATATATATATATATATATATATATATACAAGTTCAAATGATATAGCATAAGATAATTAAATAATAAAATAAATTAAAATACAATGTTGAAAGTTCAAATGCGCTATGCTGCAATTAAAAACATTCAAAGGAATAAATGACTGTAAATAGATAAATAGAAAAATAAGAAGAACCTCATTAATGGACCAAAAATAACCAGTAATATGATGTTTCGAAATGACTGGGGGGAGTTGAGACCCCCCACTCTGGTTAAAACTAGTTTTTACAATGCATTAACTCTCCCAGACGTCGGAAACATCACACAAAATCCTTAAAAGTAAACCAATAAAAATGAACTAACCAAATAGAAAAACATCCAATAAAACAATACGAAAAAAGCAAAAATAAGCAATTGAATCGCTGTAACACATCTTTAAATACTACTCAGCAGTACAGCAAAGAACCTTTTGTAGCATGCGGTTGTAGTTAATTTGAAATAATTTTTTAAAATATTGATTAAAAAACGAGGTGGAAATCCACTATTGAGTGCCTGTTTTACGTATAGTATAATATGTTTATCCATAATATCGATATCTTTATTAAGTCTTATATACATACATGTCTTTATATACATACATATATACATATATATATACATATATATACATATATATATACATATATATACATATATATATATATATATATATATATATATATATATATATATAATATTAAATATAAAATATAGATATAAATATAGATAATAGATATAGATATATATAGATATAAATTTAATATCTCTTTTCAAAAAAGTACGCTGGTTTTTAGTTAAGTAATAAAATATATGTAAACTTTCATTTCTCTTCCCCGCAGACCCCTTCATTTCGCATGATCAAATGTGGTATACATATTTTCACGGTTGTGAGCCAATTTGACTCATACAATGGTTTAACAGTGCGACTCATAGAATGGTTTAATCCCATAACATGAAATTTATTTGTCGACTCAATTAATATTTCACGAAAAGATTTTATTTTCCAATTGGCTGAAGAGCTAAGAAGTAAATATAATGAAGAAGTCAAGAACACTTCCATTCCAGTGACAGAAATTCGTGCTACTGATGCATGGAAGAATTGTCAAGTTCAACAATTATGCAAAAGAAACAGATGTAGAAACCATTGTGCTAAATGTAATAGAAATGTTTGAGGAAAATGTGTTTCAAAAAAAGATTTTATACGTAAAAAATGTTTTCCATGATTTTTTTATAATAAACATTTTATTTAAATTAATTTGGAACTATTGTATTTGCAAAAAACTTCAATTTTCTTGTATGAGTCAAATTGGTTCACTTCAGTAAAAATAGGTATATGATCAACATCCGTAAATCTAGTGTTAATACTCTCTCTGATACTCTGCTTCATTGAATTGAGTATTTCTGAATTCTGGTGTGACAAATTCAGATTTCCGTGGTGTAATTTACTTTTATATTGCTGGACAAAATATACTTTAAAACAGTTTAACGACTGAAAAGGAAATTGTCTTAAAATATATTCTAAAACGTTACAGGTAAGATTATATTTGATTAAGCTCATATCGCACCTTGCAATACCATTATAGACTACAATGTTTATTATTCTATTTATCTCACACATTAATTTCGCACACATTGCCATATTATGCATAAAAATATGCGTATGAAGAAATCTAGAATCAAGTAATTCTTAAATAATTAATTATTAATAACTTTAAAAAGGGTTTAAAATTTACATAAATAATTTAACACGTACGTAATTATTTTTTATTATTTAATCGAAATCCTGAAGAGATTGGTTAAAAATTAAATACATTCATTTCAAAAGTGCAGAACGATATCAAAGTGTGATGTAACTATTTTACTTTTTTAGAGAAAAATACTTTTAAGAATTAAAAAAGTATATTTGATTAGTATAAGAAAGTTATCAAAAGGAAATTAAATTTGCCATAGATTAATAAAAGATTCAATAAAGAGTTATTGATGATTTTTTATTACTACATACTTATACAAGGATATATATTTTACATTGAATTCGAAATAAGATTTAACAAAATACATAAACTAATAAGAATAATTCTTTCATTATCAACAACAATTTAATTTGATAATCTTTTTATATGGTATTTATAAAATTAATAAGGATAACTACATTAATAAGGATAATTGTTTCATTATTATTAACAATTTAATTTGATGTTCTTTTTATATGGTTTTTATGAAATTAACAAGGATAATTAAACTAAAAAGTATAATTCTTTCATTATTAACAACAATTTAATTTGATAATCTTTTTATATTGTCACGAAGATTTGAAAGAACACACCGCTTAACTTAACAGATGAATTTATTGAAGCTAAGTAGCAACTCGCAACTTTACAAGATCAGGAAGTTGCCTACAACTAGTGGGTATCAGCTTTTATACCCGAACAGAATATTCGAGAAATAACTAATTTACATATTAAAGAAAGATCTAGAATATTCAAGAACATAAGGAAACAATAAATAACATTTTTAAATTAAAAATCCGTACTTTGGATAAACTGCCATGTCAAGCATCGAACCCACAATCTCCGGGTCTGGATCGCGTGCTTTGACCATTCGGCCACTGAGCTAGTTGGCTAGGTTACTTTAGGCGGCAATATGGTATTTGTAAAATTAATAAGTATAATTAAACTAATCAGTATAATTCTTTCATTATTATTAACAATTGAATTTGATGGGATTTTATATGGTATTTATAAATTAATAAGGATAATTAAACTAAACAGTATAATTCTTTCATTATTATCAACAATTTGATTTTCATGTGCTTTTTATATGGTATTTATAAATAATAAGGATAATTAAACTAATAAGTTTAATTCTTTCATTATTAACAACAATTTAATTTGATGTTCTTTTTATATGGTATTTGTAAATTAATAAGGATAATTAAACTAATAAGTTTTATTCTTTCATTATTAACAACAATTTAATTTGATGTTCTGTTTTATATGATTGTATTTATAAATTTTATTTTTATTTTTCTTATTTTCTTCGTATTTGAAATAAAAAGAAATCAATAAATTTTGTTCACAATAAATTCATGCGTGGTATGTTTCTTCAACTAATATGCATTTTCGCTCTCTCTTTAATATTCCCTTAGTATCCCCGTTATTGATAATCTATTTTCCTTTTTAATTTCACTTGAAACCAGAACTTTAGCTTGTTAACCACAGAAACATGAAAACGCATTTGCATTACAATGTTAAAGTGTATAGAATTAATGGTAATTCTTGTAATCATATGAATTATTCATGACTTTAAATATGCCTCCTCGTTAGCCTTGAATGTAGAATTCAAATGGATATATATATATATTCATTAGTCAATAAATGTTTAAAATAATTTTGGACTTTTTATTTTTTGATTCAAGCGGGACTTATTAATAAGAGTAATATGGGTTAATATAAACACTACTGACTCCCTATATAAAAGGGCTTTGCCGAGTACTATTATTTCTTTACTGCTTACTCTACAAATCCGATGACTAAATTGAGGTGTTTTCAATTTAGGAGGGTGAAATTGAGGTTCGAATAGAATGATTCATTTGTTCAAATGTATACATACATTTTAGAATAGTTTATTGCTGAAAATGAAATCTGTTTTAAAGTACAATTTAAAATATTAGAGATATGAGTAAATGCCATTAAGGGCATTCGTATTATGCAATAAATAACATTATCGATTACAAAGTGTAACTTGAATCCTGATACCTGTATTTGTCTACAGATGTATATCGTATTTGTAAATTAATAAGGATAATTAAACTAATAAGTATAATTCTTTCATTATTATCAACAATTTAATTTGATGTTATTTATATATGGTATTTATAAATTAATAAGGATAATTAAACTAATAAATATAGTTCTTTCATTATTATCAACACTTTAATTTGATGTGCTTTTTATATGGTATTTATAAATTAATAAGGATAATTAAACTACTGAATTTTTTCTAAAATAATTAATGATTTATAATTTTGGAAATAATTAATAATTTACTTTGGTAATTTAACAATTTTTACGTTGTTGAATTCTTATTGCATAATAAAAGTATTGTGGAGAGGGATTAAAGCTGTAAATAATTTTGTTTGAGAGTCGGCTGCAACAGTAAAATGTGATATAAATATTTTACTTTATAAGCGATAAATAATTTTAAAAATTAAAAGGTACAATTGTTTAGTATAAATAAGTACTCAAAATAAAACGGTTTTATTATCTATTAATAAAAGATTTAATAAAGATACACAATGGCTATATAATGTGATCTTAATCCTATTGTATTTTCTTTCTTTACCATGCTCCCGATGTCGTGTTTCAAGACACTTTAACCAAATGAATTTCCGTAACACCACTAGGTGGCGCTGTTATGGAATTTTTTGGTGGCCGCTGGAGGGTTTGCGACATACAAAATCTATAAAAGTAGCTACACATCATGCCAACTCATTTTCATAGTTTTTGCATACTCATTAATAGTTCTCGAGTACTAGTGAGCTTAGCCCAGGGAGTACTGTTGAGTATACTTCCTGTGAGATCCAGTAAGGAGGGCGGATTAGGGACTCACCTACTACTCAGTTGCTTCAGCTTACTATGTTGCACGGGCTCTCTAACCAGATCCTAGATATTTCCACCATACTTTCTCGCATTTAAACACATTATTATGTAACGGAGCGGCTTACCCTATTTAGTCATGAGATTGTGAAATATTTTCTACTGATTTTTTTCTAAAATAATTACTGAAATTAGAGTAATTACTGAAATAATTACTCTACTGAAATTTTTCTAAAATTTTTTTAAGAGTGAACTGTAGCAGCAAAATATGATATAAATATTTTACTATAAGCGATAAAGAATTTTAAAAATTAAAAGGTATAAATTGTTTAGTATAAATAAGTACTCAAAATAAAAATGTTTTACTATCTATTAATAAAAGATTTAATAAAGAATTATTAGAGATTTTTTATCCGTACATACTTAAATATATTTTTGAATTCGAACGGCTTACCCTATTCGGCCATGATCGTGTGAAATATTTTCTACTGAAACTTTTCTAAAATAATTAATGATTTTTTATCTTTGAAATAATTAATAATTTACTTTGGTAATTTAACAACTTTTACGTAGTTGAATTCTTATTGCCTAATAAAAGTATTGTGGATATGGATTATAGCTGTATATAATTTTTTAAGAATCGACTGCAACAGTAAAGTGTGATATAAATATTTTACTTTATAAGCAATAAATAATTTTAAAAATTAAAAGATACAAATTGTTTAGTATAAATAAGTACTCAAAATAAAAAGGTTTTATCATCTATTAACAAAAGATTTAATAAAGAATTATTAGAGATATTTTATCCGTACGTATTTAACACTAGATTTACGGATGTTAATTATATACCTATTTTCCCTGAAGTGAGCCAATTCGACTCATACAAGAAAATTGAAGTTTTCTACAAAGAAAATAGTTCTAAATTAATTTAAATAAAATTTTTATTATAAAAAAATTCACGAAAAACGTTTTTTACATATAAAATCTCTTTTTGAAACACATTTTCCGCAAACATTTTTATTACATTTAGCAAAATGGTTTCTACATATGTTTCTTTTGCAAGATTGTTGAAATTCACAATTCTTCCGTGCTGTAGCATGAATTTCTGTCATTGGAATGGAAGTGTTATCGACTTTTTATTTATATTTACTTTATACTATACTTTATATACTTTATACTTTACATTTACTTTATACTGTATTTATTAGTCTATTTATTTATTTTCATATACATTCTATGAGTCAAATTGGCCACAACCGTGAAAATAAGTATACCACATTTGATAATGCGAAATGAAGAGGTCTGCTGGGAATAAGAATGCAAGTTTACATATATTTTATTACTTAACTAAATACCAATGCAAGTTTATGAAAAGTGATATTAATGTTATATATATATATATATATATATATATATATATATATATATATATACATATATATATACATATATATATATATATACATATATATACATACATATATAATATATATATATACATACATATATATGTATATATGTATATATATATATATATATATATATATATATATATATATATATATATATATATATATATATATATACATATATATATATACATATGTATATATATATATATATATATATATATATATATACATATATATATATATATATACATATGTATATATATATATATATATATATATATATATATATATATATATATATATATATATATATATATATATATATATATATATATATATATATATATATTTATATATATATATATATATATATATATATATATATATATATATATATATATATATATATATATATATATATAAATATATATATATATATATATATATATGTATATATATATGTATATATATATATATATATATATATATATATATATATTATATATATATATATATATATATATATATATATATATATATACATATATATATATATATATATATATATATATATATATATATATATATATATATATATATATATATATATATATATATACATACATATATATATATATATATATATATATATATATATATATATATATATACATATATATATATATATATATATATATATATATATATATATATATATATATATATATATATATATATATATATATATATATATATATATATATATATATATATATATATATATATATATATATATATATATATATATATATATATATATTATATGAATCAAATTGTCTCGGTCCGTATATATATATATAGTTAAATATATTTTTGAATTCGAAATAGTATTTAATAAAATGTATAAATTTATAAGCATAATTCTTTTATTATTTACAACGGTCTAACTAAATAATACATACTATTTATAAAAACTATCATTTGTTTTGTAGTTAAAATAAAGAAAATTTTCAGTTTCATTTTGTGTACATAATTCATATGTTCTGATTTGCTTCATGCATTATGCATTTTTCTCTCTCTTTTATCTTACATTAGTATCTTCGATATTCTTAACCCATTTTCATTTGTAATTATCCATGAACTTTTACCACATAAAACGCTAAAAATGCATTTACATTGCAATGTCAAATTGTATAGTAGTAATGTTAATTTTTGTCAACATATGAATCATTTATGAAATTAAATACCAGATTCGAAATTAACTATTAGAACTTTATCCTCGTTAGTTTTGATTGTAGAATTCAAATAAAGATACCTATATTTCAGTAATAAGATTTAAAAAAAATATTTTGTGATTTTATATTTATTTAAGCTGACTATAATAAAAGCAGTGATATGAGTCAATATAAACTCAGTTATCTTCATATGTAAAAAGGCTTTGCAAAATGCATTTATTTCTTTACCGCCTTTTTCTATTAATACGTCAATTTAACTGAGGTGTTTTGAATCACGACAGGAAAAAGAGAGGATTGGATAAAGTAATTCATTTGCTTAAATGGGCAGGAAAATTTCAGAGTAGTCTACTGTTTAAAAGGAAATCAGTTTTAAAGTAGATTCCAAAATGTTAGAGTTAGGAGAAACATTCATTGAGTTCATCCGTATCATGCAATCCCATTATTCATTACAAATTTTAACTGGATTCTATATAACGGCATTTATTTACAGGTGTAATTACTTTAAAATGGGCATATAATGCATAAACAATATGAAGTATTTTCTATTCAGAGAGTTCTGAAAAGATTAATTATTTCTAATTTTAATATTAATTATAAATTTATAATTTAGAAAACAATTAATGATTCATTACTTTTAAAATAATTAATAATTAGTAATTTTTAAAAGAATTGATAATTAATAATTTTTTAAAATTGTTAGTAATTCATAATTTTGAATATAATTAATAATTTACTTTGATAATTTAAGAACTGTTAAGTAGTCCCATTCTATTTGCCGAATTAAAGACTTGCTTAAAAATTGAAAAGAAAAATCCTTTTTAAAAGTACACTCTAAAGTGTGACATAATTATTTTACTTTATTAGACAGCAATGTTTTTTTTAAAATTATAGAGTACAAATATATTAGTATAATGATGTACTAAAAAATAAAACGTCTTTATGATCTAATTAAAAGACAATCAAACAAGAGTTGTTTGAAATTTCTTATTATAATATAATTATATCAGAACATTAAATTCAAAATAAGTTTTAATATAATACATACATTAATAAACAAAATTTTCCATTATGCACTACAATTTAATTTATTTCTTTATATGCACTACAATTTATTTTATTTCTTTATATGGATTTTAGCTTTCATTTTTTTGTATTTAAAATACAAAGAAAATATTCAATTAAATTTTATGTATTGCAATATATATGTTTTGTTGGTCTTCATTTAATATGCTTTTCCTCTGCCTCCTCCTCACTCTTTTTAATTTTCCCTTAGTATACCCGATATTGATTCCCTATTTTCATTTGTAAGTTCATTTGAAAGTAGAACTATAGCCTGTTATCCACATAAAACATGGAAATCACATTTGCATTACAATGTCCAAGTGCATGGCCTTAATAGAAATTCATGAGAACATATAAATTATTCATGAAATTAAATATGTGACCTCGATAAACTTCTAATGTAGAATCCAAATGAAAAGAAATATCTATTAGTCAATAAAGTTTAAAATAATTTTGGGGAGTTTATTTTTCTTCTAGAGGTACATATTATTTGGAGAGATGTGAGATAATAAGAACTGAGATGAACTTCCTTCATATCTAAAATGTAATTTGCCAAGAACGGTTTTATATCTTTATTTCTTTATCTGGGACATTATTAAATTTTGTTATTCTGAATTCTGATAGGAAAAAAATGAAGTTTCTTTCTAGAGATTCCTATTTATTTGAAATCTGTGTTAATATTCTAGAACACTTTAAGAGGTGAAAATAAAATTTATATTAAAATACAATACAAAATGTCATAGATATAAGAATATTTCACTAAGGAAAAACTATTATGTAATATAATAAAAGTTTAACTGAATCTGTGTTTGGGTATCCTTCTACTGTTCTGTAATATTATGCATAATGGTCCTATTATGCATAAAACATATGATTTTGAAGCATTTTCATTTCAGAGTCTTCTGGAATAATCAATAATTTATAGCTTTAACAATAACTAATAATTCACTTTGATATTTTAACTACGCTTAGTTGTTGCATTGATATAAATTTATCAATGTTTTGAGTACATTGATTAAAAATGAAATAAATAAACTGTAAATTCATATTTTCATATTTAAAATGTTCTTTAATAATTATTATTTATTAAAATGACAATAATCTAAAAAATAAAATCTATTAATTCAATATTATAATAAAAATTGAAAAAGATAAAAACTTATAAAGAAATCAGTTAACTGTGGAATGTGTTATTGCGTCGAGCGGTCTCGCTGTCTCTATTTCGGTCGTCCTCCACACCTTAGTCATTTTGGATATGACTTCGCATGAGTCCTGTGCAATGAAGCAGGCATGGTGACGAAATAACCAAAGCCATAGATGATTAAAACTTAACAACGGTTGATTTATTTAAACAAAAAGAAAAAAAATTTAAAAAAAAATTAAAAAAAAGTATTAAAAAACGTTTAAAGAACAATTAACTCAATGCTGATGCAACCTATCTTCCAGAGAGGAGATCAGTCTAGCTTAACCTGCTCCTCTCAAAGTTCAGCCGGGAGTCCTTTCCGCTTCTTCTTTCATAAAACAGGAACCTTTAGGGAAAATCAGCCCCCCTCTTTGACCCTTGTTCTTGGGGTAGCTGAAGCGCCCTTGGTGCCTGGTCGACTCGATCAAAGCAAAATTCCTTTTCTCTGTCGGTTCGTTGACATACAACACGCTTGACACCTCCGTACGTCAGTAAAACGATTACAGGGAAAATACTGTCATTTTCAATTGTTAAAATGAACAAAAGTTCGCTTGACCACCGACAGAGGTGGACCCGACTGTTACAGAATGCTTTGCCAAAATCTGAAAAACCTACCGTTTCACTTTCTTAATTCAATCTCCCTAACTGTAATAAGGTGAAGGGTGATATATTGAATAATTTAATTTAAGGTCATAACCTTTGAACTAGAAGATTGCTTGAAAAATTCTATAAATATATATCTTAGATCAACCTGGAACGTCTATGCTATACTCAGTGATTGAGCATTTCTGTTGCATTTTGTAAGTAGAAAAACATGGCTTTAGAGAATTTAATATAGCAAAAAGTTTTAGTTGTAATGAAAACATACAACATTTAACAAGTTTATAGGGTACCATTCCTTTGAGTGAAAAAATTTTCAATAATGAATAGGTAGAACTAAATGATCAGGGATATAATATTAATCTTTTCTCTTAAACTGAAATCGATGCGACTGAAAAATTAAAGACGTTGATACAAGTGAGAATGACACACCTATTATTAGAAAAGGATAACATCACAAAGTCAAATAAAAAAATAGTCCAATTCTAATATCAGTATACCTCTGTTACTAAATTCTGTGGAGATACATATGTTTCAGAAAGTGATTTTCCATTTCGAATCTTAAAATATAAAAATATTATCTGAAAGGATACAGAGTTTACAAAAGTTGCTTTAAAGTTTCATTGACTCAATTAAAATAATTTTTCTTTAACGAAAGAGGCCAAATATAGGCAGACGTTTTTTAAAAATGGGTGGAATGCCCAAATGAAAAGAACAGAAAAGCTCAATTTGCTTCTGAAAAAAGTGGGATAAAATATACATATGGTTCTGAAATCAAGTATTGGAGAAAATGAGAATTAAATGTAAATACCATTTTAAAATATTTTCGTGAATATTTTCTATGTGCTCCCATTTTTTATCTTTAGCGTATTGATTTCATGATAAAAAATATAAAGAAACCACTTTGTAATATACTCTGGGCGTATGATCCCACTTTATTTTCTGATGCATATAATGCTGGGATCAAGAGAGATTTATTTAAGGATTGATCTAGATTTTTATGAGAACATATTTTAAAGATAAAGAATAAACCCATAAATAAAATTATTCGATAGGTTACTGCATTTTAATGTGTGCTTTTTTTAAAATCAAATTTAGATTAAATTTGTCCTTTAAATTGTAAAGGAAACTCTCAGTTATATTATCATTTATAAGCGTGATTCATGGATCCACTTTCGCTTTATGTAATATGTTTTTCCCTCTTTTATTATCCTTTACTATCCCTGATATTCATTATCCACTTTCATTTGTAATTTCATTTCAAAGCAGAACTCTAGCCTGCTAGCTACATAAAACATGAAAATTGCATTTGCATTACAATGATAAGTGTATAGCACTAATGGAAATTCTTGTGAACATATGAATTATTCATTAAATTAAATATGCCCTCTCGATAAACTTCGAAAGTAGAATCTAAATGAAGATAAATATCTATCAGACATTTAGAGTTTAAAACTATTTTAGCGGGTTATTTTTTCTCTAAGAACCGCATATTGTTAGAATCAATATGATAGCATAAACTCAGCTTCCCTTATGCATAAAAGGACTTTGCAAGACGCGATTTTATGCTTTATTGTATTACGCTGGGATTGGTCTTCGTTAAGTTGCATTGTTCCAAATTCGATTATGACATATTTAAGTTTCTGCAAAATGATTTTTTTTGTTTAAATATAAATAAGTACTTTAAAGTTGTTGAATAATAAAACAAAATATGTTTTTAATAAATGCTAAAAAATACTATTTTGGTTAACATCAGCACACAATGTAATCGCATTGTGGATAGCAATATTTTGTTAATTTTATGTTTAACATATTATCTATTACATAAAGAATGGAGAGTTACTTTAAAAAAATGTAACTACCATTTTAGAATAAATTTCCTTTAAAAATTATTATGCTTTTATAAAGAGCGTTAACTTTTGAAATTAGTGTACATTATTTTTCATAAAAATCAATAGACTGCGATGGGTTGGACACTTATTCCTACTCGATGACACAAACCCAGTAAAACAGCTCACTTTTACTAATCTCATGGGGCAGAGGAAACTAGGAAGACCACCAATTAGGTGACTTGACTCAGTAGAGAGGGACTTAACTACTGTCAAAAAGGGAAACTGGAGGAGTCTTGCAGTAGATAGGAACGGATAGAAAAAACTGCTTGGGACTGCCTTGGCTTGTAACAGGCTGTAATGCTTTAGAAGAAGAAATAGATTATTTTTAATCTATTTGTTTCAAAATGAAATATGTCATTGAAGAAAAAGTAGCAAAAAATAGAAAATAGTGTATTAATTTTTAGATACATTATTTATGAATTGAACATTACAGTATAATCATCAAAGAAACACGAAAGTTTTTTAGGGGGGTTATCATGTAGGAAGGCATTAGGCTTGATGGTCGTAGAACCTTCACAGCCGAAGTTGGTTACTGTTTTAAAAAAGAGTGAAAAAGTACTTGAGCTTTATGTTCACTTGTTTCGAAATCTTGCCGATACTTGATTCATATTCAAAGTTGATAACTCTCCTTGTCACCGTACGGTCCTGGTGGACGTCTTTCCTGAAAGTGAAGATATCCACAGCATTTAGTGGTCTACATAATCTCCTATTATTAATCCTACCGCATGTGTCGGATATGCTTGAAAAACAACTTGCAGCTCTTCCGTACTTATCTACGTCTTATTCTTTATAATTCAAACTTTAAAATTTTATTCATACCATTTATCTACCTTATATATTATACACTCTTTACTATCCTACGAACTATACTTCTTAATTTCTTAATCGTTTTTAACCTCACTATTAAAGTTTTCTAGTATTATTTATAAGAATATAACTCCATCATTTTAAATATACAATTATTAATAGCTAAATTTCTAACTAAACCGTTTTCCTGCTTGTATCTTAATATTCGTATTTCATTTTAAGACGGTACTTTTATTATTACTTATTACCTTAATGAAGCCCTTCACTGATGTCATCATTCATCACTTGTGATTTTTGATCCAGGTGCTCCTTATTAACTTACCAACACAGAAAGTTTCCTTATACACATGACACCGTTCTAGAACTAAATTTTGCTCTCCATAACGCTTGAATCTCTTTAAGACCTCAATTCGTCCACAATCTCAAAGAAAATATGGACAAATGTGCGGAATTTAGAGCTACTATAAGATACCTTACACCTTAATAAATTTCTAAATTGCCTTTTATTTTAGTTTATTTACATTATAAACAATTTGATTGTGCATTTTTCTTTTGTTTAAATGGTAATAAATGAATAATATCCCTCTTTTGTATTATATTTTTGTTACAATCATATTGTACACCATTCTTCATATCATTTTAAAAGCATTCTGACTTAAATTTTCTTAAATATTTAAATAAATATCAAATATGCTGAGAGTTTGAATACCAATGTAGTTGCATTACGCACATTTTTTAAGTATTCATGGAGCAGTTACAGATTTTTATCCAGTGCCTCAGAACTAGAACCAAGCATGGCATCTTTAATTTCTTTCTTGATTCTTAGATTTATAGGGGGAAAAAGACATTTAGAAAGTCTAGTTTAAAACCAGATTACCATACATCCATATTTAAAAACTAAATTTTGTATTACCTAGAATCTGTTAAATAATGGAAATACATTTGGAGAAATAAAGAGGAAAAGAATGTAGGGGTAAAATTGAATACTAGTTGTACTAGTGTACGGAATACTAGTGTTGTATTCCCATTACATCAAAATTTATTATATTTTGTCATGTATATAAACCAAAGATAGAGCTATCTTATTTTCACTAATTATTTCTCTATAAGTTTTCAAATTTGTAAATCACAATCCTTTGCTTCTTAAAGCTTCATATTTCCTCTTAACTGTTTATTTACAATATTTGATTTGGTGCTTCGCTTAATAATCACACAGTGGGTAACTTTAAATGGAAAAATTACCTTTTTAAGGATATATTTCATATGAAATGATCTTATTTATACTAAAAATATGAACTCCGCTTATAATCATAAAACTCAATATCACAATACGTTTATAGCACAAAATTTGACTTTTAGAAAGCTATGCATGTAGATTATTTAGACCTATAGATTATTTAC
>CM063505.1:143067434-143099934 GCA_032207245.1 Pardosa pseudoannulata
CCTTTAGTTTTAAATAAAATCTGAAAGTTATGGAAATATTGTCGTGATTTAAGATAACAATGATGAGATTTTTATGGATTAAGTTTATGGATTTTTTTTTTGGTGGATGTTTGGTGAAATCATAACTTAATAAGTTTTTAAACGCCAATAAAAGAAATTTGATTAAGCACTATCTTATTGGTATCGGTTTCAAACATTTGTAAAGGAATAATTTTGTCACTTATTATTTTTATGGTATAGGAAAATAAATAAAAGAAGTTTGTAGATTATTGTAAAGTATTAGAAAAACTAATTCTGAATAGGTACAGAGATATATTTTAACAGTGAAATTGTATTATTATTTACAGTTTCAAAACAGTTTGGTTTGTCCGTATACAGAACGTCTTTTTTCACTTGATGAACTCTGCGCGCCTTGAGAGGGAGGACATATTTCTCAGTCCTCTTCTGGTTTATGATTATTTGAAGATTTTTGGGTTCGTGGTCGTGGTATAGTCTGAGGCTAGATCAGGTGGAATAAGTCAACAATTTCTAACGTTTTTTAAATGTTCTACCATTATTAAAAATCTAGAACTCATTTACACTGATATATCCGATACACTTTAAGCTTCCTCAGGGAGCAGCCTACACTATTGGTTGTAAGACTTGCAAGTCCCGCTCTAGGGAAGAGTCTACCCCGGACTCAAAGGCGAATAAGAATTAAAAATAAATAAGTAAATATATAAATAATAATGAAAAAAGAAGAAATGTACAAAATAAAAATAAAATAAAACAAATAGGATTAATAGAAAATAAGCTGATTTACTTTAAACGTTAATAGCAGGGGAAACTCTGGTTTGGTGTGGAATCTTCTGAGATACGTTCTATTAATATGTCGAGTATAAAAATGAGAGTAGAACCCTATAGTAATGAAGGAGTAAGGATAATACAGACCAATTATAATAACAATTATGGAAAATAACAATTAACAATTAATAATAAATAAATAAATAAATAAATAAATAGATAACAACGAAAGGAGAAGAAGAAGAAGAAATATACAAAATAAAAATAAAATAAATAGAATTAATAGAAAATAAGCTGATTTACTTTAGAAGTTAATAGCAAGGGAAACGCTGATTCAGTATGGAATCTTCTGAGATACGTTCTATTTATGTGTCGAGTATAGCAATGAGAGTACAACCCTAAAGTAATGAAGAAGTAAGGCGAATACAGACCAATTATAATAATAATATATGGAAAATAACAATTAACAATTAATAATAAATAAATAAATAAATAATAAAAAAAGAAGAAGAAAAAGAAATATACAAAATAAAAATAAAATAAAATAAATAGAATTAATAGAAAATAAGCTGATTTACTTTAGAAGTTAATATCATTGGAAAAGCTGATTCAGTATGGAATCTTCTTAGATATGTTCTATTTATGTGTCGAGTATAACAATGAGAGTACAAAGCTATAGTAATAAAGGAGTAAGGATAATACAGACCAATTATAATAATAATAATAGAAAATAACAATTAATTAAATAATAATAAATAATAACTAAATAATGAAAAAAGAAGAATAGAAATATACAAAATAAAAATAAAATAAAATAAATAGATTTAATAGAAAATAAGTTGAGTTACTTAGAAGTTTAATAGCAGGGGAACGCTGATTCAGTATGGAATCTTCTGAGATACGGTTTATTTATGTGTTGAGTATAAAAATGAGAGTACAATATAGTAGTAAAGGAGTAAGGAGAATACAGACAATTATAATAATAATAATGGAAAATAACAATTAATTAACTAAATTAATAAATAATAAATAATGAAATATGAAGAAGAAAAGAAGAAATATTTACAAAATAAAAATAAAATAAAATAATAAGAATTAATAGAAAATAAGCTGAGTTACTTTAGAAGTTAATAGCAGGGGAAGCGCTGATTCAGTATGGAATCGTCTGAGATACAATCTATTTATGTGTCGAGTATAGGAATGAGAGTACAACCCTAAAGTAATGAAGAAGTAAGGCGAATACAGACCAATTATAATAATAATAATGGAAAATAACAATTAACAATTAATGATAGCTAAAGTAAGTAGCAGATAGCGTGTCATATGTATTTCCAAATAATACTAATAACTGTTAAGAATTTTAGTAACTGCGGGGTTGGTTAACTTAGAGTTATCAACAATATTAAATCAATACCGTAAAGGTGGATTAATACATAACATACTAAAACAAATATACATAAACAATACCCATGAATATACACTTGAGAATTAACGTAGAACTTATGAGTCTTGGCAATATGCAAAACTGTTATAAATATAATTAATAGCACTAAAAAGTTGTTTATAAAAAATATAGTTTACAAATATTATACCTAATAGGTGGCTTGATGCATAACATGTGAAATCCAATACACATAAACAAAACTCTTTGCAAGTGACAATTAGTTTAAAATTCTAATGAATCATGGCTGTAAACAAAACTGTTAATATCCAATACACTTGGCTTGTTTCTTATCTGTACGCTGCGGCATACTGTTTTGGTTTGCGATAGCTAATGAGTTGGTTCCAAACTCATGTCAACACAAACAATCCAGACCCTTACTGAAGTTCATAGACCTACCCATTCTACCATCATTTTGCACACATTTTAATCCGATTTTAGTAGCTGAATTCATATTCCATTATTATTGCTTAATGCACCATGCACTAGATTTCACAATTTATACAACACACAATATTAGTCCTTAATCGGTGATTGTAAATTATTTGTTGCATGTTATCAGTTTAAAGTTAGTAACCACATCTTTGAAAGATGTGGTTACTAACTGTACCATGCCGGGTCTCTGAGGCCCGTGCGTTATAAAAATAGTTCACACAAAATTACCCGATGGAAGTAAACTTCTTAAATTTTCATTAGCAATCTTATAAGTCTTTAAGACCCCAATAACTTGCATTTCCTCAATTTTCTTTTAATTGCTTTCTCAGAAAGATATAATTTTATTATATTTGGCTTCTAGAGACCTAACGCAGGCGCACACACTTTTGAAATTTTAGTTACTGTTTGTGATCAGAAGAAAGATGCTGTTAAAATGCATCGTTATTTGATTAAAATATAGATGAAATATAAGGATATGATTTAAGTTTTAATTTGTGTCTTATGTTTGGACTTTCGGAATGCTAACAATAAATGATTTGCTGTGCAAATACTTTAAAAATCAATATTTCAAATATTATTTTAAACTGTTTTAAATATTATTTTCAACCGAGATATATTTTAAACTTTTAATAAAGTATCTTTGGTAATTCAAATATTCTGTTCATAATCAAAAGCAATTTTTTTTTCTTATTTGACTAAGAAAAGTTGCACCTGGCCTCCGAGACTGCCTTCTTGTGGGCTAATAAGTATTAGTTTTGCATAAAATTTTATACCTTTGACCTTGTTTTCGTTGGATCAGAATTGTTGAAGTTCAGCGGCAACCCCGTGGAGCGGCAATTTGTCGCCAAATCTGTCGGCTCCTTAATCTCTTCTCTCTATTTTTATTTCAGATGTAGTTTTGTTCTGTCAAATGCTAGTGGACGTTTTTATGTGATGTAACTTTGTAACTTTTTCGTTTGATAATTAGATGTTTTATTTTATATATTATAATTTAAATAGTTTCATAGTACCAATCACGGGTTTATTAGCTGACAACAAGTTCCCGAAGATTCTCAGAAGAACACAAACCCAAAGCTACAATAAAAGGTAAGTGAAAATTTTTCACTACGTTATTTTTCTGCCTACCGAGGTATATAAATCTAGTTTTTACTTATATTTCCGGTAATACTTAAGAATATAGTACCCCTTGCCAAAAACATTTGAAGAAATTTTCGGCGATGCTTACTAAACAAATAGGAAAGAAATAAACAATTAATGATTCATTATATTCAATTTTTTAAGCATTAGGTGAATTTAATACATAAAAAATGAGAGTTGGATACTAATATAATACAAATCAAAATATAGATACAGATTTTGTGAACACGGCGAGATAAGTAGAAAATGTTAGGCTACCATGCGTAGAGCTTTATCTCCAAGTTGGCTTGGTACCCTGTTTTTGTGTCCAACTATATTTCTTATGTTTAACTTTTAACTTTATTTTTCATTTTCATAAAAGTATCGAATATACTTGATAGTGAATAGCCAAACATTTATCTATCTAAAATAAATTATCTACTCTTTATGATATATTACAGATGTGTTTCTTAAACAACTTTTTCAAACAATCTGTATTATATCAATGTTATATAATATTGTTTTGTTCTGCAAAAATATACTTTTGTTACCTATTTATTGATTATAGAATTATATTATACTAAATAAAAATAAATATTCATTTTGCTAATATTATAACATGGATAATGTACTGTATTTCTGACAGGTGTGTCTTGCTCACTTGAAATATCTATTGTAGAACAATTTAATCTTTTAAGTATTATTTTTTACCATACAGTGTTATTCAAGATATATGCTTGAGTATAGTGAAAGTTGCATAAAATGCCAATTTTTATCAATAAATATCATTAGAGTAAACTACAGAACAGAAGTGAATATACCCATGTATTGATTATGCGACGATAATGCCCAGGTAGAAAAAAACAATCTGTCTATCAGCAGTCGATGGTCTCATAAAGATCTAGCATCACCAGCAGAAACTTAAAATTTTTTAAACTACTTTATTTACAAGTGAACGGTTGCAGACAAGAATTATTCATATATTGTTTAAAAAGTTGTTTACATTTACATCTAATTTCTAATTTAAATTCAATTGTGAATAGAAATACGTATTCATTATCATTGAAATAACTATGACAGTTTTGAGAGAGTAGATAAAAAGCAAGAGCATGACTGCTTGAAGGTTAAAATAAAAAATCAAGAGCCATAAAAATATGAGAATTAATTTTTACTGTAAATGCATATTCACATTTTGAGTATAGCTCTAATAAGAGAATTCAAAACATTGTTACATTCACTTCCCTATTCCTTTTTTTTTAATTTTTGAAAATTTTGAAATAATAAAATAAAACTTAAAATTCAGGTGAATGTATTAGTCTGATTTTGTTATATTGTACTTTCATAGGTGGAACCGTTACAGGAATGTAGCATTTTGAGAGGGATTTTTAGGCAAAGGAATGTTTATGAAATGAGATGCCTTTATATGAAACTGCATTTTTAATAAGAATAAATCAAATTAAAAATGCATGACTTCAAATCTTATTATTGTTTATAAATAACTTTGATTTTATTAAAATTATCAAACAATAGCTTAATTTTAAATACAGATTAAAATGAAATTGTTAGCAATCTACTTAGATAATGTATGTTTAAAAAAGAGATTCTGATTTAAATTTATTCCTAAATTTTAAAATATCCGTTTATTTAATGAAACAGGTAAAAGACTATGAACATAGCGTCAATTTAATAAAATAAAAAAAATTGTCAGGAAATCACATAGTATAATTTTTACCTTTGGTTTTATGCGTATTTTATCAGTTACAAATCCCTTTTATAACAATTCCTATTTTAAAATTTATTCAGAAATGTTGTACAATTTTAAATATGAACACATTTTTATAGTTTTATACAATCCTTTATTGAAAAATTAATGTTTTACTTCAGATCATAATTTAAATCAAATTTGAATTTTAAATTATTACTTTTTAAGAAATGTATTTTTCATGAAATATATTTATGCCTTTCGGAAATTAAATTTAAAATACTATCAATAGACTCAACAATAGTTCAAAAGTTATTCTACAGGGAAATATTTAAAAGAATTTTCTAATATCTGTATGTAAAATCAAAAGTAAGATTTATAAATTAACACCAACTGTTGGTAAAGCACAGTGGTTGTTCAGACATTGAAAATGAGTGAAGAGAAATTTACTAATTCCTTAAAGAAAATGAAAATTTTTTCTCTTCTTTATTTTGAAATTTTTTATGAAAATCAGCTATATATATATATATATATATATATATATATATATATATACATATATATATATATATATACATATATATATATATAATATACATATATATATACATATATATATATATATATATATATACATATATATATATATATATATATATATATGTATATATATATATATATATATATATATATATATATATATATATATATATATATATATATATATATATATATATAAATATATATATATATATATATATATATATATATATATATAATCACAAAGAAATATACCATTTATGTATAAATAATATACATATCACAAACATTTATTTTTTTTAATAATTTGAATATTAATAAGGAACGTTTCACGTATATTATACTAAAAGATAATTAATAAATAAATTTATTGATATACCAAGTTTATAACTTTATGGATAAACCATGCCCTAGAACAAAAATATTTTACTTTCGGGAGCATGATTATATTAACCAAAGGGTACAACTTTGAAAAAAGCGAATGTATTTAAATAAAAAAAATAATTCTTTAGCGAACTATTGATTCCTCCCTAACTGCCGGGAGTATCAATAATTTTTACTGGGATCCTCATTAGTTAGAGCTCGAATTCACTGCTTATGTACGGAATATATTGGAAAAATTCTTTCATAGTTGATGTCGACGCAATTTCTTTCGTATGACCGCAAACTGAATTAAAGGGGTTTTATTTTTTTTCTTTACTTGGCGCCATCGATTACGAATTGAGGTCATCGAGTAAGATAATGTTTTATTTTGAACATGTATTTAGGGACATTGCCTTGCTCAACAGAAAGTAAGAATCTGATTATTCCTCCTTTTAATGATGCTTTGGTTAATATACTGATTTTATAATTTGAGGTTCATTAAGCATTTTTGCGGTGAGGGGTTAAATACGTAAATGAATGTTGTCTGATTTCTAAAGAATGAAAGGAAGAAAAAGTTTCTGATATGATGAGGAAATATATAAATGTTTAATTATATTAATACTTTAATATATCAGCCTTTTTTTACCCTATGTGTCAACTACGTGTTAAAGGTACTTTTTGTTATAAAATAACTTATATAGTATATCTTAACTAGTAATTTTGTTTCGAAAATTAAAAGATATTTTATAACAATGTAGATATTGCTTAAATTTACTACTTAATTAATATTTAATAAGAAATTATTCAAAAAATCTGGTATAATGTTTAAAAAAAGTTCATCTTTTGTAAATAAGTTTTTTTATCACTTAATTTTAAATGATCTTGGATAAAAAACTTATCTAAATGGTCTACAAATATTTAATTCAACTTTTATTTGTAAATGTTCTTTATTCTTGTGCTTTTACTGTGATTGAAATATATAGTTTAATAGGATTTTTTTAGTAGGGTACTTTTAATATGATTTAGTGCTTTGGTATGGTACATTTCAAATCACGTTGTTGAGCAAAGAAAAACAACGTAATGAGTTATTAATGAGTTAAAGTAGAAATATATATATATATATATCTTAAATATCTCAATATATTTGATAAATATGGTATCAGAAAATATTTTTAAATTTTAAACTTTTTATTGTAGGAAAATCCGGAGATCCATGAATGGGATACATATAGTAACTCCAGGAAATCAAAAAATAAAAAAATATATTACTAAGAAAACATTTTGATTTTTTCAATCAAAGATGGAACATATATTAATATTCGTCAGTTAAAAAAAGCTTTCAAGTGTTCAACAATGGGAAAACAGAAATTCGATAGAGAAGAAGTTAATGGGAACGTACCTATGTTGGAAATTCTTCCTTATAATTGCTTATCATTTACTTATCATTAAAGCGATCATCTTAGTTTAGAATTAAAAAATTCTAAATCATGTGTTCAGCTATAAAGATTGTTTAATTTTTATATGAAGCAACATAGTTTAAAAAAAAACTTAAAAGAAATACACATATGAAATAATTAGAATTCCACTTACATCGCAGTACAAGTGTTGAAATTTGTAAATTAAAAACTAATTTTTATATCAAGTAGAAGGTAATTATCTTCTTTATTCTGTTAACATGCATTATATTAATACAATCAATTATTTGAATTTGTAGGATGAAAAAGAAAACATTTCACTTTTAAAAAAAATTCTGATAACTTTTTAATTTTTTTAGCTTCTAAATGTTTGACACTTCTTAAATTTCTTAAAGAATAGGGCAGATATTTTACTTCAGTTTATTAGTAAAATATGGTTTTTTATATACACACTTCAAAAGTTATTTTGTATTTTATACCACGTGTAAATATTTTCTAAAAATACTATTCATAGTAACACTTAACAAAGGATTGTATAAAATCTATTCCTCAAAAGGGACAGTATTACTTTATAGGCATTTTTAAAAGAAAATCAGTACATCGTAATATGTAAGTTACACTGTAACCATGATCACTATTATTTTATATAGCTACTAGCTGCAAGTACCCGGTTTTGTCCGGGTTTAATATAAGGTTCCATTTGAAGTGTGTACAAAAAGATTTTCCTCTTTCCCCACTCTGGAGCAGTCCACATACAACTGCTCATAAGAAAATCATGGTGTCTGCAATACCAAAAGACTGGCCCTGTGACCTGTTGATTGTCATGGCAAAACAAGTTTCAAAGGGAACTGTATTCTCTTGAATTGTATGGTGTTTTCTGAGGGAATGATAGGAATTCTTGGAATGAAGACATCCACACCATTACCACACTCTGTGAGTACTGTGGCTTGAATGACATGTTGCATCAGCTTTTTCACAATTAAACGTTTGCCATTGCACATCCTACGTGCATCGATATTTCGAATCAGCATTATTAGAGCCCCAACTTTCAGAATCAAGTTGTGGGCTTGCAAATCATGATTTTTGATGGAATTCAAGAACTCCAAGAGATATTGTACTGCTTCAATATCATTAAGGATAAAGTCTATGGACTTGTAGGCATATTCTTGCTCTGGAAGCTGCTTCTGAATGGTGACATTGAGCTTCTCAACCACATTATTTCAGCTTGCCAGAATAGCTCTGTGAGAAAGCCAGTCCTGATCCTTGAAGTTCTGCTGAATGTGATATTTGTTGCAGTATTTGCTTGCAGTAAAGTAAATATAACAAAGAAGTATTGCGTTTACTTATCGCTTTTGTTTAGTAAAGTTTTCTCTAAAATGTACCCACAGCTCAGAACAGGCACATGGATCACTACTTTTGGCTAGAGGAGGCCAGATTGAGGTTGGTATGGAACGAAACCTATTTAAGAATCTTCCTCATGTAATTTTGTGTACGTCTACCAAATTTCACGTTATTTGGTTGTCTAGAACTTGAGTTATAAGGGAACAGACAAACAGACAACAAATGCGGCTTATATGTAGAAAGACTAACTTCTTCGTAAAATAATTTTAAGAGATACCAGTTGATAATTACAAAGGTAAATAGTGCTTGAGAATTATATTTTTTCCTATGCTAAATCATAGATTTGTACACACATGTATTGTGATAACTAACAGTCATTGGGTATGATACCAGGTTTATGTGTAGAAAAACGTAGCTTTTCGTCCACGAATTTTGCTAACAGATTGATTTTCACCTAATCCAATTCTATACGATACAATTTTATTCGGCAAAAAGATAAAAATAATGTGAGTACCCTGCAACGAGAGACACCATCTATTATTAATTTAAAAGTTGTATCCGGAGAAAGTTTACCAATCCATCACAAACAAGACACCTATACATTTTATAATTTTCAGAATAAATTCGTTTATAAGCTACTTGTAAGATAAATGTATTTGTTTTAATCTTTTACCCCAAAAATGAGTGTTTTAGCAGAACGTATTCCCTAATGAGAACAACGTTACACATTGCACGCATTAAAATAATATAAAAAAATTATCGAAATATTGATCCATCTGTAACAACAGCCACTATCGATAATTCAAACATGGATCTTCATTAGTGCTAGCCAGAATTTCCTACCTATGTGTGAAATATATTGAATAATTCTTTTATCATTAATTGATGTCGATGCAATCTCTTTCGTTTAACCGTAAACTGAATTAAAGTACTTTTATTTTTACCAGGGGTCATTGATTACGAATTGAGATCATCGACTAAAATAATGTCTTGTTTTGAACATGTATTTAAGAGTATAACAGTGTTCAAACTATGTAGGATTCTAATAAATTCTAATCTTAATGGTGATTTTGTTAATGTAGTGGTTTTATATTTTGAAGTTTGGTAAGAAGTTATACTGTGACTTTTTGAAAATAAAGATAAATTTCGAGAGTTTCCTGAAGAATATCAGAAAGAAATTCTTTGAGATTTTATGAAACAATATAAAATTTATAAGAATTTACTAAGTACCTTACTATACTGATGTATTTTCCCACGATGGCCAGCAAGTATACACACATACATGAACTAAATTTCTAAGAAGAATAGATGCAGCTGTTGACTTCGAGTTTTAATGGAGTAGGTAGTTTAATGGCTCTAGGTAGGCTGCAGGTCGGAGCTGGCTTAAAGGTCGTTTCTTTGCTGAACGTCGGTGCTGGCGTCACAATCGCCACTTTGTAAGATTCGGGATAAGGCAAATATTACTGGCCCTGGCTCTGGATGCACACGTTGCTTCTGTCTTCTGACTTCGACTCCTCTTCCAACTTTTTTCTACAACTTTACCCCTGGAAGGAGATAAGTACTGATGTACTTTCCCACGATGGTCAGCGCGTGCACGCACAGCAGTGGACTAAATTTCTTAGAAGTATATAAACGCAGCTGTTGACTTCCAGGTTTAATGGGGCCCCCTGCGGAGGAGTTATATCTGATGGAGTGGCACAAGTTTAACGGTCAAGCCCAGGAAGGGATGCAGCCGTGCGATATGGGAACATGGCTTAGGCAATGATATTAATTTTCACCAAAGGGGCCATTTTAATGAGCCCACTTGCACTCTGGAAAGAGTGTAGATGTGTAAAAATTTCAATAACAAGTGATTGGAAAAGAGGAAAAAAAGAGGCGTATAACCGAGGTGACAAGTTGTTGAAAACAAGTTGGAATAAAAGTCGAAATCGGAAGCCACAGGGAAAAGGGACATCCATATCCCGTGAGAAAGCCAGAGAGCCCTGGCCTGCAATATTGGTCTGATCCCTCACCTGACAAAGTGACGATAGTGACGCCAGTACTCACTTGCAGCCTGCCTAGAGCGCCACTCTGCTTCCCTGTAATTACTGCAGGTAAACCGACTTAATATTCATGATTATTACCTGGGTTTCATAAGATTTTGATTAAGGAATAGCACTTTAAAATATTGATAAATATCAAAACCAAATCATGCAGGTCATGTTATGTATTAATCAATTCATATATTAATCTGTAAATAATGTATATAATAAATGTTTTAATTTAAATATAAGGCATTTGCCTTGAATTCTACAGCATATATTTTACTGTGTTTCCCCTTTGAAAACGAATGCTGGTGTATGTGTTGTAAGTACATTACAACACTTACATATCTTTGTGATGTATTATGAATGTTTTTTAAACCGTTAAGGACCGTTGTCTTGAAAACGAACTGTGTAATCCGTGTGGTATTGAAATTTGAGTCTAACACGTATTCAATGATGTCACTTAGAGCCTTATAACAAGTCAATGTGTAAACACTGAAAAAGCAATGGCATCAGTTTAATTTCTCCCTGATGAAGTATATATGTATTTCTTGTGAGACATATAAACATTTCCAATAGATGAAATATTAATCACAAGTCAACTTGAAATTAATAAATTGGTTGAAAATATTTCTCCATCATATGAGAAATCCGCGTAATTTTAATCGGGGAAAGGATCTATCATATGAATTATTTTCTTTTTATTTGTGTACAGGTTAAATTGTAGTAAGGCCTTTAGATATATTATTCTATAAAACATGTTTTATTTCTATCAGATAAATTAATCATTGACGTCTAATATGGTATTTAGATATTTTATTCTATAAAATATGATATATTTCTATCAGATAAATTAAATTATGTATTAGACTACTGCTTTTGCGTTGTATACATATATAAATCCCACAATAATAAGTTTTATAAAAATAAGTCAGTCGAACAAGTACTATACAGTCCTGATTTGAAAATGATTACAATAATAAGTCTTGATTAAAAAAAGTAATCAAAATACAAAATATTGTTCATGCACTGGAATATGTCATACCTAATACATGGGAAACGCACAACCACGCAGTTACTGACAGGTGACCTCACCGTCTATGGAAGTCACATTCTCGATACTTTAAGGCGGAATTTGCTTTCGACTTCTCACTGAAATTATGACAAGTGGTCCAGTTTTTTCAAATTTTGGAATCATCTTGTATATGGTACACATTGTCCAACAATCTCTTTGTATCCTCTTCATAAGATGGAATTCTGCTACTGTTGTAACAGGGTTATGCTGGTTCTGCTAAAAAATGCAGTTACGCTTTGTTTTGGAACGTGAGTCACTCATGATAGGGCAGAATCTACTAAGTTTATATCAAAAGCAGAATGCTAATAAGCCTGTGCAGTAATGCAAATGATTTTTCCCATTTGTAATTTAAGCATATAAATACCAACTTTGTTATATCTGCACCCTTTGACAGTATGATAATTCTTTTTACTTAATATTGTGACGTCGCTACACCCCATTGGCTTCACAAAGAGGTTTTGTTAAAACCCAGGCCAAGGCGACATTCGATCTGCAATTTTGACATTAAACTACAAAAGATTTTCGGTTCGACACGGCTTGAGATGTCCTAGGTGATCAAAAGGTCGGACGTGACGCGGGAAGGACAGACTGTCCGGCTCCAAAGAAGGAATCAATCGGAGGTTAGCAGGACGGCTACACGGGAAGGAAAAGTCAGTGGGAAGAGGCCATCTCCAGTTTTGTGTCGGACTCAAAGAGTCCAAGCTGTACCCCTGTACCACTGTATATCTATCTGGCACATGACCGCAAATTGTATTTTAAGTTCACCTCGAACCTGGAACTTTTATGTCTGTACCAGCTCACCTGAGCCCTGTGATTTCCATTCAAAAAAATTTGTAAATAGATTTATATTTTAGTCAAGAATAAAAGTTGTTATCGTTAAAAGCTGTACGTCGTGTCACTACAAATTCAACACCCATTCGCTACTCAAGGATTCAGTGACGTTACAATATATATCAAACGAATAATGGAAATCACCTGTAGTAAAAATGTTATATCATTAGTAGGGATAGAAAGACTTCTGGAGTCCTCTCAAATTTGATATCCATTTCTTGCTTGCTCCGCATTTAATAAAAAAACCCTAAATTTTTAGAGAACTTTTAATCCTATTATAACATGATCCTAAATTCATGTATTATGTGAGGAACATAATGAAAAAATTCTTTCATCGTTAGCTGATGTTGAAGAAGATTCTTTCTTATGACCACAAACTGAATTAAAATCTCTTTTTCTCTAACCACCGCCATCGATTACGAATTAAGGTCATCGGGCAAGATAATGTCTTACTTTCACCATGTATTTAAGTACAGCGCAGTGCTCAACAGATAGTAGCAATCTAATTATTCCTCTTCTTAATGATGCTTTGGTTAATACAGTATTTCTTGGTTAGTATATGATCTCCTAAATGTATGTCGTTTGCTTTCTAGGGAAAATCACAAAGGAAATTATTGTTACTCTAGGCAATGTATAAATATTCAAGTAATATTTTAAAGTTGCTATAAATGCAATATTAATGTTACAATTATGATTACTCTAAAGATAATTCGTTAATTAGAGTTTAAAAATGCTTAATCTAGATGAAATCGTCTTAATTTATCTTGGTATGTGTATGATTTCAATGCTATCTTTTACACTTTTTTAAATAATTATATTTTATTTATGAATTTAGTTTTTACTGGCTCTAGATATGACTTATGTGAACAACAATTGAAGAAGGTTGCAGTATCAATATAGTTGATACTGCAACTAAAATACTGTGTCTCGTAAAGTAATTGTGAAAACATAATCCTGTCCAAAATTTCCAGAAAAATTTAAAACTACAGTTTCATTGTGAAATTGTTAAGTTTTAAGAAACATCTTAACCTCTTAACTTGAACGCTCTAGTTAACTCGAGCTCGCGAAAAAGCTCTGGCCAAAACTTTGCATACTCGAGATAATTCGATTAACGTTGCACTTTATGTTGTTATACTTTTCCACACTCGAATGCAATCGAGAATTGAAAATAACACTGTAAAAAATTGTTTTGTTGATGTTTATCATTTACATGGGATTATAAGATATAACAGTTATTCAAGTATAAAATATATTTTTTTTTTCTAATTATCACTTACGACTTATCTCCTCCTTGTGAGTCGCTTTCCGACATCGCATTCAGATTCAGATTCTGATTCTTTCATTTTACAATATATATTTTACTAAAATACAATGTAAAATAAAATATAATAGTTAACTATTATATTACTAAGCTGTGGCTGTAAAGACATCCTTGACTCGAGGAGTCACTTTATATAATTTATTCTATAGATACGAAACATAAGGATTTCATATTTGATACCTACGCATCAAGGGATGACACATCATACTGCCAATTAGTAAAATGCCTACCAATTGAACAATATACTCTTTCGACAATAATGATAATATTCTAAAAATTAGAAATTATACCAATTGTATAAATATCCAATATATTTAAATTTTGATTAATTTCGTATTTTTTGTAATATATTTTGTAATATATTATGTATTTTTGTAATAGACAACGTTCTAAATTGTGTTTTTTAAATTAAAAAAATGATTTTCTTTGGCCGGCCTTTTTGAAAGAAATTGTGCATTAAGGGGTCAATTAGCTACTTCCATATGTGAAATAGATCGAAAATCGTCTATTTCATTGCATAATTCGATGTTTATATTTAAATACAGAGAAATCAATTCACGATTTGTGAAACTTATCCCTTTCCAAATCACACATTAAATTATTTTCATTTATATTTTTATTCAGATCATCTGAATCTTGTTTTAATTATCAACAGTTTATATCGGTAAAACAGATTGCATTTTCAAATGCTTTATTTCTATATTCGTAACATTTACTGTACCATCAAATGAGTGCAAATAAAAAAATTTAAGAAGGACACAATTTTTTAAACAGGTTGTTCTTCAAAATTAAAAATTGTTTTACCTTAATGTTTGGTCCAGTATATATAAAAGATTAGGTTTAAATAACACCACATTTAATTTTTAATAATCTTCTCTTCATATAATCAATTATTCTTAAAATTGTTTTAATATTCACGTATTTTGTACTGATGTTCCTGGCCACAAAAATATTTCATGTTTTCTATCCCTAAACTCATTAATCTTTAGTTTTTTTTTGTGCTATGAACTCACAAATCCAACCTTCTATCTCTTTATTCCTTTATTTGTTTATTTTTTTGCTCATTGTCATTTTTTGGGCTTAATGATAAAAACCTCTGGATTGAAGGGCTTGGCCCATATGGTCCAGTTACTCCATCGTCTTCAAAGCCTTCAAATTGGAAAACTAATCGCCCTTAAACAGAAAACTACTCATTCTATCTTTTATCGTCACACAGTACGAATGTCCCTGGCCACAAAAAACATTTTGTGTTTTCTGTCCATAAACTTTCTACTCTCCAAGTTTTTGAGTAATGAACTCAAGAATCCACCCTTCTATCTCTTTACTTTGTAATTTGTTTATTTTTTGCTAGTTGTCATTTTTGTGCTTACTGATAAAAACCTCTGGATTGAAGGGCTTGGCCCATATAGTCCAGTTGCTCTATCACCTTCAAAGCCTTGAAAGTGTTTTAATATTAATAACTAACACTTATTTCTTCTTGTAACCATTTCAAAAACATCATGTTGACTTAACCACTTAACAGTTTCCTTTTTTTTCACGAATTCGACCCAAAAAATGTCATGTTATTTTATTGCATGTTTTTGTTTATTATGCCTTTGTAAGCTGGAAAATGTTATTAAAAGTAATATTTCGGATTATTTTAAGCATGTATAACAATTTTTCTACAGGAAATAAAGTAATATTTTTTTTTGGAAGTTGTCTTTTCTCTCTCATGTACGCCAGACAGGGAAGTTATACTTACAGTTTTGCATATAAAAAATACAAATATTTTCCATTACCATTATACACTCTTATTTTCGAATGTAAATACTACACGTACATTTACTTAACCCCTTCCAGGTTCATTTTATTTCATGATTATAGGTTAAAAAATGTAAATTTTTTATGCTTATTTTCATACATACATAGCATTTTAAACATAATAGCATCATTCATATACAGAATTTCCTAAATATTATAGTAAAAAAGATGAGTTTAAATAAATGAGTAATTTACCCATATCGTTGGCTTTCTGTACGTCAGAAATCTTTAGACTTTGGTGTCAATTCACACTAACTATAAATATTAAGCTTAGTATACCTAGCTTTTGTCTTGTGTTAAATTTTATTTATATCCTTTCCATTTACATAAATATTTATGAAATTATTAATCAAAATTTGATCGTGTATGATGCAATCAGAAACACGGCACTGCACAGAGTCCAACAAGCAATCTGGACAGTAGAACCTTGTTTCTCTACTTACCTTCTTCCCTCTGCTGTCTCTCTTTGAGCAGCAAATAATCTAGTAGCCATAAAAGTAAAGGAAAGCATTCGAAACCATAAAAAGCACATGTGAGATAATTCGAGAAAGACTGATTGAACATTGTAAAATTTCTCAGTGCCCGAGCTACACTCGGGATGAGATAGGATGATTCATTTCGCCTGCCCGAGTTCAGCTCGGGGAAAACCGGGAAGGGGTTAATCTCTTCCCTGTTTTGGCCGTACGCCGTACGGGCACAGCTTTCGGGCCTTTACTGATTTTCCCGTACGCCGTACGGTTAATCTGATTTCTATTTAGCTTGCACTGTTTCGGCCGTATTTTTTACAATTTTAGTAACAAATTCTTCGTATAGATGTCCAGTAAATGGTAATTTACAGTTTATTGTTGTATTTTCTCCTCTAATTGGTTCAAAAGCGCGGTTTTTTCGCACGTTTTGTATCAGAAGACGAATTGTTATCTTTCAGTGTATAGCTTTCTGGTTATATTTTACTAACCGCCTGATAATTTTATTGATGTAAGAGTTGAATAATATATTTTTACTTTTAAAAAAGGGATAATTCAGAGCGTATGGAGCTAATTTCTTGTGATTCGAACTGTGACTCGGAATCAGAAACTGAATTATCTGTAAATGATAGTAGCGAAAGGTTACAAGATGACCTGGATAGTAGTGACTCTGATAGTAGTACAGATGGAATCAGTCAAGCAAGACAATTTTTTGAAATTGTCTTGTAATATATAAATTTGAATTGCAATAAATGCTTTAAAATAATAGAAATGTTAATTTTAATATCATATCTTTACTTAAAACTGTAAAATGAACAAAAAAATGAAATAAAATATGTGACATTTTTTTGACAGAATTCTGGAAAAAAATGAAACTGTCAAAGGGTTAACCTGTTTTTTCGAAGATCAGATTTAGTACGATAAATCTTGAAAGAGGGCAAGAGGTATAATCCAAAGTCACAGTCTGGACAAAAATACCTAGTCTCATTTCTAATTCTTTTGCAGCTGTCATTTTTTTTTCAGTGAACACACATAGCACTGGTTTGCAGATTTTAGTTTTTTCTGTAGGTGTAATTACCTCTAAAAAGTCTCTCTGGGTCAGTCTCCCCAAAACTCAAGCCAAAATCTCAAAGATAAAAACACGTGGAGTAATGCAAAACCCATCAGAAAGCCCGTGCTTTTAAACCAAACAGAATACATTTCGAAAAAATTTTGTGGACATCTGTAGGACTAATTTGATATTAAAAATACAAAAGATACTGCTAAAATAGTGAGAAGGACAAAGAAAATCAGATTTCCCGTACGCCGTACTGGCAAATTATTAAAGTCATGGTAACCGCGCCCGTACGGTGCAAAACAGGCAAGGGGTTAATTTGGTTTGGTTTGGATCGCTATGGTCTACTGTTTTGCACACGAGGGCTAATGAGACCGGGACCTACAGCTTAAAGCCGATTCCGAACGGCTACGAACATCCATGCCATAGTGGGATTCGAACCCACGAACTCTGGTACCGACGATTAGCGCCCTAGCTAATCGGCCAGCGTTCGTCAAGGGGTTAAAGAAATGTACACAATATAAATATGTTTATAATGCAACATGTTTCTTGTAGTTTAATGTAAATTTTTAATTATCATAAAGGAACGATACATTACATGGAAGTACCTATAAATTTTCTAGTTAAAAAATAAAAATAAATGTTATGAGATCTAAGATACATCTTCATGTAGTATCAACTTAACTTTAAATGCTAAATGCTCGGAAATGTAAAATATATTTAATGTAAAAACTTTAACTAATTCATAATAACATACATAGGTATTAAATTAATGTATTGGATTCTTTTTACTTCAATTTGTAAGCTTCAAACGTAAAACAACCATGGTAAAAGAATTTCCACTACCTGAATAAACTGTTGACCAGCATTCCTTTGATTAGGAAAAACGATGTTACTGTGGAAAAATATAAAACCTAAATTCTAATACAAATATGGAATATACAGGAGAAATTATTTCATCAGTAGTTGACACTGAATCAATGTTTTTTTCTGCAACCGTGAAGTGAATTAAAGAGTTTTATTTTTTTATTCTGCATCATTAACGGATCATCATCAAGAAAAATAAAATCTTAGTTCGAAAATATATTTAAAAACTGAAGGATGATTAAAAAGAAATAAAATTCTGATTATTTTTTCTCTAAATATTGCTTCGTTTCTGAAAGACTTTACAAGTTGAGGTTCATTAATAACTTTTGCTGTGACTGATTGAACATTTTAATAAATGTCAATCGCTTTTAAAAGTTGATAGAAGGAAAATAATTGGGGCACAGTAAGAAAATACATTACTATTCCTACTATTTCATAATTACTTTAAGGCATAATGAATTTTGCATGATTGAGCATGAATTCATATTCTCGTTATTTTACATAAAATGTTATAAAGGAAATCTTAGTTTATATTATATCGTTATTCATTCAAATAAATTACCAAACTATCACTCCAGGCTTTAAAGCCACTCTTACACTCAAGAGCCAAAACATTATGACTACCTGTCAATAACGAGTTGGCCCACTTTTGGCACGCAACATAGCTTCCATCCCGCCATGGCATGGATGCAACAAGTCCTTGGTAGATGGCCGGAGCAGATTGTGCCAGATGTTTAAGCAACGGTTACGCAAATCAGAGATATAGCGAACTGGTGGTCTTTGATCTCTGAGCTGCCGTCCCATGACATCCTAAATGTGTTCTATCGGATTGAGATCCGGTGAGTTAGGCGGCCAGGACTTTAACTGGAATTCAGCATCATGTCCCTAGAACCACTCTAACACAATTTTAGCCTTGGGGCACGGGACGTTGTACTGTTAGAACATTCCATTTCCAGCTGAAAGATCAGAGGCCCTGCAAGGGTGCAACTAGTTTGCAATGATGTTTAGATACCCTGTTGCATTCCTGGTCTGCTCTACCACAACCACGGATCCCAGAGCCGCCCAAGAGAACGTCCCCCAAAGCATAATACAGACACCACCAGCCTGTGTATGACAGACTATACATTGAGAGAGCAACTGTTCGCCTGGAAGACGGCATATCCTAAAGAAGCCATTGGCATGATGAATGACAAACCGGGATTTATCTGACCAGGCAACTCTCTCCCACTCATCCATGAACCAGTCGTGATGTTTACGGGAACAGCGTAGGAGCAGTTGGCGATGACGCTTGGTCAACAAGAGCGATTTTTATCTTACATCTTGATAATTTGAGTACAAATGCACTCATTATGTGCGGTATATATAGAAAATATTGTTTCATCGAAACTTGATGTCCACATAATTTCTTTCGTACCACCAGACACTGGAGTAAACATACTTTTACTTTGTTTAATTATCACCTTCGATTATAAAATGTTCTTGTAAGAAAATTTCTCAACACTGTGAGAACACTGCAACGCTCTACACAAATCAGCAATGTAATTATTCTTCCAATTTATGATATTTTGTTTGGCATGTTGACATTTCAATTTGTGGTTCTTTATACAATTGAATATATATGCAGGTTATTAGTAATATATATATATATATATATATATATATATATATATATATATATATATATATATATATATATATATATATATATATATATATATATATATATATGAAATGAAGGATCTTTGTCTCATCTAGAAGAGAGTTCCAAACTGTTATTTCCACCCTGCAGTTGAATACACGGACAAACAAAGACAATAGAAGTTTTTCACTTAAACTATCGTAATTTATTCATGCTTACTCTCACAAATGAAGCTGTTCGTAAAAGTTGGTCATCTATTTAACTAGTTTTAGTATCAGTCTATTAGCAATCACCTTCAAATCACCTGGATGACTTAACTGAAACATCAGAAGTTTATTTTTAGCAATGCGACAGGAATTAACCCACAGAGCAACATACGAGAATAAACACTAGAGCTCATAGATAGAAATAATGGAAAGATAGAATCAGAACCGAAAGTGATAGAAATGTCATTATACACACAGACACACACACACTCATTATATATATATATATATATATATATATATATATATATATATATATATGTATATATATGTATATGTATATGTATATATATACATACATATACATATGTATATATATTGATACATATATATATATACATATATATATATATATATATATATATATATATATATAATAAAAAATTAATAAGTAATATAACTCCATTAAGCCTAAAAAATGTTAAACAGATAGGAAGAAAGATGGATTGGGTGTGGAAGGTTCACGACTTCCATACACGGTTAAACAATTGTTTGAACAGGCCTGAACGTTCCCCTACACCCAAAAGACCATAAGAATATAAAATAAGAATACGTGTTTGAAGAACAAAACAATTATAAAGCTATACAAAAAGCTCTTCCAGTATTTATGTTGTTAATGTGTCAGATACAATTAGAGTTATATTATTTATTTATTGACAATTTGAAACGTTAACTTAATTCCATTTAAACCTACTTGAAAATGATTATTTAATTGTTTAAAAATAAAGAGGAGGGGATTATTATCTAAGCTAAATAATAAATTATAAATTAAGCTAATTGTATATAAAGAGTACATGTATGTGTATATATATATATATATATATATATATATATATATATATATATATATATATATATATTGTTTTTATGAAGGTTATATAATGTTTACCATAAATCAGACAAAATGGATTATTATTGCATCAGACATACATTTATTATCAACACTTCAAACAAAATGCCTGATGTGGAATCTTTAAATTTTTCTTATAATGAACACTTAAAATTAATTTTGCTCCTAGAATTAATAAAGGAATATAGGTAGCAAAAATGAATTATGTAAACACAAGTACATGTAAAACAAAATTGAATTTTAATGTAAGTTATATGTAACAGAAGAGCAAAATTCAAATTATGTAAGAAATTTCAGAAGCTTTTTTTATGTATATTGTTTATATATGAATATTCTATATGCATATGTTAATTTAAATGTAAGATATGTGTGTCTTCCGTCATTCTCATACGTTTTCTGCTAATTTTCTTTTTGTCCCTTAGATTCCTTTGCTTCTGTGTGCCTCATATGTGAATGGAATAATCATTTATTCTTGTATTATTTAAAATGAAAGTTTAAGCCTTAAAAATGGAAGTTTTATATTAATTACTTTTAGAACTATAAATTATTAAATGTTGAAAATGAGATGTTATTGAAAATTCTGCATGCTCATTTCTGTTGCATATTTTGTGATTATTTTTAACTATAACATATATTTTTACACCTTAAAACTAAACTTAGGTTTTAACATAGGTATTCAATAAATGTATAAAAGGAAAAGAATAATAAACACCATTTTTTTACTGTAGTAAATAACTACAAAAATTCTTTCAACTATATAATGCATATGTCTTTCCGAATTTGATCCAAAAAATGTCACATTTTTTATTGCATACTTTTGTTCCTTTTAAATTTGTAATCTGTAAAATGTTATTAAAAGTAATATTTCTAATTATTTTAAGCATTTATAGCAACTTATGTACAGGAGATTACAGTTTCTTTTCTCACTCATGTACACTAGATAGGGAAGTGGCATTTACAGTTATGCAGATAACAAATATTTTCGATTACAATTACTACACAATTATTTTCGAATGCAAATACTACAAATACATTTATTTAGCCTGTTTTTTCAAAGATTAGATTTAGCGCGATAAATCGTGAAAGATGGTAAGAAGCTTAGTTAAACATCCCAGCCCGTACAAAAATACCTAGTTTCTTTTCAAATTATTTTGCTTATGTTATATTTCTTCAGTGAACACACATAGCATTTGTTTGTAGGTCTTAGTTTTTTGTCTGTATGTGGAATTACCTCTAAAATGTCTCTCTCGGCCAGTCTCCCAAAACCTCAAGCCAAAATCAAGTCAAAAACTCAAAGATAAAAACTCGCGGAGTAATGCAAAACCTATAAGAAAGCCCGATCTTTCAAACGAAACAAAATACACTTCGAAAACTAACATCTTGTGGACATCTTTACGACTAATTTAACCATAAAAAACAAAACATACAGCCAAAACAGTGAGAACGGCAAAGAAACCATTAAAGGCACAGTAACCAAGCCCGTACGGTGTACGTGCAAAACAGGCAAGGGGTTAAAATGGATCAATTCTAAACAACTGATATTGCATTAGTTGGGAGGTACAAAATTGATAAATTTGAAAGATATATGAGAAGCATGTGGAACTATTTGAAATAGCAAAAAATGCTTTGTAAAGAAATATTTTAAATTTCTATTGGTAATAATTAAGTTGTGCAAGGCTGTTCAACACGTAATAAAATTTTACTTATAGATAATCCATATTACCATAATTAACACTACTTACGCAGTATTTTTAAGTACCTACCATGTTCCTCATATCCTTTTCCCCAATGTTCTATCTGCTTCTAAAATACACATGAAAGTTTTTTTTAAAGAGTTTTGAAAAACCCTCAACAAATTCTACACATTGTGGTTCCTTTATTTGAGAAAAGCGTTAGAAATTGTAGGGTGAGAAATAACCATATGAAACCATCTGAAAGATATGGAAGACGTAGTATATCTTCGATATTCTCCAGAGAAATGTCCAGTACATAACTAACAATATGTGATCCTGCAACGCGGTTACAACTGGTTGAGGTAGGGGAGAGACAAAAATCAAGCTTGCATTCATTCAGCCATTTAGATGGCTGTCTTATCTGAATGAATGCCTTTAGATTTTTGCCATATTAGATGGTATGTGCCAACCATCGATCATCGTTGGCAATTAAACCATTTATTTTGTTCATAAAATTATTATCACAATAAGAAATTTCTCGCAAATAATATAAGCATTACTTATTGAAGATCTTATGTACAATGTTGTTATGAAATTTATATTCATTGCTTGACGAAACCAATTGACAAATCATCAAGCATGTCATTCTTAATTATACTTAATAATTCAAAAAGAAACATACTTGGGATTTTTTGGTGAATTTCTTTCAACCTGAAATTCCCTGTTTCCGTAATAGGATTATGCGGGACAGAATCCTAATATTAAAAATGGAATTCTTTTCCATTTTTTTTCCCAAAATTCCACTTTTAACATTAGGATTCAAAAAATGATTTATTTTTATTTACATTTCATATAAAACAGAAATAGTTAAACGTGAATCTTTATTAATATATTGGAATATTTTTCCATATGTGTGAAATGCATGAAATTAAAAAAAATCTATACCCTAGCACTTTTAATAAGCTTTAAAATATATCGACATGACAATAATGTACTTGCAAAAAAGTTATATGAATGAGGTATAAAGTTATTAAATTAGTAATTTGATGCAGCATATCTTATACGAATAATATTATCGCGAGTGCCATTATACTTTGCAAAATTATATTTCGAATGATAATCAGATACTTTTTTAATAGTTAGGGATCAGGCTTTGCATGTCTGTACTTGATAGAAATTAGCACAATGAAGTTCGGAGCATAATTAAAGATCAAGTGTTATGATGTTTAAAGCTACCAAAGAGAGATCACCAAAGATTATTTTAACTAACAAAAACTTTTATCTATTAACTAGAAAAACAAAATTCACCAAAACTCTCTGGCTTCACACTAGGACTTAAACATATAATATATTTCTTATATTAAGGTATAGAATTTATATGGTGATAAGAAATACTATGTATTCAAATGCGTGTCAGAAAATATTCAATAACTATGATAAAGGAAACTTTAATTAATAATTCAAAATTCTTTAAAGTAGAGTATATGAAAAAGTGAGATAATATATAATAAAATAAAGAGCTTGTTTTTTAGTACTTTCTAAATTCTAGCTATATTCCAAAAGGATTAAGTCTTATTAAAAGTAATTAAATGGAAGAAAAGGCATATAGAAATGAAAATAATTAAGTTAATATACGTTGAATTTTGTTTAAAAAAGGCTTAATGGAAAATACTGTATAATCCTGTAGTCTTGAAAAAATAGTATAAAGAATATCTTACTTAATAAAAGATGTGGATAATTAATTTTATCTCTAAATAATATGATTAAATATCTAAATTCGATTTAATACTTTATTTTTAATTTCCATTAAAGTGGAATAATCATATATATTTAAAGTTTAATTTAATTTTGAGAAACCACATTAAATAAATAAAGAAAAAAAAGATTGATTAAGTATTAATTAAGTTATTTAATACATCCCTATTTCTACATTACTAAAAACAATAGGATTACTGCTGAAAGATGACACAAATGGAATTAAAAAAATATTTTGCCCTTCTTACTTTAAATTATAATGTACTTGTTTATTAGTGTCGGAAATTACATATTATCCATGTATAAATCTACACTGGGTATAAGAATTACTGAAATATTAATGTACTATTAATTTCTTCTGAATATAGCATTATAGACTACTTATAACTGATTTTGTATATTTATCTCTTATCTAACACGTTAACTGCCGAGGACGTATATATACGTGTTGAGCCGTCAATCCTTTAACTGATTTGGGTGCATATATAAATTTTCCTGCAATATTTTTTTACAACTTTCCTGATTGTCAGTAATACACTCACTTTTACAACATTAAACAAAGTATTACAATGTATACATATATGCCTTACGGGACAGTTATTGCTTCCAAGCGCAAAGTGTATGTACATACATTGGCTACAGTTAAGTGTTTAATATAGTTACTTGTCAATCTTGCAATTTTATGTCCTTTTATTGCTGTCTACTGTCGTGTAGTCCTCGTTTATATTTGAGCATCAACTTGTGATCAAATGTATAGTGGTGATTTATTTTTAATTGCGTTGCATTAATTATTTTTGTACTAAATTTAACCACAGGTTCTGAGAAACTACAGACATAAATATGAAAATAAACTAACAGCTAAATTGACAGCAACCGAGACTAGCTTAATATTATAAAAAAGTAAATTTATTATAATATATATACATCTATTTACATACAAAACTGATGCTAATTTTCATAAAATAATCTTTGTCAACATCTTCGAAATTAGTTCTGAAAATTTTTTATATACTTAAGTAACTGTGTAAATAGAGAGAGGACCTAATCTTAATTTAAAAAATGTATGTAAAATGGGTACCTTTGTGGGTCTAAAATGTTAAGCCTGGAACACTTCTGGTTGAAGGGTATCTATGGCTGATCAGGAGATGGAATCTATATATCATCCATTGGTCTCGTCAGGGGCTTCCTCCTGAGTCTTTGGGGGTACGGCCGTACTATTTGGTGAAGGAACACTTCCTGTCGGACTTGGCTGGACTCTAATAGTCTGGACTATCGAGCACCTTCTCCTCTGGACTTATGAATAACTTCCGTCGGACCCGACTGGACTCCCGACTTTCGAACACCTTCTTTTGGGACCTCCGAACCTCTTCTCTGGGACCTCCGAACCATCCTCTCATCTTTTAGATTTTTCATATTTAATTATTTCAACCTTGTCCCCTCTTCCTTCTTGTCGTCCAATCGGGATAGTTGTAAGAATTTCATTGGTCTGCTTCAACCCCGCCTTGAGACCGCCAACGTGCCAAACCTTATCCCTTCTAATTGGGCACTGTCCCTTAGGGACTCATAAATACTCTACAAATGTACATCCTTATTTAATGTCAAGTACGGAGATGGGATTCTAATCTGGGACTGGGATCAGAACCCCGCCCGAGACCACCGTACAAGACAACAATATCCGTTGAATAGAAATTTATGGTCATCCATCTCTTTACAAAGATGTGATGAGGTCAGACTTAGATCCCGAACATTTTACTTCTTGTATGAATGAATCAATTATATAACAGATCTAAATAGCATCATCACATCTACTCAAGAAATCGGTCTATTTGACCGTGGCCAAATTCGATTTTATAGAAGCTTCTTTTAAACACTCGATCGCTTGGCGTCACCCTTTAATTTTACTTGCATTATGTTCATTTTCCTCTCCTCTGAGGTCACGGGTTCAAATCTCACTGCTGGAATATATAATTCTAGCCTTTCGGAATCGACTTTAAACAGTAACTCCCAATCTCACTAGCCCTCTTGCAGCAAAATAAACGCGCCAACCAACCCCCTCCGTACGAAAACTACTTCCTATGAATTTCACTTTATCAGTATCTTATCAGTATCTGTCTATCTGGTCATCCGTTCTTCTGTACTACAGTAATTATTTGTACGATATACGAATATTTCCTGTTTTACACCTTATTTCAAATATTGTAACTGATATGCACGAGCCTTATAACCTTCATAATTTTGGTAAGGGTTTTTAGATTTGAATAATAAAAAGACACTTTGAATTAGGCTGTAATATTCTGTTTATTGTAAAATTAAATGATTTGCAGACGAAACATTAAACAAACAGGCTAAACATCCAATAATTAAAGAAAATTACAATGCTTGCTAAATGCTAATTCATAAAATGCAATGAGTATTTTTGTTTGGAATCTGGAGTAATAAGTATAAATAAAATATAAAGCTGAAAACCAATCTTAAATTTAGAATCAAAATAGAATAAAAGGATTTACATCGTGATTTCTATGTTATTGTATTTTATGTTATACTACTTTAGGAAAAAGACCTTTTTTAATGCTTTCAATTGTAATTTTGAATCATTATATGTTTTCTATAAGAGGAATTTAATTTAATATACAATTGCTTTTGAAAATAATAAATATGAGACAAATACTTAAGGATATAAAAATTAAGGAAACTTTTCTAGTGTAACCAGCCTGGACCTGAAAAGAACAAAAATAGAACAGTTTAATAAAATATATCATAAATAATAATGAATATGTTTTTACTTGTCTATTTTCAGTAAAATGTTTTCGAAGACTAATCGAGCGATATGCGACCACTATCCTTCTAAAAATAATCACGATTAGTGTGGCTCTTACATGCAAAGACTTATATTTCACATTTTACGCTAAACGTGGAAATTAACAAATTTCTAAGAAGTTGAAAATTACACAAGGATTGTATACAATATGTGTTGAAGCAGAACACAATATGCTAATATAACGTGGGCTTTTACTGAATTTAGACTCATAAATATAAATAATCAATTGAATGTTAAAGATGAAAATTTCCGAGAAAATGGAATGTTTAAAATTACACAAAGAGTGCAGTTCATATCTGTCGAAACAGAAAAGACTATGCAGATACAAAGTGGGCTTGGACTGAATTTAGACTCACAAAAGATAAACGAGCAATTAAAAGTTAGTTCCAAAAATTAAAGAATTAAGAAAAGAATTAAGAAAAGGGAATGTTGAAAATTACACAAAGATTGCAATCAATATTTATCGAAACAAAAGAGACTATGCTAATGCAAAGTGGGCTTGCTCTGAATTTAGACTCATAAAAATTAAATGATCATTTTAATGTTAAATGCGAAATTTTATAAATTTCTAAGAAAATGGAATGTTGAAAATTACACATAGATTGCAATTAATATCTGTCGAAGCAGAACAGACTATACAAATACAAAATAGGCTCACACTGAATTTAGACTCATAAAAGGTAAATGATCAATTAAACGTTAAATGCTAAAATTTGCAAATTTCTAAGAAAATGGAATGTTGGAAATTACACAAATATTGCAATTAATATCTATCGAAATAGAAGAGATTATTTTAATACAAAGAGAGCCTACAATGAATTTACACTCCTAAAAGATAAATGATCAATTAAAAGGATAAATGAGAAATATTACAAATTTCTAAGAAAATGGAATGTTGAAAATTACACAAATATTGCAGTCAATATCTTTAGAAACGGAAGAGACTATGCAGATACAAAGTGGGCTTGACCTGAATTTAGACTCATAAAAGATAAATGATCAATTAAAAGTTAAATGCGAAAATTTACAAATTTCTCAGAAAAGGGAATGTTGAAAATTACACAAAGATTGCAATTAATATCTGTCGAAACAGAAGAGACTATGCTAATACAAAGTGGGCTTAGACTGAATTTAGACTCACAAAACATAAACGAGCAATTAAAATTTAGTTCCAAAAATTTACAAATTTCTCAGAAAAAAGAATGTTGAAAATTACACATGTATTGCAGTCAATATCTGTCGAAACAGAACAGACTATACAAATACAAAGTAGGCTCACACTGAATTTAGACTCATAAATGATAAATGATCAATTAAACGTTAAATGCTAAAAATTGCAAATTCCTAAGAAAATTGAATGTTGAAAATTACACAAATATTGCAATTAATATCTGTCGAAATAGAAGAGACTATTCTAATACAAAGACAGCCTGCACTGAATTTAGACTCATAAAAGATAAATGATCAATTAAAACGTTAGATGCGAAATTTTACAAATTTCTAAGAAAATGGAATGTTGAAAATTACACAAAAACTACAATCAATATCTGTCGAAACAGAAGAGACTATGCAGATACAAAGTGGGCTTGCACTCAATTTAGACTCATAAAAATTAAATGACCAATTAATTATATCGTCTGTTTATTGATGAGACTACCAGAAAAAATATATCGTACACTACTATATATGTAGTATTTTATAGAGATATTGTGTGCAATAGTCTAACATAATCAGTTTCCAGTTATATTTATAGCATTGCTTTTTACTTTTTGCCTACAATATTTATAAAGACTTCATCACGGAAGAAATATGAATGTTTTAGATCTTAGAATGAGTGTTATTTTTTCCTAATTTTCTTAAAAGCAATACAGTGACAAACAAAAACGCAAAATAAAAGAAAGATTTTTTTCTCTTTTGAAATGTATGCCAATTATATGAAGAACAATAAGCACTTCGTATACATGGACAAAATTACTGTTTCAATGATTAACGAGAAAAGATATTCTAATGTGGAGTTTACTTATAATTAAACGCTGTATTAATACAGATAATTTGATTTCTGGAAGTGTTTTTTTTTATCATGTGTCATATATGGAAATGCTCCTCACTAACATTAGAAAATGGATAATAAGCCTAAAATTTGGGAATCACAATTAATCCTTTAATCACGCTTAATGTAATTACGTTAATGAAAAATTCTGATCTTCAAAGTGTTTTAGATAATGAAAAGCAAATTTTTATGGTATGTATCACGTTTATTCTTTATTTAATTATTCTCCTTGCATTAACGGATTGTAGAAAGCACTTTACATCTCCTGAATTAATTTAAAATAAATCTGCTTAATTATCTTTTTTTATGTATACACTTATCTTCTCCTTCGATTATTTATCTTTCATAACATTTTCTCATTTTCTTTTCAATCCTGATTTCGGTCTCTTCTTTTCACAAATAGCTTATACATATTTCTTTTCATTACGCTTCGAGATCTTCAAAAGAAAAAAAAAATTCTAGAACGATATTCAAGTGCATTGAAACAACTAGGAAAAAAAATTAAAACATCTCATCTATCTCTTAAACATAAAAACATAAAAGACACTATTTCTAAGAGCCGTTTTGAAGAAAAGAAAGAAACATTTTTCTTTTCTTCGTTATCAATATTTCATCCGACGGAAAATGCTGCATTTAGGTTGAAAAAAAAATCAATATTTTTCTTATACGAAAAGTTTTGAGTTATTATTAGTTGTCCAATTTAAAATTTGATTTTCTTCTCGTTTATTTCTTTTTATAGGAAGAAACGAAAATCTTATCAACTTTGAAAAGACATCTTTGAGGTATCTTTAAAATTAAAATACAATGGCTATAAAATGAGAGTGGAAGCTTTGGGTAATATTTTAAAACATAATCAAAAAAGTTTATCGAAATTATCATCAACCATATTAATGTTGCTTTTATTATTTTGTGATTGATAATAGAAATAATTATAAAAAGTACAAAAGGGAACAATTTATTTATTGCTTTATCCCATCCGATAAATTTGAATGAAAATTTAAAAACGTTGATAAAAATCTAGTTCTTTTAGTAAGACAAATTTAAGATTAAGAGTCCCCATATCTCTAATAAATGTATAAATATATTTCTTAAATTAAAAAGTACGAGCCTTAAATAAGCTTGAAAAATATGGTATTTTCGATGCTTTTCGATGTCTCGATGGTAGAATAGTATATATTTTTAGCTTAGTTAAAATTATCGATCGACAAGTGATTTATAAATGTGGGAATTTTTCAAAAGTTTTGCACGTTAATGTCATTTCCTTTTATTAATCCGGATCATAAAGGATTATCATGAATTACAATCTTTGGGACAATGTTTACAGGAAAAGTACAGATCACTTTCCCTGTAAGAGCAAGCCGAACGATGGCCGATTGGTTAGGGTGCTGGCCTTCGGAACCGGAGTTCCTGGGTTCGAATCCCACAGTGGCATGGACGTTCGCAGCAGTTCGGAATCGGCTTTAAGCTGTAGGTCCCGGGCTCATTAGCCCTTGTGTTGCAAAAAGTAGACCGTAGCACTCCAAACCAAACCAAAACCCTGTAAGAGCAAAGGTATATTACAAATTGAGTTTAAGTTATTTACTATCGACTTTTATTTAACTTATTTTAATAATTCAGGCCCATTTATGTTGGATATAATTCTTTCAAACAACATTATATTATCAGTCATCATCAAACCAATAAAAAGATTAAAATTAAAAAATACAAATAAGATATGTATCAATATTTTAATCAATCTACTTTAAGAAGCATATTAATCCAGCTAAAAACTTTTTTATATCCAAGTAAATAGTATAAACCGATCAGTAGTGGTGTACAGAATCAACAACATTTTATTGCGGAATAAATACCTGACTTATTCAAAGCGGATGGGGAGTGTGTTGAATTAATCTTCTAATAGATGTTTATATCCATAAGGAACTAGCTTAAAGAAATAGAACCTGCTTTTATTAACCGTCTTAAATTAGCCAGATATATTCTAGAGGTCAACGCATGAGGATATATCTTGCTGTTATTTTCTTGTGCCACTTTTTCAAACCAAACACGATTTAAGGCATAGGGGAGCATCTTTCGTTTTAATGAACACTTCAAGGTTGAAAGTACGACTTCCTGCTCTAGTGGGTTCTAGTAATTTTAAAGCAGGAAACAAGCAGAAGACCCATAGACTTGGCCAGCCACCACCAGAGGTATTGATTGAGAATTTGTAAGTTATTTTGACCAGAAACATATTTTACGTTCTTCAGTCACCTTTAACTAACACGGAGGAACCCTCAACCCTCCAGTTACCAGACTGTTGACTTTGCCGACTGAGGTATCAAGGATCATGGGGATATATGATACTGGTAAAAGAACTAAAGCACTTATAATGACGACCATGCTATAATTTTAACACGTTTGGGGTAGTTTGTGTTGTGGTATAATTAGCAACGTTGTCAGTCTTTGTCAATTTGTTTTTGAGAAAATATCAGTTTTCATACCAATAAAGACGAGTGTTAGATTCTAGATTTTCTTTTCTGCGTATTGAAGACGGGTAGTAAGTAAGTAATCTTGTGATTTACTGTTGGCAATATTGAAGATCCAGAACAATTCAAAAGGAAATAGTGGAGTACCGACTGAGACAACGGAAGAAAAGAAGGATTCCCTTTTTTTATCAGACTTCGTCAAAGATAATTATCAACGATGTGCATTACCAATTTATTTGTGTAAGATGCCCATTGTGTAGCTACATTATAGTACTAAACATCTCATTTTACACCAAAAGAACGTTCGGAAATGTATATCTAACCCTCCCTCTCCCTTAGGATAATAAAAGTATCATAAAAAACGTTTTACACCCTTCCAGGTAAACGAAATGTTGGGTAGTATAAGATTCCTAAA
>CM063505.1:143104934-143109934 GCA_032207245.1 Pardosa pseudoannulata
ATGAGTTGCGGTTTTAAACTATTTTAGTTTAGCCTGTGGTGGCCCCGAGAATATTACAGCCTATTTATTAAAAGTTTAACTTAAGTAACAGTTCGGAACCTACCACAAGTCTTAACTCGTGACCCAATAACTGTATAATCTTGTCTTAACAAAATCTATACCAAAACAGGAAAAAACTTGAGGTATGATAAAAATACACAATTTATTACGCTATACAAGTATACTCAACTTTTCCACAATTTGTGTGAGCGTTTGAAACATAAATTGCAAAAATGAAATACGTAATATGCCAGCGTTCGGAGGTTCGGTGTGCAATACCTGCGCTGGATCAGCAGCAAGGCCTTCCTCGAATCTATGGATTGCTAGCGAGAGGAGCCTACGACATCAAAGACGAAGGTCTGAAGCCTTATTCAGAACCACAGCAATCAGGGAGAAGACAACGTCGAACACTTCAGCAGCACTCGACCAGGAGATCCTTCCGCAAAGGTCAGGCACGAGAAGTCAGTCAAGCCAGCCAGCAACGCTCTCCCAAACGAAGGGAATTCCTCCGCTTATATGCAGTCGTGCATGCGCAGGCGATCACGCTTGGAATTTGCATAGGAGTCTGCATCTTCTTCGCACAACCGCCACAAGCCTAACCTTTGGTAGTATAAACTTCCTATTTATAAATGTAAAAGTATTGATAAAAAAAGCTAAAAAGTAATTCATAATCAAATTTAAAAAGATAATTGTAATTAAATACAAAAGTAAAATACTTCAGAATTATTTCAACTTTTAGAAACTAGCATTTAGCCTGTCATATGACAGAATCAGTAAAATTTTTAATTCTTCAGAATTGTAAAGTACCGTATGAGACAGATTAAAAAAGGTTTATCTTTTGGCTGGTATCTTATCTGGCACACGATCAATAATTTGCTTATCTTTACTGACAGTATGGTAGTTGCTAACTTTAATTTACCTTTACTTAAGTGATAAGGTGGACATCAGATGTTTTAATATTGACAGTGATTATTTGGTGGTATATATGAATGATATCCAAAATACCGATTCGATTGTAAACCGTGTGGTTATGTATAAAAATCAAACACATTAAAAAACAAACTTTTCAATTTTCTAAGCTATTTATCTTAAACATTAGATATTTATTAATAATTGAAATAGATTCCTTGACTTTTATGAAACGAATTTGTTGTTAATATCGGTGATAAAATTTTTATTGCTACAAAACATAATCGATGATTAAATTTAAAATTATCACTTATGTACCAAATCTATTATTTAAGCCAAATATAAAAGAAAATTATTTATGTAATATCTAAGTTCAGTGATAAAACTTATAAAAATAATGCAGACGATATTTAAATAATTTAAAATAAGAAATGATTAATTACGTCATAAGGCTAGAAAAAAATGTTATTTTCATATACTTATAATGTGATAAATTGATGAATTTAATCACCTACTCTTAACCGAGGAAAACAGGGCTTGAAATAATGACACTAAATGATCGAAAAGGGAGGAAGGGGTGAATTTCGAACGTTTTCGAACTAGCTTTGAGTTTTGCTAACCCTAACTCAACAAGAATCCAATATGGATGCCTCTACCCATTCCAGGTCCAACCTCTTTATATATTCGTGGACAGATAACTTAGGCTATTATTATATAGAGAATAAATTTAGCCAAATTTTAATATATCAATAAAAATATACTTATACATATAGTGTAGCTATTGATAAATATAAACATATACATATACTATGAATATAATGCAAATATATCTTTAAAATAAAAAGTGTTCATTCAATAGAAAAAAATATTATATATGATAAGTTATATATTTAAAATTTTCAAGTAATTTCAAATTGGAAAAAAAAATTAAAATGTTCATTTTAATAATTTGGTTTAGTTCTCGTTAATTTCAAATATATAGATCTGGGAACAGGTTATAAAAGCAAAAACAATTTTTGCACTTTCGATTAAAAATACATATTTTTACAAAAAACAATAAAATTTTTTGCAGATCGAAGGTTTCTGCCTTTGAAAAGGAAAATACGTAGGATAATGAATATTTTTCTTTAGCCTTTACTTTTCTGTGCCCTGTTACGCATGTATTTCACTCAGGGGACAAAAAGAATAAATACGGCTGGAATCAAACAAAACGTATCCTACAAATATGAACAAAAGATAGATATTTGTGTATCTTGGCAGGCCATCCGCAAACAAAAGAAGGAAATATCCTGAAAAAGAAATACAAGGGACAATGTACGTTCAAAAGAGTTTTAAACACTTGTATTTTTGAATAATAATAACAAAAAGTTCACGTCTGTAGTCCACATTTGTAAATTTCTCCATTGCATATTTTATTCCGGGTTTTGTTTCTGTTTTAACTTAGCTTTGAAAATACGTATATTTTTATTGGTGTGTTAATATTAAAATGCATTTTTTCTATCTGTGTTTTAACTTCGAAAGTTGTGCCCACTTATACAAAGCATGATATTTCGAAGCAAAAGCATATTCATGAACTAACATGCTTACACAAAATGGCCATTGGATTGGAAACACAGAATTAATACTGGGTTAGACTCTTTTTGCATTAATAGCAGAACATGTTTGAAACACAAATTAAAACAAAAAAATTGTAAAAAAAATTTAAATTTAAAGCAATTTAAAACATAAATTTAACATAAATTCTTTAAAATTTTGCAGTGCATGTACGTATGGATAATTTACTGCAAATGCTACATAAATTGATTTGTGAAAAATGCTGACTTGAGGAGTGGGTAATCACGTGTTTGAATCCTATGGGAGAGAGAGTGCTGAAAACGATAGTTCTGATTTGGTGTTTTGAAGAAAAGTCATAAAACGACATAAAGATTGTCATGAACATCAGTTTTACATAGGAGAATCAACAGCTGGTTTTTGAAAAGTAAAAGAAAGAGCCACAAGTAGCAGTTATTCATTCAGCTAGTACTTTTGAGCTATTGCAATCTACACTATATATGTTTATGATATAATTTGTTGAGCATGGAATGTTTAGGTAAGAATACTAAAACTTAAAATCAGAAAATTTCAAATAACTTAAAGGTCAATAAATTTTTAGTATATACGTATACATATTCATGTCAATTTAAAACAATACATTGAGAATAAAGTAATAAACAATCCTCCTATATTATTGAAAAAGTTAGCTCATTGGACTACAAATAAAAGAACTACAGAAATATATGAAACATACTAAAAATTTTACTTGGTAACAATTATTATTATACTTTTCACTATATACTTTTCAGACAAAAGGAAAAAATGTTCTGAAAATCTAAACACTAATTCCTTATAAAGTAAAATGCTCCTGACGATAACGAATACAAAATTTTTAACTTTTGTCTTCGTTTGTATTCTCTGTTAACCGTATAAAAGTCTCACTCTTGGGGACAAAAGCGATAAATAAGGCCAAAAATATATTCTACAAATAGGAACACAATATCAGTGAATTTAAGTGCATTTTATGAAAACAATCGTAGGACATTTATTGCAAAAGACATGCGATGAACGATCTGCTTCAGAAGAATTATAAACCCTTATATTTTTGAATGGTAACAAGAATAAACGAATGTCATAGATACGTCGTGGATTTATATATATATATATATATATATATATATATATATATATATATATATATATATATATATATATATATATATATATATATTATATATATATATATATATATATATATATATATATATATATATATATATATATATATGTGTGTGTGTGTGTGTGTGTGTGTGTGTGTGTGTGGATGTGTGTGGATGTGTGCATGTGTACATATATACAATAATATTTATGAAAACATTAAAGATAATTAAGTCAATTATCATTCTAAATGATTGAGAATATATGTTCTTTTCAGCTCATATATAACTACAGAAATATAGAGGTTAGAGATAGTTTTAAGGACTAACAGATATTATTATGATTATTATTTTTAGATTTTTGCAACAAAAGAATAAAGTATTTTGCAAAACTTTAAAAAAATAATCAGATACAAAGAAAAATATCCGTGACAATAAGTAGTGCATATATTTTTCCTTTTCCTCTTCTTTTGTGTTCACTGTTAACCATATGCCAATCTCACTCTTGGGGACAAAAGGGATAAATAAGGTGGGAATCAAAGAAAATATATTCTGCAAATATGAACAAAAGAAGATATCAGTGTATTTTAGGGCGTTTTCGGTAAACAAACGAGGGAAATTTCGTGCAATAAGAATACAACGAATAATACGCTTTCAAAAGTATTTTAAACTTTTATATTTTGGAAGGATAAAAAGTTCGAGTCTCAAATGCATATCCACAAAATTTTTATTGTTCATTTTGTATCAGGATTTATTTGTGTCTTCTTACTGTGCAATATTTTTGCTCTTAAATTTTAAATGTTATCTTTTCCTGTCTATGTGCTTTACTTAGTAATCAGGTGTATGCATATGGGCAGCAGGATAAAGGGAAAGGTATTTCTGTAACAACATATATTTCAAGATCTATGGGTAATAAGCATTATCTTAAAAAAGCATAGGTGTGGTTTTTTTAAAATCTGTCTCCCCCTCATCTGGGAAATAAAATAAACAACATTATTTTCATCCTTCAAATTAAACTAATTTAAAAAAATATGTCAGCATCTCAACACATAGCCGATAAATGCATAAAACGATATAAAGATTTCAATAATCCTCAGTTTTTCTTCGTAGGATCAACAGCCGGATTAGAATATTAAAATAACAGCCTCGCGTAGTAGTTAATAACTTAAGCTTTAGTTTTGGGATATGTGGGAGAGATGCAATCTCTGTGTTCCAACAAATGTCCATAATGTATTTGCGAATCTGGAAATATGAACATGAGATAGAAAAATTTTAAACTTGTTTATGGACAATATTTCATTAATCTCTCTCTCTCTCTTTATATATATATATATATATATATATATATATTATATATATATA
>CM063505.1:143117434-143119934 GCA_032207245.1 Pardosa pseudoannulata
ACTTTGCATTATAAACTTTTACTTCAAGCAGAGATGATAACATCTTCTGCAAAACTAAAAACTAATGTAGGGTAAAACTAATGTAGGCTATTATTATGTAGGGGATCTGAAATCAAGGCTAAGTAAGTAAACAATCATTCAGTATAATTGATAAAATTATTCTTTTGAAGTAATATAGAACTAATGAGATATAGGAAATAGTGATAGTTTTCACACTACTAGTTACTATTATACTTTGCATTATAAACTTTTACTTCAAGCAGAAGTGATAACATCTTCTGCAAAACTAAAAACTAATGTAGGGTAAAACTAATATAGGCTATTATTATGTAGGGGATCTGAAATCAAGGCTAAGTAAGTAAACAATCATTCAGTATAATTGATAAAATTATTCTTTTGAACTAATATAGAACTACTGAAATATACGAAATAGTGAAAGTTTTCACAATACTAGTTACTATTATACTTTGCATTATAAACTTTTACTTCAAGCAGAAAGGATAACATCTTCTTCAAAACTAAAAACTAATGTCATAGAAAGCCAAACTTACAATGCTGACGATAAGAAATAGATGTATTTTTCCCTTTTCTTTTCTCTTGTGTTCTCTGTTAACCGTATATCAATCTCACTCTTGGGGGACAAAAAAAGATAAATAAAGTCGGAATCAAAGAAAATATATCCTGCAAATATGAACAAAAGACGTATATCTCGGTATTTTAGAGTGTCTTCTGCACACAAACGCAGGAAATGTCTTGAAAAAGTAATACAACGAACATTATACTTTCAAAAGAACTTTTAACTCTTATATTTTTAAATGATAAACAGTTCACGTCTCAAAGGTATATCCGCGTATCTCCCTATTGTACATTTTATTTGAGGTTTTATTTCTGCATTTTAAATTTGAATTCTAAATGCGCATCATTTCTGTTCTTCAAATTTTATTTTCTTTAAATTTTCCTGTTTATGGTACTTACTTAGGGGACTAATGTATGTCAGGTTACTAGGAAAGAATAGTTCTGCAATAATATATTTTTGAATTGTATGAGATATTTTATGTAAGAATAAGTGAACTATTTTTAAGAGTTCGATCCCCCCTACACTGATATTAAAAATGAATGAGTCAATATTAGCTGCATAGTTTATATATATACTATGTAAAAATTTTATTTTGAGATTTCTACGAATATGGGAATATAAAAGGTTTGTTCAGGATTATAACGTAAGTTGTTGTTTAGTTACTAAATCCTTGGTGTAGGTTTTTGGAGTGCTACGGTCTACTTTTTGAAACACGAGGGCTAATGAGACCGGGGCCTACTGCTTAAAGCCGATTCCGAACGGCTACGAACATCCATGCCGTAGTGGAATTCGAACCCACGAACTCCGGTTTCGAAGGCCATCACCCTAACCATTCGGCCATCTTTTGACCCTTGGTGCAGGAAAACATACACCATGCTTAATTAAGCCCTTCCCAATATGCGATTTAGGTCCATGACTTAGGTGAGCATGCAGGTTTATTTATAAGAGGAACCACGAGGGTTGAAGACTGACTTAATCCGAAGAAGAGTGTTTCTTTCGTTTGTCTAGGATGGAAAAACAAGTACTAGTGCCCTTGTAATTTTGAAGCAGTGTTCTGTCTAGTAGAAGAGCACTGTCTAGAAGAAGTAGAAGGGTCTTGTCTAGTAGAAGATAAATACCAGGTTTGGCCTATCACCTCTAGAGGCATTGTTAAGGGAATTGAAATACATTGAACCACGAACCTGTTTTAATAATAAAGTTTTAAACTGTTTAATAAATTCTATGCTTTTTCACCCAGCTCATGCCTCGATTCGTCTCTGCTTCCGATTACTAGCTTACTGCCCTTGTCGTCTAAGCTACAAGATTTTATGATATACTAGCAAGTTTGCCCGTGCTTCGCTACGGTGAACTTAATATATTACTTTTAAACAAAGATTTATTTTTCGTGAATAACTCTCTAAATTCGTCACAGTTCAGTTCGAGTCATTGGCATGTTTATATATTTCTATCATAAGCGTATTATAACATTATTCAGTTTTTATAATCGAATTTGTCTTATATTAAATTTGCTCAAACTTTTTTTATTGTAAAATATAAGCTTAACCCTAAATTGCATTACTGTATTACTACTGTACGTTGATTAGCAAAGTTAACAGATCTTGCCATATTACGTGATAGAATAGGAAGCACAGGTTTTGACAGCAACAGTGCTAATTTTGTTGGTAGTAATAAATGTTTTCCAAAATTAAGGAAATTTATGACAAACCACATAGTTTTGTATGAAACAGAAACACACATTCATATCGACAACCATATGAATATGAAGATAACTATATAAAATGATAGGTTTTATTTGGCCATGAGAGTCACTGAAATTTGTACTTTTTGTACTTAGAATATTGTTGATATGCATTTCATTGTAACATAAAAATGAACCAAGAATTAAATTTAAAATTAGTTCTCATATAAAAATGCTATAATTTG
>CM063505.1:143124934-143144934 GCA_032207245.1 Pardosa pseudoannulata
AAAAAAATTTCACATCTCTAATGCATATCTCACCATTGTATATTTTATTTCGGGATTCATCTCTATATTTTAACTCCGACACAAAAGTGAGATTTCTTCTCATTTTTAAAGGTTAATTTTTCTCTATGTACCTCAGTTCGAATATGAGTGTATAAAAATAGAGTGCATAATGGTATTAAAAAGATTTAAAAACTAAAATATTTTTTGTGTCTAATTTACCCCGTGGAACAAAATGTATTTTGTAACGGTTTATAGTTACACTTAAAATAACGGCTCTATGTTACACTTTAAATTGATATTAAAATCAACGGAAGTATAAATAATATTAAAATATAAATATTTTCAAAAGTTGAAGTATAAAAATATATGGCACTGTAAGAGTATACCATCTGCTTAAATGTAGTGTTTATCACGCCTAATTAAATTACAAGCTTAGAATCTTGTTCATATTAACTTTATTTAAAACATTAAACTGGAGGACTCTTTGAGGGAAAATTGTTACAAATCAAATTTAAGTTTCTTAATCCTAATGGAAGCAGGATTATTTGCGTGCATCTATAAAGAAAGTTAGTCACTGTATCATATTTGACTACATAAATACCATTCTTTGTAAAATATTTGTTTTTTGCACTTACGCATTTGCTTTAGCTAATCGTAGGGTTAAAAACTTTTGCATTAGATAATTTTAACTTTAGATCACCATGCAGACTAGACAATAGTCTTATTATTAAACTGCTAAATTACTCTTTAATAATTATACGATTGTTAAAATCAGATTTGTCTGATGAACGTACGAAATATAGATCATTTATTATGACTGATACAGGCCAAAAGTATTTTGAAAACATACAATGTAGATTTTCCGGAAATAATAAGATGCATGTAAAATAATTTACATCGATTAATCTTGCTTATTGTTAAGATTAATCGCTGATTAATCCTAATTAGATTAATTTTCAAACACAATTGGAAGAATGAAAAAAATCTTGGATGAAAACTGACAGTTGATTATACTACCATTCAAAGAAATTAAAACAAAAATTAAAAACTACCATTTAATAAAATAAAAAATGAAAAGAAGAAAAGCACGAACTATGTTTTTACACATAAAATACAAAGGTCTGGTTTTGAGGTCAAATATTGTTCATTTTTTTCTGGGTGTAGTTCCACTTAATCTAACCGGAATTCACTAGTACAGCATGCCATGTATTAGGAGAAAAGAAATGTCGTAAAAAAAAGACCAAATGTCAGATTTCAGGTAATGACTAGATCTTTCATGTCCCATAAAATTGAAGAGGTGGTCAGAAAAGGCCTGTGAAAAATTGCTTTTGGTGGAGCTCTGAAAAGGCGTTTGCCCACCTCTTCCCCAACTCAGAAGTAAGTTTGTTAATGTGTATTCTAAAATGTCTAGAGAAAATGGTCTATCCTCGATTACGGTAATTTCACCAGCTGGTTCTTTTCCGTTAACCATGTCTGAAGTTTTTTTCATAACTGTTTTAAATTTTCTTCTAATTATTACCAGGACGGTTAAAGTGACTTTTGCAGTTGGAGAGGAAAAGGTTTATTAACTATAATCTTTATTAACTATAATCTGGCTAATTCAGGAACAAATAGTCTGTGGAATAAGATATCATCAAAAAATAAATTTCATGACCTAGTGAGATTTATTTAATAATTTCGTAAGACAAGAAGAATTTTTGTAACTAATTCTTACGCAGAAAGTCTACACTCATGTATATGTATAAGCACATTTATAGAAAAAACAATCAAAATCATTTTTGTAAATTGCGGAAAGCATTCTGAATTAGCCTCAACACTCTAATTCGTTCTAGATAAGCATTTTATAATGAAAAGTTTTATGGTTAATCCACAAAAGTCATTTAAGTTTATTGCTCTAGATTTTAAAATCTGAAGAATGGCCTACATATTGGATTTGATTTCATAAGAATTTCCTTGATTCATTACTATATTCGGCGGTTTAAAATTGCATAAACACCTGTGTGTTATAAAGTAACTAGCAATAAAGATAAAGCTATAATTATGAGTTTAGGGCAGACATTAGTATTTCGATTACAAAAAATTCTCCAATTCTTTAGATTCGACCATTATTTAGATTTTTGAATGGGAAGAACAAAAGTATCAGCAAAAATACCAATTCTACATTAGAACTGAGTGAAAACAGTCTATGATTCACTCTAATTTGTATTTTAAATCTACAAAAACCTTTTGCAAAACGTGAAGGATTTAGAAATGATGTTATAACTTTTAAATTAATTTGCAGATTCTATATAGAATGATATATTCAGAAAACACATGACCAAGATACTGAAAGATAAATTATTCGTTTATTTCTATCAAAATTATTGATTTTTAATTTTATTAATAATAAATATTACAAAATATTTTAGATAAAAAAATACTTTTATCAACTGAAATTAAACTGAAACTTTTTAACTGAATTTAAACTGAAATTTACTCATTTACAAATTAAAAGGGCCATGAAGATGAGGAATGTATTTATTTTTATTCCTATCTTTTCATTCTGTATTCACTAGAAAACAAACATTTAACTCTGTTGACAATAAAGACGACCAGAATAAATGAAAATGTATTCTAGAAATATGAAATTTTAAAAATCTGTGTATTGTGTTCCCTCTTCTGCAATAAAAGTATAAGAAAAAATGAATGCATCAAACAATGGGCTTTCTAAATATATTTAAACTCTTATATTTTCGAAGAATTAGAAAATGTTCACGTCTCTAAATCATATCCACGTATATATTCATTGTATATTTTGTCTCGAGTTTTATCGCAGACTTTTTGACTCAAAACTGTGCCATGTTTTAGTGTTTAAATATTTTTCTGTGTATCTCTTTATTGATAAGATTAATTCACACTCATAAAACACGATACAATAAAAAAGTTCTTGTTACTTCATATTTATTTAAATTTATTTTATTATTTATTTATTATTTATTTATAGATAAAATTATATATAAAGAACTAATAAAGAAATTTATAATAATAATAAATATATAATAAAAATATAATAATAAATATATAAATTTATATTATTTATTTATTTATAGACAAAATTATATATAAAGAACTAATAAATAAATTTATAATAATAATAAATATATACTAATAAATATATAATGAAAATATAATAATAAATATGAATTTATATTATTTATTTTATTTTTGTTATTTATTTATTTTATTTTCATTTTTTTTATTTATTTATTTATTCCATATTTATTCAAAGCATTTTTAGGGCTCTGAATTTGTTTTGTAAAAACAATGGCATGCTTATAAAATCTTGCTTGTTTCATATATTTGGAATCTCTTTAGTTTTGTGATTTATTTTTATTTGTGCAATAATGTAATTATTTTTTATTTATGTATATTAGTAGGAGAGACCAGATCTCTCTGGTAAAATGAATACTCTCTTGAATTTAAATGTAATCACTAGTATGTGTGCAATTGTATCTTGTTAGAATAAACAGAGATCTATATGATTTACCTACCATTTATTAGAATTCCTACAATAATGAATAAGTAGAATGCTAGTGTTAACTTAATTTTGTGTCATTTAGATATTTATCTTCTAAATTGTTTTTTTTTAAATTTGAAACAAATCCTTTCGAGTTATCTTCATCCCATTACTTCTTGTACTATGTAAAAATGTTGATTTTAAAACGTAGAGCTGATCAAATAGTTAAGTAGTAAAATTGTATAGTACTTAATATTTATATTCACCTGTATGATACCATTTTGCAGTACCTAAATTACTCCATAAAGGATAAATTGTTAAATTCTCTCTGTGTTTTATTGTCACAGCGTAATATTTTCCCCTTGTAATTCATAATTTTATAAAATATTACTCTTTTAATGTTAATATAGTTAACTATAAAGAATACTGTTAGTAATATAAATCCATAGTAAACCTATCTGGAAGCTACAAAATATTCTATAAATAAGTATTAGCAATAAAAACCTGTTTTTATCATATAATTGGTGAATAAATGGCTAAAGGATACCTATAATAAAAGAAAAGTTGTCATTCACAGAACAATAATCCAACAGCAGTAAAAAATCTTTCTGTATACTCAGCTGTTGTCTTTATTGAAAACAGGAACTTCTAAATCAAAATCAAATTCTTTGTATCAAACAGGACACATCATATGTCTTCACAAAGTCATATGTTTAGTATGGTAACAGGAAATTTAATCTCAAGTAGAAACGGGTGGTATATTCTACCTTGATTAAAATGTAAATAGAGAATATTTTACCTATTGAGTCTTAAAACAACTGGTAAAGAAGAAAAACCTATCATAAGGAAAAAACATTACCCTGCCAGACAAATAAATCAAGGAAAAAGTCTTAAACATGTTTCTTCGGACTAAAAGGACAAGAATAACTTCTACTTAGAATAGCTTGTAAAACTTATTAAACATCTAGACAGTCTTCAAATTGGGTTTTATTTCGATATGTCCCAAATAGGCCGAATATCATTATGCTAATCATAACGAAATATATATTCATAAAAATTGTAAATCAGATAATTATCATTATTAATTAAAATAACTTATGCAATTAAATGATTATTTGACACTCAAATACTCAAAGGTCTCTTTTCAATTTATACTAGAAAATTATAGCAAATTATTAAAATATTATATGCGTATTTATTCTTAATATTTTATAAAAATTTATCCATCTAATCCGACAACATGCACTAAATGCGACATTTTTCAATACTGGCAATTTGTTTCATAGCTTCTAAGTTGTTACATTGTAATGCATTTACATAACTCTTAATAAATTGAATTCTCATTTAATCACTTTAAAATACGGTATTAATCCATAATAATTAAAGCATATTTTACAATTTGTGTTGAGAAATATTTAACGTATGATGTTGGTTTAAAGTAAGTATTAAGTTTTTTTAGAAAAACTCCGATCTCCCCTATATATAAATGGTACAGCAAGGGTGAAACTAAATTTTTTCAGTCTTTCTTTACTAGTTTATTTAATCAGCGAGAATGGGTGCTAGGCTTAGAAGCAACTTTTGCAAATTTTGGTGCAATATTTATCAGTAAAATACCGACAATATTGATTTTAATGAGGAACAAAAAAATTGTATTGCCACGTATAATCTATTATAAGTTTAAAATATGTATTTTGAATTATTTGAAATATTAGTTTTTGAAAAGTATTTTGGACTGTAGATTTATTTTATTAACATTCCAAAAGCACAAACGAAGACACAAGTTAAAAATCACATCTTTATTTTTCATAATTTTCATCAAATAAGGATTTATTTATGTGAGCATCTCTCCCCCGGCCACAAATACTAAATAAATATTTAAAAGCGTATGCACATGTACTGGGTCTGCTGGGCCAGAATATTTATAGAACTTTCGGGCTTCAGAGACCTGGCTCGTGTCTTCGCAGATATTGTTATGTTTTTAATTTTCCTCTGCAGCTTAAAATGGTATTAATGGTAAACTAATAATGATAGAATTCTTTTAATACCCTTTATGATCATGACGGTATTTGTCACCTTTTAATAAAGTATAAATTTACAATTACATTGTTTTAGAACAAGACATACTTTAATTGAAGTAAATACATTTGGCTACAATGAGCGATAAAACTCTAAGATACCAAAACTTTTGTAAGTCGAACCACTGTCATTATTTTAAAGACAGAGTAAAACACAAAAGCTGTTGTGATAATTTGATGAGCTACTGTGTCACAGTGTTTTCAACTGATCTTTAACAAAAACATTTTCCTTCTATACCCGCAGCTAAATACAAGTTTTTGCTAATTTTTTTATAAATTTCTACTTGTATTATTAGCTTTTATAATAAGTAGGGGATTTGCTGCTACATATAAAATTTTCCATAAACATCTTATAATCATAAAAATCTTTTTGATTTGAACAACACATTAATGTGCTATTTTAACATCGTTGGTTTAAATTATTAATTTCATTATGTAGTATTATGCATATTGTTACGTGCACTTTTATATTTTCCTTAGAAACGTTCTAGAAATTCTTGGGATTATTTTACAGTAATTAAAAGTGTAGCAGATTTTAAATGATAAAAATTTTGGCATTTATTCAGGAGACATGAGAACCGTCTCATACATTTACAACCTTTTATTTTCTCCACCACTTACACACACATATATATGTGCGTGTGTGTATGTATTATATATACATATGTATGTATGTATGTATACACATACATATATACATATATATATACGTATATATACATATACATATACATATATATATATACATATATATATACATATATATATATATGCATACATATATATATACATACATATATATACATATATATATATACATATATATATATATATATATATATATATATATATATATATATATATATATATATATGTAATACATCAAAATTATTTCACTTTAATATTTAATTTCGTACTTCCTTTCCCATTCTAATTCCTTAAAATCTATTTTCCGAGCCTCAAAATATCTTAATCAAAGGAGTGTCCACGACTTAAAATTCTTTCAATGCATTTCCCAAGTCTTTCTGTCCAATATACGTAAATTTTTTGTACATTTAAAACGTTTTCCAGGTGTTGCCGGCAAATGGGTTGGTTTTTCACCTGATTTTAACAATTAAATTCGCTGGCTAAATTTCTTATCCCTTGAGATATTTTTATCTGTTAGCGCTCTTGGGTTTATCTCTGTTCGAACAAAGTGATTTTTGTGTCTTTCTCTTATCTGTCATTGACTAGTAAAGATGTCTTTTTTTAGTAGCTGTAATATAAAGTTTTAGTTAGACTTTTGCCGTTCTCTTGAATGTCGGCCGACTGCATCTTTATTAATATTAGCTGAGTAGGCTTTTCCTTGTACAGGAATTTGATAATTCCTAGATTAAACACAAACATACACACGCACACGCACACACGCACCACACGCACACACACACACACACATATATATATATATATATATATATATATATATATATATATATATATATATATATATATATATATATATATATACATTTTTAGTGACTACATACTTTGTTCATGAATTTCTTGTCTACTGTGTGTTTAATATAAAAATAATACATATTTTACAGTATGATTTTTGACCTTGATTACAGTTTAAAGGCGTGATTTAACGGTGTGTTTACATCAAATAACTTTGCTTTAAGAAATGAAATTCGCTTATGTGGATAGAAAGGTGTTGTTTCCCCGGCACCACGATGTCTAGACTTTTGTGTCCTACAGTAGCAAAACAACAGACCAGACAACAGGACGCCCAGACTGACAGAAAGAAATATGACCATCGGAACTGCAAAGGAACATTGGATCTTCGCCGACACGAATTCCAGAGACTCTTAGGTTTGCAGCCGGTGATTGTCTAGCCCACACCAATCCAGTTGATTGAAGGTGAGGTCATCGCCAGAGGATACAATAATTAAATTGTGCGTGATGCCCCTCCCCTAGAAAGAAACGAGAGAAGATTTTGTTTACCGAAGGAAGTAGTTAGCTAGCAATCAGCTAATTCCCAGGTCCCCTTGACTAGTCTCTCCATCGGAGAGTTTTTTAGTTATAATCCCACCTTGGGATCACTTCTTTATTTAGGATTTAGCTATAGTCAGCTAACTCGGAGGTTGCCTTGACCAATCTCTCCATCGGGGAGTTTTTTTAGAGAAAATCCCGCCTTGGGATATATCTCTTGCTGAAATTGGGAACGAGACCATGTTCCTTGGGTTTTCTCTTAATATAATCCTCTTTAGGATTGTCTGCATATTCCTATTAGTAACTCTAACTGTGGTTTGGTTGTGGTCGAAGAAAACCATTTGTTATTTCAACACAACTCCTCTGATTGAGTGTACTCTCTACTTCATTACTTCAAAGAACTTTCACTCGATATACCGAAAAAATTTCTTCCATTGAATCGCCAATATTTCGGCAGATCTTTCACGTCTCTACTCAGGCCTCAGTGCATCGAATCACATACCTGTTATCTGAAATTTTTTTGTGTATATAGAATTGATTTATATAGCAGATGTGTAAATAAATCAATTATTCAAGAAACACCTGATTCTTCATTGTGTCACCTAAAACAGCATACGTTACAACGGATTCACCAGAATTAAAATATTTTGGTTTTCTTAAATTGCTTTTAACTATATTTCAAAATGAATCCATTTACTGTATTCTTAGATCCAGAAACATATAAGTTATAAAAAAGGTTCTGGAGCGAATATTTATTGAATTTTAATACCTTTTTTTCTTTTCGCTTTAAGCTTTTTTAATACGTGCTCAGTATTTCATGGTTGCTTCTCCCCCAACGGAATTGAGGAAAAAAAATTCATCTGGCGCCGACTTGGCTTCATTTTTTGTAGGGTTTTCACGAACTCGGCAGTAAATAACAGCCCAGTTCTTATTCCTTGCGTTTTTTAGATTTCAATTGAAATTCTCCGGTGATTTACTTTATGCAGCAAATGATAGGGTGTCTCATGTTATGCGAAATTCTTTTTTTTTCAATCTTTTACGATTATACTCCGCTAGGAATAAAATGAAAAATATTTTCGGATACCAATTGGACGTTATATATTTCCATAGTACTGAAATAGCATGAAAAGAATATTTTTCAAAACACTTAAGCATTGATTTGCACATAAAAAAATACAAAAAATAGAAGAAGCCCTTTTAACATAAATGCTAAAAATGATAATTTGTTAAAAGCATTTTTAGAGTTTCTCTAAAAGTTTTACCGTGTATTTGGAAAAAGTAGAAAATAATGCTGGATTACGATTTAATAATGTAGCTCTCGATGGCAATGCAAAAAGAAAAAAACCACCCATTTTTAAAACAGTTTTATAATACTTTGTATCATATATTATACATTTGTTACTCACTCTTTATTTACATTTCTTAAGTTATTTTAGGTAGTTTAAAGTTTTTACTTTCAGGCGTATGGTCGGATATAAAAATATTAAGATATAATGATTTCTTGATATATATATATATATATATATATATATATATATATATATATATATATATATATATATATATATATATATATATATATATATATATACATATATATAAATATATATATAGTATATATATATATATGTATATATATATATATATATATATATATTATATAATATATATATATATATAATATATAATATATAATATATATATATATATAAATATATATATATATATATATATATATATATATATACTATATATATATATATATATATATATATATATATATATATATATATATATATATATATATACATATATATACATATATATATACATATATATATATAATATATATATATATATAAATATATATATATATATATATATATATATATATATAATATATATATATATATATATATATATATATGTATATATATGTATATGTATATATATATATATATATATATATATATTATATATATATATATATATATATATATATATATATATATATATATATATATATATATATATATATATATATATATATATATTTATATATATATATATATATATATATATATATATATGTGTGTGTGTGTGTGTGTGTGTGTGTGTGTGTAGCTGATATACCAAAATTATTTCATTTTGATATCTCTTTAAAAACCTGCTCTCTCTCATTGTAATTCCTTAAAATTTATTTTCCCAGCCTCAAAATGGCTTAATGGAAGTGGACTTAAAAGTGTTTCAATAGATTTCTCAAAGACTTCTTTGCAATAGATGTACATTTTCTGCTCATTAAATGTCTTTAATAAAACAAACCCTGACTAATTTGTCTTGATTAAATGATTTTATACAATATATACCTAAGAAATACAACATAAATACAATTTATCGCTTGTAGATGTTCTGGATTTGGTGTCGGTCGAGCAAAAATGTTATCAATTTTCTTTTGTCTCAAGTCCCTGCAAATATCTATTACGCAAGAAGCTGATGCTAGGAGGTTGTATGCTCCTCTTTTTTGTGGAAACAACTTCATACTTAAAAAATCAGCCTACCCCAGCGGAGAAAACACAGGGGTCCGCTCGAGAACGGAAGGGTCAGATCCCGTCAAACCAACCGGCCTATTGGTTGGGAGACGTCCGTAGTTTCTTCCTAGCCCTGACGGCTCCTTTTCTGTTGGGGATGGCTTACGAGAAGAGGTAAAAAAAATTGAAGCACCGAACTTATTGTTACAAATGAGTAATTTTCACGTTTTCTAATTTTAATTTTAAACAACGGAAGACAGTACAAGCAGGACAGTACATATTTTTCTTTCAATTAGGGGCCAAATTAGTGATTTCTAATGGGTTTTATAGCTGACTCTTTTAACAGCTCTCAAAAACGATACTTTTCCTCCTACCGAGTTTGTGACGTCATCGTTCACGAAAACACCTACCGCCTTTGCTGTATACATTTTAAAATTAGACTTTTAAATTTATTTCTGTGTAAAGTATCGCATATAACAGGAATTTTTTTATTATGTCTGGCATTAAAAATCATATTATAAATATTGTATTGTGCCACTCTGTAAAATTACAACAACTAATTGCAATGAGAAGATATTTTTCAACGTTCCCAAAGATCCACATACACGTAAAATCTGGACAAGTGCGATGAAAAGGGATGAGAAATTAAACCCCAAATTGTCATATATATCATCTCTATGGGTTTGTGAAGACCGTTTTTTGGTAAATAAATGCTTTCTTTTGTTTAAATATTACTAATTTAGAACAATTTAAGTATATAAAAATACATCTATACCTTTAAAAGGATTGTCGATTAACTAGTGCTATTTAGCTTTTAAGACTGCTAATTTTAAAGTATTATCACACAGTTCAAGTGCAATAAATGTTTGATAAAGAATATAAATATTGTAAAACGTATAAATATCTAAACATATAATCATCTAATAAATAACTCGGGGGAGAAGAAGGTTATGTATTTTCAAGTTATTATAAATATTTTCTTCAGAGATGCATACTTTCTTAAGTGTATCAATTCACAGTGATATTTTACTATTAAATTGGCCACTAATTTGAAAAAAAGTATAATATTTTTAAAATACTTAATAACGATATTACTTTAAAAATTAAATTTAATTTCAGAAACTTTATACACTTTCTAATTTAACATTAATATTAAAGTCAGTAAAATTGTATATATATTTAAAACTGTATAAATTAAGTAACACCTTTTAAAGATTTTAAATTGCTTTTCATCCAATTTAAAATATCTAAGAATTGGTTTGGTTTTTGTAGCGCTACGGTCTACTTTTTGCTACACGAGGGCTAATGAGACTGGGACCTGGAGGTCCCTGTCTCACATTAAATACCTCCTCTAATTTTTATTTTAATATTACATCCATCTCTATTTATAAAAAGCGATGCTACTGCAAATGTGTGTGTATATGATATATGTATATTTATTTGACTTATCTATGTCTACAAACAGAAGAGCTGTGAATAGTATGAATAAAATATTAATTCATGTTAAGTAAAATTGGAGAAATATATAAATGATTTTATATACCTTTGGGTTTTAATTCCCCGTATTTCTGCTCCCATAAAATCAGGGTTTATTTCCCAAGAACGAAAACACTGACATAATGTCAAATTTGGGAGGTTGCCCGACTGTCCTTTCGTGAATCCAGGTAAAAGAGATATTTATAACAAATTGAGGTAATTAAGCTATCGAGATCTATAAAATAAACCTTCAGGTTTAAATAAAAATAAATTTTGTTAGCTGGAAAATTCCAAGTACTTGCAAAAACAAAATCGGAAAATAGTGCGCGTTTACAAACTGTTGTAATGTACTTACACCCTTAACACCAGTGTTCGTTTACAAAGGGGAAACACAGTAAAAATATGATACCTTATATTGAGATTAAGGCATTTATTCTGTACACTATTTACAAATTTATGTACTTGATTATCATACAACATAACCAGCAATTATTTATGATTTATATTCATATTTAAATCATAATTATTATAATTCTCGCTAGTTATGCGTTATTTCTTAATCACAATGTTAAATTACTAACAGAGGCCTAAATGACCGTTGTGAATATTTTTTACCTCCAGTACAGGCACAGGGGAGCAGGCAGGGGCTTTCCTCATGCGGTGTGTCACTCCGAGCGTTCGGGCGCACGGGACGAGTCGGTGCTGGTGAGCCGGGATTGGGATTTCGATGTCCAGCTACTCTTGAATCCCGACTTTCACTCCTTTCTTAACTCTCTTTCCCAACTCCTCACCTCGGTTTTACGCCCCTTTTTCTTCTTTGCCAATCGCTTGTTTGGTAAAATTTTCCCACATCTGCACCCCCTTCGGGAGTGGAGGTGGGCTCATTAAAATAGCCCCTTTTGTGAAATCTGACATTATTTTTAGCCCCTGCATCCATAACTCACGGTTACATCTCTGTATGAGCTTGACCGTACCGCTTGTGCCATTCCGAGATCTATACCTTCTCTGCAGGGGTCCGTAAACTCGAAGTCCTAGGAAATTTCTCCCACAGCTGTGCATGCACGTGCAGATCATCCTGCGAAAGTACCTCGGTAGACAAGTAATAAAAAAATATTGGATTTCGTGAAGGACGTCAAAACCAATTGTTGTGGTGTAGTACATTGCATTGTAATTTCGAAGACATTGATAACCCAAAGTTGCTTTACATTGCTTTTAATTATTATATAATTAATCTGTTCTATATTACAATGTTCAAAATTAGAAGAAACGACAAGAAAATATGCGAAAAAAAAATAAAAATTAAAATGTAAAAGGAGCACTCCACGTGCTACACCTCAAAAAAATTGTCAATGTCCAAAAGAACGCTGCATTCTTTTTCTTCCTTCTTTCGACTCAAGCACCCCTACACTTTTTCCATTATCATGTTCGTTGTTCCATTGTCCTTTTTACAATGCGTCCTTTTCCGACTCTGAAGGACCAGAAGGACCGGGACTCCAAGGATGGGCCTGAATCGCCTCCTGGAGACCAATCACAATTCTCCAAAACTTGGTGAGGTTTAAGTGCACTTATTTCTCTGGCCACACCACACGCTTTTTGGAGTTGCGAAAAAAACGTGGGCATTCAACCCACAACGTGTGAGTGAGGCGAGCAAATCAGTTTAGCAAACTTAAACATAGCTGTACTCTCACACCAATCACGGAGAGTTTTGATGTCACTTGATTTTTTCTTAACTTTAAAATTAATTTTTAAAATAATGGACCCAGTTTTTTGTATTGAGAATATTTTTGGAATTTACGAGTCTGGAATTGTCAGAAATATGCGAAGTTGTTCGAATCCCCCACATGTGCAAATTCCTCATTGGTAAAAATTATGCACCATTAAAAGTAACCCAACAATTACATTATTAGAAGTATGCTATTATTTATAACTGTACATCTTTTTCTTTGTAAGACAAGGGAAGTTCAACTGACTTAGTAAAATGAATGAAAATGCAGTTAATGTAATGTTTTAAATAAATGGAGGTTTATTTCCACGCAATTTATAATGAAACAATTTTTTTATATTTTATTTGTTTTTTTTTAAATCATACAATGTTTCCTAGATCAAATTCTAATTTTAAAATCTGTTTTCTGTACTAATCAATCATTTAGAAAACTCATTCTATGTATTCCACTTTTTAATTTACATGTTTCTGGAAAAAGTAATTCTTCCCAGAAATGATAACACGTCAATAAAATTGATGGTGTAATATATATAAAATATTTTATATATATATATATATATATATATATATATATATATAAATACAGAATTAAAAAATACAGCATTATATAAAAACGATTCAGTCTAGTATGTAACTAAGTTTTTTAAAATCTGGCGAAAAACGCTATTAGCAAATGTATAAATCAATATTATTCAATATATCTCTGTTTTTGCTAATTTTTGAAAGATTATTTTATTTGAAGTATGTTACTAGTCACAATTTTTGTAAAGAATATCAATGAAGGCACTGTTCTCCATAATAGGAAAATATTAAGTAAAATTCCATAACAGTAAAGTCACATAAATCTTTTCTGTTGTATTTAGTAAGTAACACAATCTTCGTCAAGCTCATAATAGGTAAATAGAAGTAAATAAGATATAAGTTGCAAAACAATTTTAAAACACAAGGAGTATGAAAGAAATAAATCAATATTGTTTGTGTCTTTTTGATAATATTTAAAAGTGTCACGTTAAAAAAGATAAATAGTTGGAGTTTGAGAATAAAGTATCATTTAAAAAAATTCTTTATTGTGGTAATAAATAAGCATTGGACTTCTTCACAAATAATTTTCTTCTTTAAGCAATAAATAGCTCATGTATCTTTTCATTAGAGAATATAAGTTTGAAAATCATGCTTAAACCCAAGTGTAATACGTTGTACCAATAAATAAGGTTTGGCTTTTGATAACTTTAAAGAAGTATCAAAGTAAAATCGTTATTAAGCAAAATATTAGAAAAAAATAAACACATTTATTATTAAAGAAACCAACTTTATTAATCAATTTATATATTTATTGTTTTAAATTATTATTATATTTAATATAGTGATACAATTGACTGTTTCTTAACATTCCATTTTTTAAACTGAATAGCTGCATCTTTGATATTGAATTAATGTATCATTCTGTTTTATTCAAAAGAAAAATAGCTCTCTTCGGCCAACTTTTGCCAAAAAAAGTCGGGAAAATAATAATTTGATTAATTAATAAAATAAACAACTGATATAAAAGAAATAATATACAAAAGAGTAAACACAATAAAACAGAATAAATAGGAAAAATTGAATGATAAATAATATATATATAAATAAAACTACAAAGAGATTAGTAAATTTATAAAAGAATGTAAAAAGAAAATAAAAATATTGTGTCTGCATTACCCAAGTTTTTGCAATTATAATTTCTGGTAATTTAAGCATTTGTGCTTCTAAATTCTCCGATTATTGTTTCTACTTTATGAATTTTATTGTCTTTTCTTTTAAGAAGAAACAAAAATCTATGTACTTATAAATGTTGAGCACTCATAATTTTGAAAATTTTTTTAACATAGGCATAAAATTTTAATTAATATATTCTTTCTGTTTTTATGTGCATTTAGAAAAACATTTCTTTTTTCTCCCGTATGGGCCAAATAGTGGAAATAAGTAATTATTGTAAAAGAGCTTACACCAAAAAAACTATTGTAACACATTTTTCTGATACCTTTCATTAATCTTCGTCCCTTTCCGGCTGCCAATGTTAATAGGCAGGACGTTCAGAGGCAGTAATGAAACCAACTTATGCATCGTTTCCCACACTTTTTCTTCTTTATCCTTTTACAACAGGTTAAAAAGCATAGATGTTCCTCGTTAATCTTCCAAGTGTTAGAGATGTCAGGCCGATACAATGCACTCAGAAAACAAATTAAGAAAAAGTTGGAAAAATAAAACAATAAAATATATTGAATTAAATGTTTTTAATATGATTTGTCTTCTTTTTATAGGCTGGATTAGAATGGGAAATATTTTGTGCTGGAAGTATATCAAAAAGAAATATATGCTGAATCAATACAGTCTGTGTTTAAATTAGTCTCAAGGATTAGTCTATAGGATCTCTGAATAATAAGTCAAATTATGGATTATTTAAAAAAACAAATGTTTTTGAGAGCAATTTGCTGTATATCGGTTTATCATTTTACACTCAAAAACTCACAAAGAAATTGGGATTCTTAAACCATAGGTTTAGTAATGGGTTCATTGAACAAATTAATATTTTTTATAGAGTTTTGATGAACTTCGGTAACGACCTTAAAAAGTCCAAATGATATAATAGAACTCTTTTGTTAAAACCGTAGGTCGAATTAAAGATTAAATGACAAACAATTCTTCGGAGAGGATTTTCACATAGATAGTTAATGCTTTCAAATAATCAAAGCCATGTAATAAATATAATGAATATTCATTAGTAATAAGTCAAAGCCACATAGTAAAACTGTGTTGTTAAAACCGTAGGTTATTAAAGATAAAATGAACGAAAAATCCTTCAGAGAGAATTTTGACATAGATCATTAATTTTTTTAAACAGTCAAAGACAAGTATGTAATGAATATAATAAATGTTCATTAGCCATATGTCAGAGCCAAATAATAAAATTGTGTCGTTAAAACTGTAGGTCAATTTAAAGATTAAATGAACAAACAAACCTTGAGAGATAATTTTGATATAAATCGGTAATGCTTTCAAATAATCAAAGCCTTGTATGTAACAAACATAATGAATATTCATTAGCCATAAGTCAAATCCATATAATAAAATGGTTTTGTTAAAACCGTTGTTCGACTTAAAGATTAAATGAACAAACAATCCTTCAGAGAGGATTTTGACATAGATTGTTAATGCTTTCAAATAACCAAAGCCATATAATAAATATAATGAATATTCATTAGCCATAAGTCAAAGCTACATAGTAAAACTGTGTTGTTAAAACCATAGGTTATTAAAGATAAAATGAACAAACAATCCTCCAGAGATAATTTTGACATAGATCGTTAATGCTTTTAAATAGTCAAAGACATGTATGTAATGAACATAATGAATATTCATTAGCCATAAGTCAAAGCCACATAATAAAACTGTGTTGTTAAAACCTTAGGTCGAATTAAAGATTAAATGAAAAAGCAATCCTTCAGAGATAATTTTGATATAGATCTGTTATGCTTTCAAATAGTCAAAGCCATGTATGTAATAAACACAATGAATATTCATTAGCTATAAGTCAAAACCATATAATAAAATTGTCTTGTTAAAACCGTTGGTTGAATTAATGATTAAATGAACAAACAATGCTTCAGAGAGGATTTTGACATAGATTGTTAAAGCTTTCAAATAATCAAAGCCATGTAAATATAATGAACATTCTTTAGCCATAAGTCAAAGCTACATAGTAAAACTGTTTTGTTAAAACCGTAGGTTATTAAAGATAAAATGAACAAACAAACCTTCAGAGAGAATTTTAACATAGATCGTTAATGCTTTTAAATTGTCAAAGACATGCATGTAATGAACATAATTAATATTCATTAGCCATAAGTCAAATCCATATAATAAAACTGTCTTCTTAAAACCATTGGTCGAATTAAAGATTAAATGAACAAACAAGTCTTCAAAGAGAATGTTGAATATATCGGTAATGCTCTCAAATAGTGAAAGCTATATAAGGAAAGTTTCGTTATTTATTTCGTATGTCGATGTATGGTTCGTTTGAACAAAATGATTGTTTTGAAAGCCTTTAAATGCATATCGGTAATGCTTTCATATAGTCACTACCATATAAAGCAGAACGAATTATTAATATGAGATAAAACGATAGTTAAAATATTTTTAAGACTAAACAGAATAAGTTTTGTTATGAAAGAAAATTGAAAAGAACTTTGTTCTTAAATAATCGAATCTTTAATAAAATGGAACTAAATGGTTTGAAATATAGGTTGTAAAATTAGTTGTTTGAATCTACTAAATGTTCTATAGTGTTTTATTATGCAGATCAATCTTTATAATAGTCTCAAAAGGGATATTGTTCACTCTCTTTAAGTTTTCTATAATAGTTTTTGTCGATCAGAGCCATTAATGAAACTGGCTAAAATATACATTCTTTTACTTTTAATCTTTTTGTATATAAAAAGCATACATGTTCATAGTATATTTTATAATTGTTAGAGATGTGATAACGATACAGTTCACACGAAAATATCATTATCGATAAAATAATAGGCATTGAATAATATATTTTATATTTTTTCAAGATTATTAGCTTGACTGGATTGAAGGATGTTTTGAGTTTAGAGAGAATTAAAAATAATTTTATATTGAAATTGTTCCATTCCAAAAATTCGTAGCATTTAAGTTGATAAGTTGCTTCAAGAATGTGAATACTTTCATAGCTTCATTGCTCAGTTTTTTCTGTACCCCACATTACGTTAACCTTTTGGTAGTGGAAAAACCCTATAATTATACTAAAATAAATATTTTGGGTGTGATTATGACACACATGTATATTTATGGACCTTATCTTTCTCATGACATCTGTCATTTCCATTTCCTGATTCCGGCAATACGTTTAGCACATGTTAGAATTGCAGATACAATAGCTTAATAAGTTACCAATGTGTGACACGAGGATTCATCTACTCCGAGTTAAACTATTTTAAAATTATTAAACTTATAATTTCTTTCCTAAAACAAAACTGATTGATTTAGACTGTAAGTGTATAGTTGTATAGTAATTTTCTTTTAACAAATAGATTTTCTTAGAGAATTTTCCTACATATTCGTAAAGTTATCATGTAATCTAATCTATAAATGATCATTAATACTTTTTAAAAGGTGTTTTTAACAGCTTCACTTACAAATGTTTTTGAAAAAAATTGCAAAAAATCATCACATTTTTTATTTTATTTTCAAATACGAGGAAACAAAACAAAATATGCCTGTTTTAATTTGAATTTTTAATTTTTTATAGGTGTAATTGCATTTAGGTTTAATGTTATTTTTTTATCCCGAGTTATCATGGACAAATGGGAAAAAAGTTAAATATAAGTCTTTGTATGATAGTATCTGAAACAAGAGACAACAGAAAGTGATACCTGATATTATTTCTTTGGTATCTGGTCTTTTTCTTTACTGGATTACCTCAGTAATCTGTTTTGCAGAAGTACAGATTACACTGTCTTGATGGATTTGATGTTTTCTTTGTAGCAGAAATAACACCTGGTAAATGCCTTCAGGTTAATCTGAATGGTAAAGGACTATTGCTGGGCCTTCCTGATGAGGCAGAAAACTTATCGCAGGGATTTTCTGAAATGAGTTTTTCAATCATTGTAAAACATGTGATCAGTTCTTCCAAACGAGCCGCGAAACCAACAAAACTTTGCAAACTGCCAATCAAAGTTCAATATTTTCTTTCATTTCCTCCAGGCCTAGTAAAAACGGGATAAAACAAATCTTACTGACAAATTATGCTTCGCCCGAGTTTTCTTTGAATAATAATTAACTGCAATATATACAAACCCGAGATAACTCGGGATAATCAGGCAAGCGGTTAAAGTAAATCTGAATATATTTTGTACCGATATAGAATTTAAAAATTTTTATAAAGGAACAATCCAGTAGCTAATAAAATAAAACTCGCTGGTGTAGGAAAAATAATTTTTAATGAACTGAATATGTTGAAAGAAATATTATGCATATTGGTAAATTCCTCATACAGATGAAACCATGCAGACAATTTAAAAAATTGTCAATATGATTAATTTTATTAAAGTATAGTTGGTCTTTTTCTGGAGCAGAATGAACTTTTCATACCTATGTGAATGATATTAAGATTTATTGATTTCCTACAGTATTTTATTTATCCTTTAGAAAATCAATAAATCTTAATACCATAACTATATACTTAATAAATTGTCATTGTCACTTAATTGTTACTTAATAAATCGTCATAAATTATCACCATTATTCTATACTTAATAAATTGTCCATTGCTATATACTTAACAAATTCATTCTTTCTTTGTCAAAATAGTATGAATACGAAAGCAAAAGCGTTTAGCACAAAAAAGAATTTAAAAATTTATTATCTAAGGGCTAAATTTTCAATAATAAGAAAATTAAGATTTAGCTGGACGAGCATTATTAAGCCAAAATAAAAGTAAGCAGTATAGTTTCGAAACGTTCATTAAGCCTTTAAAACTCAAGATAAACACTTTTTGACATAAAATTCATAAATTCTATTAATATTTTTCAAAATTTATTGCCTTAATTACATAAGCTTTACTTTCATACATTAGTTATGAATTCTTTAAAACAACGCAAAAAATGATGATAAAATTTTATTTTCTTAATTATACAGTGTATAGATTAAAAAGAAATTAAAATTTG